>CM045728.1:69287349-69342349 GCA_024760905.1 Plotosus lineatus | reverse complement strand
GTTGGAACTATGCACAGAAAAGGTAGAGAGCTGGTTGACATGATGCAGAGGAGGAAGGTGGACATACTGTGTGTTCAGGAGACCAGGTGGAAAGGTAGCAAAGCTAAAAGCTTAGGAGCAGGGTTTAAGCTATTTTATCACGGTGTGGATGGGAAGAGAAATGGAGTCGGAGTCATCTTGAAGGAGGAGTTTGTCAGGAATGTTCTAAAAGTGAAAAGAGTGTCAGACAGAGTGATGAATCTCAAGTTAGAAATTGAAGGTGTAATGCTCAATGTTGTTAGTGCTTATGCCCCACAGGCAGGATGTGAGCTAGAAGAGAAGGAGAGATTCTGGAGTGACTTGGATGAAGTGATGCAGAGTACCCCCAGAGGTGAAAGAGTGGTCATAGGTGCAGACTTCAATGGACATGTTGGGGCAGGCAACAGAGGGGACGAGGAAGTGATGGGCAGGTTTGGTATCCAGGACAGGAACGCAGAAGGACAGATGTTGATAGATTTTGCAAAAAGGATGGAAATGGCTGTGGTGAATACTTTCTTTGAGAAGAAACAGGAGCATAGGGTGACTTATGAAAGCGGAGGTAGGCGCACACAGGTAGACTACATCTTGTGTAGGCGATGTAATTTGAAGGAAGTCAGTGACTGCAAAGTCATCGGGGGTGAGAGCGTTGCGAAACAGCATAGGATGGTGGTGTGCAGGATGACTGTGATGGTGAGAAAGGTGAAAAAGGCAAAGGCAGAGCAGAAGACAAAGTGGTGGAAGCTGAAAAGGAAGAGTGTCGTGTTGTCTTCAAGGAGGAGTTGAAACAGGCTTTGGGTGGCCAGGAAGTGCTTCCAAATGACTGGACAACCACAGCAAATGTGATCAGGGACACAGGTAGGAGAGTACTTGGTGTGTCCTCTGGAAGGAAAGTAGATAAGGAGACTTGGTGGTGGAATGAGGAAGTGCAGGAGTGTGTACAAAGGAAGAGGTTAGCCAAGAAGAAGTGGGACATTGAGAGGACCGAAGAGAGTAAACAGGAGTACAGGGAGACACAGCGTAAGGCGAAAGTAGCAGTGGCTAAGGCCAAACAGAGGGCATATGATGACTTGTATGATAGGTTGGATAGTAAAGAGGAAGAAAATGATCTATACAGGTTGGCACAGCAGAGAAATAGAGATGGAAAGGACGTGCAGCAAGTTAGATTGATAAAGGACAGAGAGGGGACTCTATTGACTGATGACAGAAGTGTGCTGGGAAGATGGAAAGAGTACTTTGAAGAGCTGATGAATGAGGAAAATGAGAGAGAAAAAAGAGTAGAAGAGGTAACCATTGAGGGGCAGGATGTAGCAAAGATCAGTAAGGGTGAAGTGAGAAGGGCATTGAAGAGGATGAAGAATGGAAAGGCAGTTGGTCCTGATGATATACCTGTGGAGGTATGGAAGTGTCTAGGAGAGGTAGCAGTAGATTTTCTGACAAGAACATTCAACACGGTACTAGAGAGTGAGCAGATGCCGGAGGAGTGGAGGAGAAGTGTGCTGGTGCCCATTTTTAAGAACAAGGGAGACGTGCAGAGTTGCAGCAACTACAGAGGGATAAAGTTGATGAGCCATACGATGAAGTTATGGGAAAGAATAGTGGAAGCTAGACTAAGGGCAGAGGTCAGCATTTGTGAACAACAGTTTGGTTTCATGCCAAGAAAGAGCACCACAGATGCAATGTTTGCCTTGAGGATGTTAATAGAGAAGTACAGAGAAGGTCAGAGGGAGCTACATTGTGCCTTTGTGGATCTGGAAAAAGCATATGACAGGGTGCCAAGAGAAGAACTGTGGTATTGCATGAGGAAGTCTGGAGTGGCAGAGAAGTATGTTAGAGTGGTGCAGGACATGTATGAGAGATGTAAGACAGTGGTGAGGTGTGCTGTCGGTGTGACCGACGAAATCAAGGTGGAGGTGGGACTGCATCAAGGGTCAGCTCTGAGCCCCTTCTTGTTTGCTATGGTGATGGACAGGCTGACAGACGAGGTGAGACAAGAATCTCCATGGACTATAATGTTTGCAGATGACATCGTGATCTGTAGTGAGAGCAGAGAACAAGTGCAGGAAAATCTCGAGAGGTGGAGGTATGCCCTGGAAAGGAGAGGAATGAAGGTTAGCCTCAGAAAATCAGAATACATGTGTGTGAATGAGAAGGACCCAGGAGGAACGGTGATGTTACAGGGAGCAGAGATAACGAAGGTGGAGGATTTTAAGTACTTAGGCTCAACAATCCAGAGCAATGGTGAGTGTGGAAAAGAGGTGAAGAAGCGTGTGCAGGCAGGCTGGAATGGTTGGAGAAAAGTATCCGGTGTGATGTGCGATAGGAGAGTGTCAGCAAGAATGAAGGGAAAAGTGTACAAGATGGTGGTGAGGCCAGCGATGTTGTATGGCTTAGAAACAGTGGCGCTGAGGAAAAGGCAGGAGGCAGAGCTGGAGGTAGCGGAGATGAAAATGTTGAGGTTCTCCCTGGGAGTAACGAGGATGGATAGGATCAGAAATGAGTATATCAGAGGGACAGCCCACGTAAGATGTTTTGGAGACAAAGTCAGAGAGGCTAGATTGAGATGGTTTGGACATGTACAGAGGAGGGATAGTGAGTATATTGGCAGTAGGATGCTGAGGTTGGAACTACCAGGCAGAAGGCCTCGAGGAAGACCGAAGAAGAGATTTATGGATGTGGTGAAGGAAGACATGAAGGTTGTTGGAGTCAGAAAAGAAGATGCGGAGGACAGGGTGAGGTGGAGGCGGATGATTTGCTGTGGCGACCCCTGAAGGGAGCAGCCGAAAGTAAAAGAAGATATATATATATATATATATATATATATATATATATATATATATACATACATATATATACATATATATATATACACACATATATGCGGCTAAAAATTTAAAAGTTTTTCTTAATCATTACTACATTTTACTACATTAATACTGTATTAATGAGTAAGACTGCCTATAGAATGTGTTTAAGAAGCATATTTTAGCACATGTAATAGATACACAGTATTTTACTTCCGTTTGCTCATTTATGCATGTGACGTAATACATGTGGTTTAACTTCTGGGTCCAGAACTCGCGGATTATCTCGATTCGCGGGAAGGCCCGGAACCGAATTCCCACGATTGTCGAGGGCCTATGGTATGTATGTATGTATATATATACACATACACATATATACACACATACATATACATATATATACATATATAAAATATATATACACATATATATACACACACATATATATATATATATATATATATATATATATATATATACATATACATATATATACATATATACATATATATATACATATATACATATATATATATATACATATACATATACATATATATATACATATATATATATACATACACACACACAATATGGTTTGTATTTATATGGCTTTACCCAAATTAGGATCGGTTTCCCTTTTGGTTCTGGTTCCTCTCAAGGTTTCTATCTCGCAACTACTGTGGTAGTTTTTCCTTGCCACTATTGCCGCCAGCTTGCTCATTAGGGATATGTAGGAAATGTTTAAATTCCTTTAAATTTTGGAAGCCCCTGCTTTCACTGTTTTACTGTATAAAGCTGCTTTGCAAGTATGTCAATTGTAAAAACGCTATACAGATAAAACTGAATTGAACACGTGCACGCACAAGCGTACCAGGAGTGGCCAACCAGTCAGAAACCAAGAGCCACATTTTATACAGTGTTCTACAATGAGCCACATCATACACATGGGCACACATGAACATCACCCATCCCTTTCTCTCTCTCTCTCTCTCTCTCTCTCTCACACACACACACACACACACACACACACACACACACACACACACACACACACCTCTGCTCAGTCAGATTTATTTTAAATTCACACACCAACATTCTCATAAAATTCTCACATCTTTGAAGATAAGAGTGTCACTGTGGTTCAATAGCTGTGTTAATGTCCGATTATTTGTATTCAATATTGTGGGGGACGTCCGATACCATGCATTTTAGTTTGTTGTTCTCAGGAGATAAGATGTCAACATCACTTAGGCATTTTTTTAACAAACTCTCCTTCACTGACTTTTTGGCCCATGCAATGTTTCAAGCCAGTTGATACAATGAAAGCATTACGATCTCTGATCACTTTGTAAATTTTTGGGAAAAACTGTATCTGCTTTTCTGTCTGACTTTTCAAAGTGAATAATTTGTGCTTGCGGATTTCAGCCCCTTTAGAAAATTCCTGCTCAAAGTTAGCATGGAATGAGCTGAAGTGGCACTGATGAAATGAAGCTATTAAATGCACTCATGGCACCTGACATAAGGCAGAATGGCTTGCTATTACTTCAAACAAAAATATAAACTCTCCCACTATGTTAAATATGGTCTATGTTCATCTTCATATTTTCTTTTTTACTGTGCATTTTTCCTCTGCCATTAAGAGCTAACGTGAAACAAACTGTTCACTTCATTTATCTTGCCCATACTGGGAAGCTTTGTATTATCTTCATCTCATGCACAAGCACTACTACTTCCTTTCCTTTTGGCTTTTTCCATTTTTCAGGGGTCGCCACAGCAAATCTGATTCGCAAGTTTGATTTGGTATAGGTTTTTACGTTGGATGCACTTCCTGACACGACCCTTTGGCAAGGGACTATGCAGCCTACTCTTTATGAAAGTCAGCAATGGTTCTTTTACATGCCTCTCAACACAGACAGTGTGTTTAACAAGAAATACCATATTGAATTCAAGCGAAGCAAACACATACATAAAAAAAACCCACAAACTTCGATATGAACGTAAGAGTCGCAAGTGCCAGAAGTTGGTTGACTCCATGCAACACAAGTGGTAAGCAGTTCTCAGAAACAGTGATTATACAACCAAATATCAGTTCAGTGATTCAAAGGAAAGAAAAATCTTAAAACATTTCAGTTTACACACTGAATAAGTTTGTACAGAAGAATGCACAACCTCCTTTGGGATGGGTGACATGAATTCTGGATAGGCCATGTTTTGTGCCTCAGGGAGCAGACAGGTACCAGCAGGCCAAAAGTTCTACAACCCAAGCTGCCGCAAAGTAACGCTTGATGCAAATTCTTGGCCACGAGAGGAGTTCGGGGAGGGCATGGAAGGCGATTATCGGTTGGCCTCAAAAAGGTTCTGGGCCACCATCCAATGCCTCAAGAAGGGAAAGCAGTTCTTCACAAATATTATTTATAGTGGAAGTGTGGAGCTGCTCACCTCGACTGGGAATGTTGTCAGGAGATGGAAGGAATACTTTGATGACCTCTGCAATCCCAACAACACGCCCTCTGTGGAGGAGGAAGACCCTGAGGATTTCAGTTGGGGTCACTGTTGCTGAGGTTGCTGAAGTAGTCAAAAAGCTCCTCGGTGGTCAAACTCCGGAAGTGGATATCGCAGGGCTCTGGATGTTGTAGGACTGTCTTGTTTGACACGTCTCTGCAACATCGAGTGGTCATCAGGTACTGTACCTCTGGATTGGTAAACCGGGGTGGTATTCCCCATTTTTTAAAAGGTCGTGGAAAAGGTCCAATTGTCGTGGAATCACACTCTTCAGCCTTCCTGGGAAAGTTTATGCAGGGTTGCTGGAGAGGAGGATCCGACTGATGGTTAAACCTTGGATTCAGGAGAAACAATGTGGTTTTCGTCCTGGCCACTGCACTCTCCGCCAAGTCTATACGCTCTCCAAAAACCTGAAGAGGGCATGGGCGTTATCCCAATCTATCCATATGTTTTGTGGACTCAGAAGGTTTCTGACCATGTCCCTTGGACTATCTTGTGGGGTGTGCTCCGAGAATACAGTACAGTGTACCGGACCCATGCTACAGGCCGTTCAGTCTCTGTGTCACCAGAGCCAGAGTTTGGTCCGTAACAGGAATCAAAGTCGTTCCCAGAGAGGGTTGAAGTTCACCAAGGCTGTCCTTTGTCACCAATTCTGTTCATTAGTTTTATGAACAGAAATTCTCAGTGCAGCCGAGGTGTTGAGGGGTTCTGGGTTGGTGGCCATCAGATCTTGTCTCTGCGTTTTTTGCAGATGACATCGTCATTTTGCCTTCATCAATCCAGGACCTTCAGCTCTCATTGGAGCAATTTGCAGCCAAGTGAGAAGCAGCAGGGATGAGAATCAGCCGGGATGAGAATCAGCACCTCAAAGTCCAAGGCCATGGTTCTCAGCCGGAAAAGGCTGGAATGCACCCTTTGAAACCATAATGAGGTCCTGCCCCAAATGGAGGAGTTCAAGTATCTCAGGGTCTTGCTCACAAATGAGGGAACGACGAAGCAGGAGATCGAGAGGTGGATCGCTGCAGCCACTGCGGTAAAGCGGACCCTGTACTGGTACTTCACGAAGAAGAGGGAGCTGAGCCACAAGGCAAAGCTCTCAATTTACCAGTCAAACTATGCCAACCCTCACCTATGGTCACGTGCATCGGGTAGTAACCGAAAGAATAAGATCATGAATACAAGCACCTGAAATGAGTTTCATTCACCGGGTGGCAGGGCTTTCACTTAGAGATGGGGTGAGAAGCTCAGCCATCAGATGGGGCTCGAAGTAGAACCGCTGCTCCTCCGCTTTGTGATGAGCCAGTTGAAGTGGCTCGGGCATCTGACCTCCTGAATGCCTCCCTGATGTGGTGTTTCCGGCATGTCCAATCAGAAAGAGACCCTGGGGTCAACCTGCAATGCGCACTGCTGTCAACGAGACCCAACCCTGAACTAAGGAAGATGAAGATGAAAAGCATGGTTGCACTGGTGATTCAAAGTTCCAGAATTTCACACATCTGTTTTCAAGTTTCCTCTGGGTTCTCTGGTTTCTTCCAGTCTCCCAAAAGCATGTCAGTAAATGGTTTTTAGATACAAAACCACCTTTAAGTCCAGGTGTATGCCTGGCGACCTGTAATTTGTCAAACATGTAGTGTATATGTATTTCATGTACAGTGTTCAATAAATACAATGTCCTCATGCTATACATAGATTGTGTATGACTTACTCTGTTTCACTCTGTTACTTATATGATGCAAGTAACACACATTTTTAAACATGAAACCTTGCATAACCCTACTATATGAACTTTTTTCTTGATCGTTGTTTCATGTTTTGCGATAATTTGATAAGAACTTGCTTGCCCTTACCTTCATATGATGCAAGCACATAGTTGCACAGACACAACAACTCTTTAAAAAAAAAAAAAATGAACCATCTGATGTCTTACCCGTTTTATGCAGGGCCAACACATGTACAATTGTGTGCTTGAGTACCAAAATGGCCTATTGTAGAACCTGTGCTTCTGAGAGGGCAAAAAAGGCAGACATACAATTATTGTATGTCCAGCTGCTGAAGGAGTTAAAAAAACAGCTATTTGAGATGGGTTGATATATTTGTAATAGAGTGACATGAATGATTTCTTAGTTTCAGAAAACAAAACGCTACAAGGGTTAAATCTTCTCATCCTGTCAGCTAATAATTGAAAGCAGTTTTGTTCAGGTCACTCTGCCTTTCATAATCTAATAAATAAACAAATCAGAGTGAATACGTCTCATCACTGGCATGGTTTCCAAAGTCAATTGCATTTCTTTGCTTCCAGATTATTATGTCTGCTCTGAAACATTCAATAAATATAGATGAAATACTAAGCATCAATAGATCTAAACACCTAGCTGTAGCTGGAACCCAGGTAGCTTGAGGTAAATATTTCACACATCCTGTATACAGTGACAACTCCAAATCTAATTACTCACAACTCACTAACCAACCTCACACATAAAGCCCCACAGGCGAATGTATTCCACTGCAAGTGGAGCTGAAGTAAATCAGGAAAGTTAATAATTCAAAGGAAAGCTTGAGTTTGCCTGGGGTGTGCTCCACACAGACGCTGATGAAAATATAAACGTAAAGGAGGAAGTGTCAGTAAAAGAAAAAACCGCTAAGAGGGATTAGTCTCAACAGATGTTGTTCATGCTAATACTCTTATGTTCTTTAGTGCTCATTAGCATGACAAAGAACGATGGCTGAATTTGGCATTGTGAGAGTGTGACATGAGAGTGTGTGTGTACAGTAATTAATCCTCACAACCACAGACATGGTGACAGCCAGACAGGGGTTGTGAAGGCTGGTACATGAATGTAATCAACTCTTCAACCCCAAAGTAACCTTAGCTGCCATTATCGACACAGGTCTCTAGCACCTACTCAATAGGGATATGGAAAAACACATTGCAAGAACAAATCTCTCAAATCTACATATACTCAGCCACTGGTGAAGCACTTCGTCCACCAGCACGGTTCACATCTCTGCAAGGTTCATCTTACATGGTCACACTGTGGCAATTCTGATTAGGTTCTTGAACGGCTAATCTAGACCGCAGCACTTCACTACATGGTGAGAAAACAATACTTTCTTTTTGTCCATCTTTATCTGAAGCAAGCACTCTTTAATAGGCACTATAAATTGCTCCTCATCTCTCCCGACTAACTCCTCAAGAAGCAGAGGTGATCAGTCCAAGTCTTTACAAACCTAGATTACTCAGACTAAATAAGGAAATGAATCATTAACAGGCTGAGCTCTCAGTCTGCTCCATGTCTCATTCGCTTTGCTGAACAGGCACTTCCACCACATTTGAACTGAATCCACAAAAGCCTCAGTGTGCTTTATTTCTGTGTAGCTCTGAGCATGTGCATATACATGCCTATATCATAGTGGCTGACATGAAAAGTACGGAACAGAAATTAGAGGCACGTGATTGTACTTACTTATGCAGTCCCTTCTGAGAAAGGTTTGGGTTCAAATCTCATTCTCTGTGGAGCTTACATGATCTCCCTTAATGTGCTTGTGATTCTCTCCAAGTGCTCTGGTTTCCTCCCACAGTTCAGAGACATGCACATTGGGGTCAATGTGCTCTTCTGAATTGGCCATAGATATGACGGTTAACATGAATGGTTGATGTTTTTGCCATGAAATGGACATGTGACCGATTTATGGTATACCCCACTTCTTGAACAAAATAAGCTGGAATTGGTTCCAGCCTTCCATGTGACCCTCAGGGATAGAAAGTTAAAATATATATGGATATATTTTGTGTTATTAGTAACTAAATGAATAAGACTGCAAACTCAAGTGGCTGTTGCTCCTCCACACCAAAGGTTGAGGTGCTTCATTCGTCTGATTATGTTAACTCCTGATTGCTTCCCTTTCGGCATTTCCCCAGGTACAGTGAGCCGAGAAAATACTCCGGAGCATACATAAAACTCAATGGAGTGATATCCCCTATGTCGTGGGAGCACGTCAGGATTCTCAAAAAGTGTCAACGAAGCGAGGGACGCCTGGGTTTCCCTCCTACAGCTATTGTTTCCACAACCCAAATGGATGTATGGATATTTTCTTTTAATAACAATCACATTGTCCTTTGTAACACTGATATCTTAATGTGTGTGTGATAGATGTTGCTGTGGTTGACTTGACAAGAAATTGTATTTTGCTGCCTATAACATACACTTGACACAATCACATTAAAACATTATGAATATATTTCATTTTAAGATTTACTGGATAAGGAGACAATTTGATAGACATCTGGAAATGTAGACTTTCTCCTAATGTCAAACTTAATTGGTTAATTATGATTTCTTAAAAAAAAAAAAATCTGACCTTGAAGTTATTGGATAAATAAAGTGAAATAAATAGAAAACATGAAATACAGGGATCCCTCGCTACTTCGCGCTTCAATTCATGCAGATTAAGTGCATCGCGTTTTTTTTAATATTCATTGAATTTAAAAAAATAAGGAAATTGCCACAAAACAAGGTCAATGATGCAAAAAAAAAAAAACAAAAAAACAAAAAAAACAAAAAAACAAAACCCCCCATCAAAACTAATTACATTTTTATGTAGGTGCACATCTGAGTGTATGCATATGCACCTGTGTGCACGCATGCGATTGTATGTGTGTGTATTTATATCTTATGCATTCTTTTTGAATGTTTAATTGTTATTATAAGCATTTTATAACATTGGATATGTATTTATTGATATTATAGACACATACATGTACGTATATGTCAGGCGGGGGGGTTGACCCTACTTTGCAGAATTCGGTGGTCGCGGGGGATCTCGATCCCAATTCACCGTGGAAATTGAGAGATCCCTGTAATTCATTTCAAAAAGCCTTAAGTTTTGCGAGTTATGGACCTATAGCAGAAAATGTCAAATAATATTATAGCTGTTTCTTTTGGGCAAACGTAGGAGAGCAATACTTGTTTAAGATAAAAGCATAAAAAGTGAATCAAATAATGGCAGCTTTCGCTTAAACCCCCCCCCAACCCGTGTGTATCATAGGCTCCGCAGTTTGTTTTGACTACTACAATGATTTTCATCAATATCACATTGAAAGCCCAGATCACACAAGCTTCTTACACTGTACAGCTAAAATATTATTCTGCCTTCAACTTTACAAGGATTTTCTTTTTTTTTAAGCCATCAGTTCTTAAGATCGTGCAAAGAAAAAAGCAGTTGGTGTCTGAACTGACCGGCTATAAGGAGGGAATCCATGCGTGGAGGTGGCTGTGGAGGCTTAAACAGCTTGGTGAGATCTTCTTCAGGAAGAGGAGGCTCACCTCGACTCTGCCTCTGAGTGTTCTCCTGCTGGCGCCTCTGGGTGTACTAAAAACAGAGACAGGGGGATGCCAATCATTAATATGACCTTGATACTTAGAGCTCCTGAAATTAAACTGCAGATGGCCCAAGTCCATTCAATTATCACCGAATGAAACAAAGACTTATGAGTGGCCCTTTCAAGCCACAAAGTGGTGCAAGAGAGAGAACACACTGTCAGCAGCATGTCAAGTGGAATCAAAGACTCTAGGAGAGAAAATGATTTCTGGGGGGTAGGGGCGCAGACTGTATTTGATATGTGGTGTGCATCAACCACCTTTCAGAATTTTTACCCTCTAATACACACACACGGACACACACAGACACACACAGACACACACAATACCAGATTTTCTGAAGTACAGATGTGGTCTGAGCAGTGTGTAGTATGTTCTACACTTTTAGATTTACATATAAATGGTCAATAATTACACTTTAATTGCGTTAGAACAAAAGTCCAAGGCAAAAACAATCTACAAATGTATGTATTGATTCCGATGACTGCTTGCAGGTATTGAAAAGGTAATACAGGGAACCCTCGCTACTTCGCGCTTCAATTTATGCAGTTTCAGTGCATTGCTTTTTTTTAATATTCATTGAAATAAAAAAAAATAAGGAAATTAAGGAAGAATAGGGGGAAAGGTTAAGGAAAATGCCACAAAAACAAGGCCAATTAAAAAAAAAAAAAACGTCCCATCAAAACTACATTTATGTGAGGTGCGCATATGCGTGCATCTTTGTGAGTGTATTTATATTTTATTTACATCTTATAATAGCAATTAAACATAAAAAATAAAGCATAAGCATTTACAGCATTGAATATGTATTTATTGATACAGTATGAGATACACATATACATGTACGTATTCGTCAGTCGGGGGGGGGGGGGGGGGAATTGATCCTACTTCACAATAATATAATAAAAATAATAATAAATAATAAATATATATTTCTACGATCTGTATATAACCTTTATTATGTATAGAAATTTCTCGTGCAGCTGTTTTGTTAATCTTATGATAGAGTATAAACTTTGACTCTGACTTGATCGGGCCACTCGGCTTGCTAGTTAACATGAACGGAATTGGCACTTGCGACTTCCAGCAGATTTTTATATAATTTATGGGTTCTAATTACAAAATCAACAGATAAGACATGTTCTTCAGATGTAAATTAAGACTCCTACTTAGTCTGAAGCTATTAAAAGTATTCTGATGGACAAATCTTAATCTACATTATATGATAATGCACACATTCCTGTCTAAAATCAGCTGCTGCATGTGTATTTGAGGCCATTGCCCCATGCACTCAAGGTAGAATGATTATCAATCATAGGATTCTTTACTCATATGATCCATTTTTTTTCAGTGATTGAAGAGTACAATGCTCTGAAAAAGATTACAATTATTACTTATTACAATACATTTTTTTTCTCCCAAAAATGATTGTATTTGACTTTTTCAATATTTTGCATTTAACATGTTTGACCTCCTTCACAGCGAAAACCATGGTAGATAGCCTACAACTGATGGTCCCAATGGATTAAGCAGTTCATTACACCTTAGAAACAGAAGTTTCAGGCCATTGGCTTGGTTGCTTGAAATTCAATGGATTTTTCAAATTTTGACGATTCTTGGTATTTTTGTCAAATTTCACATGTCTGGCCCCCTTTAAACCCCAAACCATAGTAGATAGCCCGAAACTAATAGTTCCAATGAATTAAGCACGTTTTCCCCTTGGAAACAAAAGTATCAAGGTATTGATTTGGTTGGTTAAATTTGAATGATTGTTCAAATTTTGGTCATTTTTTTTCCATGGCGTAAATTGAGGTTTGAGGCAGATTTGAGGGACAATAACTTCAAAATTGAGAACTGGTCTCCATAAAAAATTAGCTTCTTTTAGTTTATCCCATTATCTTGGAAAATAGCATAAAGGGGCTTTCCAGATGCCTAATTTTGAAAATAGGAGTGTCTAAAACTGCCAACTTTGCCAATTTGGTGCTCCCGTAATTTGAAAAAAAAAATGCATTTTGAAATGGTTTTTACTCCAAAACCTATTTCCTGAGAGACCTCAAACTCTATAATACAGAACTTGGTTGTAGAACTGACTGATAAATGGCATTAAGTGTTTGTAGAAAGTAATAATTCCTGTTTAATAGTCGCCCCAAAAGTGTCCTAAATGATGTCCGAGCCAGGGACCTGAAGTGGGGGGTAACATGACAGGCTATCTCAGAAACCGTTCAAGATAATTGTATGAAATTTGGACTATTGATTTCTTATGGTTAACTGAACAAATAGAACCTAAAACCATCCATTTATGGTGACCTTCATTTTTGCAGTGTCAGTACCTAATTTTACAGTGAGGTTTGTATAACGTTTACACCCTACATCTTATGAAAAATTCATGATACAGATTTCTGTGTCATTTTAAAAGCACTCTGACTTCAGTTGCTCAAATTAACTTCTCAGAAACACAGCAGGTGGAATTAAGGGGCTATGAAAAAGTATGACCTGTGTAATTTAAGATTCCAACATGATTATTGTGCTATACTTTGCAGAATGCCTAATGCAATGACAATGCAATATGAACTCTGAACCCATTACAAGTATAACATATACTCAAAACTTTCAGAGAAAGAATCAGTAAAAAAAAAGAAACAAATTGAAATAAAGACATTGTAGTAATTGCTATTTGGTCAAAGCCAATTAATAATGATATACGCTTATTATAAATACACATTCATCATGAGACATAAAAAAAAACAAATCTGTGTTTAAAAAATCAATTTAATAAAATCTGTTAAATAAAATACTTTTTCTTCTGCTGCCCATTAAAAAGTTGCCTCTTCACATATCAGGCATATAAAACAAACGTGAAATACAGAGTTAACCCTCAGAAATAAAATGGAATCGGCCAAAATAGTTTTCTAAAACCATTAGCTTACTCATGAATGTCGGTGACCATTGCACCAGACGTATCAATATTTGTAGTGCATAGTGTAGCATGACCATCATAAAATTGGCAGACTCCACACAGACAGGAACTGAGCAAGCAAAGATGTCACTACATAAAATTCTCAAATTCACAAAAAATTCTTTTGGTCACACAGTTTTGTTGCTATTGTAAAGAAACAGAACCAAAGCAGGACATAAAACAGGTGAATACTCTAATCCTGTGATTTGGGGTGGTTGCACAAGAAAACTTTTGCATTCAGCTGAAATTAACTTCTAATGGGAGATAAAGCATGTACTTTCAGTTGTGAATGGGCACTTTTAAAGACATTTGCTAAAACTGCTCAGTAAATGGTGTTCAATATGAAGTTTAAATTTGCCTTAAATTTTGAAAAATAGCCATTCTTCAATGTTGCCCATCTTTGTTTTGTCTTGTTAAAAGGTATTGTACCATTTAGGCAACTTAAGTATTATTTTAGCACAAGTAGGTAGGAAAAAAAACAAACAAACAATACCCAGCCTGACAGACAAGACACTGTTCCAGCAAGCAATCAGGACACTGTTTGGCAAACTGTCACAAAACATGCCACTATTTTGTCCGTGTTATTAACAGTTGGCCTGCATCGACTTCAAAATGTTTGGCATCCTTGAATACTGATAGCTTGAAAAATGACTTTAAAATGTTTGTAGTAAAGACAATTTCCACAACTGCTGGTAAACTCAGAAATTCTTATACAGTAAAACCTCCGCTGACGAACGCTTAAGCTCACGAACTTTTCGCCTCAAGAACATTAAATTTGCGAGCATATAGTCTCTGCTGACGAACTAGTTTTCGGCGGACGAATCAAACCACGCGGTCGAGCAGCGCCACGGTGGCAGCCACGAGAAGCTGACGCACGCTCACGGCGTCACAGTTCGTCACCCCCTTTCTTTGAATGCGGAAGTGGTTTGTGTTTGATAGACATTTTGGACCATATTGAGTGTACTTTTGCTATTATGGGACCGAAAAAGACCCCACCACAGGCGGAGATCATTGAAAAACACGAACGAGGTGTGCGTTTGTGTGACTCAGCGTCCCAGTACCAGTACGCTAAGTCTACCATTGCTCCCATCCTTAAGAACAAGGAAGCTATTAAGGGTGCGTGTGTGGCTAAGGGTGTTTCCAAACAGTAGGCGTTTCCAAACTCTCCTTCCAAACAGTAAGTCCCTCCCTCCCTCCTCCTCCCACTCCATTCCATCAAGCCATCAACTACCATCACAAAGGTAAATAAAACCACTTTATTATACAGTACAGTTTATTTCTTTCATTACAATACAAGAGCACATTTATTATACATAAAATAAGGTATATTTTTGTGTAGTTTTAAGGCTTATTTAGTAGAAAATTATGTTTTATGGGGACCTGGGAACGGATTATTCTCATTTTAATGGTTTCTTATGGGAAATAAATGTTCGGAAGACGAACTTTTCGCCTTACACACACTTTCTTGGAACCAATTATGTTCGTGAGCTGAGGTATCACTGTATTCAAGTAGAACAAAATCATGAGATCATTTATATTTTATTTTTCCCCAATGAATCAGTGATCCATGACTTCCTGTTTCACTGGGGCCAAATTTCCTTTTAATATGAGAACGATTAAAAGCATGCAAATGAAATAAGACATTGACCTCCATAAATCAGCATGTCTCCTGACCCAAACCTCACTGAAAACCTTAGAGATGGCACTAATTAACCACAAAGACATTTTTCATATCTTTTTCTAACCCAAAAGGTGCTGATGATAATTCTTGAATTTCTTGTATCTTGACAAAAATATTCAGGCTGTTACTACAAAAATCTTAGCAGCAGATCAATATCTGAATCATGATAAAAAATGTCAGACTGATCTGTACATGAAGCTCAAGACATTACATCGAAAATTATTTAAAATGCATAATGCAAAAATGAAACCACATGAAACATTAATATAATAATAATAATAATAATAATAATAATAACAATAATAATAATAATAATTCAGGGCTATAATTTACAAGCATGCTGACCAATAAGCCCTTTTAACACCCTGTAAATTCAATACAGTGCACACTGTTCATGTCACTCACACATGATAGGCATCAGAGAAGGTATGTGCACTCATCTGAATCAGTAACCGTGCATGAAGTCTAAGAGTGGTTCTGGCTATCCCTGAACTTGACAAAGATGGACGCTCTATTGATTTCCTTCAAGTGTCGCTTGTTTCACAAAGCCAATTTGGAAAGATTTTGTGTTCCGCTATCGGTGCTTCAGCTCTCTGTACTGCAGCAAAACAAAGGATGCCTCTGAAGGGAAAACAGTGTAACCCTTACTCCGTCAGAGGCCAGAATTCAGTGAAACCTGTGAAATCAGTCTAGAAGGGCTGGTGTATCTCACCATGCTGAGCTCCGAGTCACCTGCATGACATGGGCCAGCACCAAAGTGCTCTGGAGGGAAAAGGGATTTTTCTTATCAGCACCAAAGCTATTGCAGTGCACTCAGATGTACACTAGCATGCAGCACAACACCGTTACGGTTACTGGGTGTCTCCAAACGAGCAGCTTGGTGATAAATATCGATTTTTCCAAAAACATGGCAGTGCTCCAGGAAAGAACAGCAAACCAGAAGATCCCTTCAGCAGATGGAGGTGGAGGAAGTGGGAGCTGGAGGGCACTGGGCAATCTGCCAGTCCAACTCCGACAGTAATAAAAAGGAGAAATAAAGAAAACCATGACTGGATCAAGCAGCAGGTGGTTTGGTCGGTCTTCAGAATCCGACATGCAACAAAGCAGACAGCGAGAAATTCATTCAGACCTCATGATTGGTTTTTGGATCTATTTACTGTATGGAAGGTGAGACGTCTCTAGATGAGTGACCTACTAAGCTTAGGGACCTGTTAAAATTCTAAAGGCATTTTATGAGCAGTGCATCCTGTTGGGAACATGGCCAACCACAACACACAGAACTGAATAAATATTCATGTTGTGGTTTACACTGAATGCATGATGCTTGGTTTCTTAATAGTGCAGATTATTCGAGTACAAAACAAGCACGTCAGCACTTTTGGAGTTCTACACAAAATAAAAAAAAGACACACACAAAATCTATCTACTACAACGGCAAGCACGTTCCTATTCTGCTGGAGAACAGATGTAATGCTAAAACTTGTTCCTAATTTAAGACAGCTTGACAATTCCAACATATTAAGCCAAAAATAAATAAAAACAAGGATGCTCTATTCTCTGAAGACTAAACATTAGTAATTGTGTCTAGCAATTATAATAACCAGGTGCAAGAACACTTCGAGAGGCAGAAGGATGTGCTACCTGGTGTTTTTGCTGCTGCTGTTTGCTCAGACTGCGGCTATAGTTGTTGTACTTGCTGATGTCTTGGCACATGTCATCCACTCGGTCCATCAGCATCTGCAGGCTTTTCTCAAGATGAGAACTGCAGAAGGAGGAAAGACAGAGCACATTGTCTTCATTCATGCAGTTGGGACATCAGACAATGACAAATATTTACTGCAGATTTACTTTTAAACCAATTTCTACAAGTTATTTCCTATACTGCTGTTTTGGTTATCCCTTTGTTCAGGATCATGTCGTCATAACACAAGAAATTATCAGCAATATAGCAGATGTACATGTCACGGACACTTGTGCTGACCTGAGATGTACTGTATGCTTAAACAATGACTATTTTCTATTCCGTAGATGGGGTGGAGTCAGCCCAGAATAGAAAACTCCCATCACAATAAAAATCTTTAATCGCAGGATAAAGTAATCCGTCACCTAGATTAGCTGTAGCCTAATGGTTAGAGAAGCGGCTTTGGGAACAATTGGTTGCTGGTTTGATTCCCAAATGAGCCCTAATAATGTGTGGCAGTGAAGTCAGCCCTTCCTCCACCTTTACGGCTGAAGTGCCTTTGAGTAAGGCACCTAATCCCCAACTGCTCTCTGTGCACACCAATGTATGTGGCAGCCCACTTCTACGATTACAGCATTATTGCCACTTTGCTCCAGAAAGGATCATGTAGCTGCTGTGTTTAACCCCCATGAATACATCAATGAAAAGTTTGTATAATGTAACATGGTCTGCATAAATAGCTTAAACATATTAGGCCCATTATACTAGTCTTACTTTTACTTTATTAACAGAGCTTTATTAATCCAAACCTGGAGAAAGCAACTTAACATATGGAAAACAAGGTCAATACACTGCAGTATATATATATATATATATATATATATATATATATATATATATATATATATATATATATAAAGTGTGTAATTCTGGAGCTGAAACCAAATACCTGGAGCACAATGTGTGCAGAAGCATCCAGTGGAGGGAGCAGTACATGTTTACTACAGGTCTGCACAAAAGTCTATAAGCGGCCACTGGCTTCCTGGGGTCCGTATACTTTTAAACCATCCGCATGTGCTGTTATGTGCTTTCGTCTCAATATACTAGTTTAATAGCATAATGTACATCATGATAAATATTGTGATAATTCTGGAAATATTGTGATTTTATTTTAGGACATACAGTAGGCCCTCGACATTCGCGGGGGTTCGGTTCCGAGCCCTCCCGCGAATCGAGATAATCCGCAAATTCTGTACCCGGAAGTAAAACCTCATGTATCACGTCACATACACGAATAAGCAGCCGAAAGTAAAATACTATGTATCTATTACATGCACTAAAATATGCTTCTTAAACACATTCTATAGACAGTCTTACTCATTAATACAGTATTAATGTAGTAAAATATAGTAATGATGAAGAAAAACTTGTCAATTTTTACTCTTATTTTTATTGATAAAATATAAACATTATACAGCATATACTGTTGTAAAGCACTCCTTTTAAAGTATTTTTCAATTATTATTCCAGTACAGTACCCAAGTTAATTCTGAGAATGTTTGTGCGTGAGATTTTATGTTCTGTAGCATGTTTAACAAATGATACCAAAAGGAAACCTTTTACATTGAACTTGGAGTGACGTCTCCAAGATGGTGCTGCCTAGAGGGCAATGTCGGAGTTCTCAGAGTCAAATTGTTTCTTTGTTCGTTTTAATTTATTTTGTTTGTTTGTTTGTTCATGTTTTGTACTATGCTCGTCTATGATCGGTCGACCCTACGACAGATATGAGTAGCTTCAAGTTCGGGCAACTAAGCATGCAACAACTATCTTGAGCTGATATTCTATGGCAGCTCAATGCTAGCGGATAGCTAGCGGTTAGCGGCTAAGCCCAGGCGGAGTTCTCAGAGGCTTGGTTAGCACTTCCGGCCGTACTACTTGAAAATGTTCAGTCCCTGCGAAACAAGATGGACGAGCTTCATGCTCAGATTGCAGCACAGAGGGATCTACAGGACTGTGCTTCTGTGAAACATGGCTCGAGGAGAGTACACCCGATGAGGCACTTGCTCCAGCCGGGTACACGGCCTTCATCCCCTGCAATCCCAAGCGCCGGAGTCGTCGTTCGGCCCCTTCCCGCCTGGGCTTATTTCTAGCTGGGATGCGGCTCGCACCGAGCTGCCTACCATCGCAGATTAGTTCTGCTAATAGCATAGTAGCTCTGCTAGCCCCATCCCAGCTAACAAGCCCAGTTGAGTGTGCTTAGTTATACACGCCCAAAGATGCTCCGATCTTATAGCTGTAGTAGAGTCAACCGGTCGTAGACGAGCATAGAGCAAAACATGAACGAATAAAACAAATTAAAACGAGCAAAGAAACAATTTGACTCTGACAACTCCGCGACATTGCCCTCTAGGCAGCGTCATCTTGGAGACGTCACTCCAAGTTCAATGTAAAAGGACGTGAAGAGTACTGTAATAAAGTTTATCCTTTTGGTATCATTTATTAAACATGCTACAGAACATAAAATCCCACGCATAAACATGAACTTGCGTACTGTACTGGAATAATAATTGAAAAAGGTTTTAATACAACAGTTCAGAGAAAAGTCTTATTTCTTCATAAGAGACATCTAGCGTTTTCTATCACTTAGCCAGAGAAGACGCATAGCGTTGGAGTGGTATCATAGAGCTTAACTAGTCATTAAAACACACACAAAAAAGAGGCTCATTGACAACTTGTGTGTGAATGAGGGGAAAAGGGGTGGGACATCAGCTCAACCAATCAGGAGAAAGGAGGGCAGCCATTGGCTTAATTTGAATCACGTGCCGGTTGCTCGGCAATCAGTGAATACTCAAACCATGGGTGCAAAACCGAGAATAGTCAAGGGCCTACTGTGTCACCAAACATTAACATTTTCCTGTAAGAAAGCAAGCAGACCCAAACCATAGCAAGAAATAATGTCCGACTGTCCTTTATTTTTGTTTGAAATTTGTCAAATGTCTGTAGCTGTAAAAACAGATACAAAGATCATCATGGTCCTTTTGGCATCATCCAACTCAAATCCTTTAATCTGATTTTGACTTGGCTTTACATCGCAAAGCTGCTTACACAATACATAAAGCAAGATCCATTCAAAGTTAATATCAAAACCAAAAACCAAGAGAACATTCCATCTATATTGCTTTAAGTACTCAATTTGTAGCCCTCACATTTGGAAAACCAATAGATCACGCCTGTATAAAATATCATGTGCCAAATGCAATTTGAAATAATTGATATTTACTGTTGTGTGATATATTTTCTTGTCACTGTTACTCCCTTCATCATTAAGCAAATCCAGTGAGGTAATCAAATACTTTCCTAGGTTGGAAGAGAGGCATGTAGTTCCTGCCAAAACCCGCAAAACTGTTCAGTGATGACACTGAAGATCATGAAGCAAGCAAGCTTCCAAATTTTCTCAGCAAACTTGGGATCATGGAATAATTTGACTTTGGGGTTAGCACTAGAATGAAAACCACAAATCAGTCTTTTTGAAAGTTGTTTTGTGTTTGATGCAAGCCAACAGAGGAAATACTTGGATGCACATTTCCCTCTTTTTTAAGACTGGGAATTCCATACCATCAAAGCACAATGAATTACCCAGAGAGCATGATTTCTAGCATTAAGGCTTATAAATAACTCCTCCGCAAAAGGGAATACGTTGATAGGTGGAGTTTCATTCAGAAACAAATAAATGAATCATCGCATCCGGGAAAGCTCACATGAAAAGCTGCATATTTCAAATAAAATGTAAATCCATGCTGCCAGATCTAATACCAAACATCAAAGTCAAGGACTGAGAACATAACACTGGGATACTTTTAAATTCCTTTTAAACCACATGTCTGGCCTTTTTATTTCTAGTATAGCATTAATCTACATTAGCAGAAGCCAATTAGTTACAATAGCAAGATCCATTAATCTTACAGGAAAATTCCTTAAGACAGATGAGAGAGTGCAGGTAAGGATAAAATTTCTACCCCACCACACACACACACACACACACACACACACACACACACACACACACACACATTGGGACCAGTTCTACTTCTTTAGTTAATTTATTTTTAAAAATAATAATAATTTTAAATGCACTTGCGCCCCCGCATACTCGCTTATTGCTAACAAACCTGGAAGTTACTGGCACAAGAATCAAATTAAGCCAATCGCTGAGAGCTTCTGTTTCTTCCTCCTGCTGACTGGTTGAGATTAAGTATACGCCCCTTTTTTCTCATTCATGCATAAGTTGTCAATGTGCATTTGTGTGTGTGTGTGTGTGTGTGTGTGTGTGTGTGTTTAATTACTAGTTAAATTCTGTGATGCTACCCAAATGCAATCCATTTTCTCAGGCTTCTGGTAAGCAGCCTAAGCGCCAGAAAACCGTAATGATACTGCATGAAAAAATAGAACTGCTTGATATGACGCAGGAAGGAAAAGTATATGCTGCAGTAGGGCACCATTATGCAGTGATTGAATGAATTAATGGGGGGAAAAAATTATGTGTGTGTGTGTGTGTGTGTGTGTGTGTGTGTGTGAGGCACTCCATTGAATGTAGGCGTTTGTCGCAAGTGACGTGTGGTGCTTGTGAGACACAGCGCAGCTTATCCAAACTTCCGATCTTTCAAGTGAGCAAGGGAAGGTTGAGTACTAAAAAAGTATTCGATGCACACTTGGCTCGCTTGAAAGATTGGAAGTCTGAATAAGCCACACTTTGTCTCACAAGCACCATACGTTACTTGCGGCAAGCGCCTACATTCGGTGGAGCGCCTCACATACACACACACACACACACACACACACACACAGTATACGGTTTATATATTTTATTAATAAATATTATCACAGTACAAATTTAAAAAGTTTTTACTTAAATCATTATTACATTACTGTATTAATGAGTGACACTGTCCATAGAATGTGTTTAAGAATCATACTTTTGCGCATGTAATATGAGACATAAGGTTTTACTTCCCGGTAAATAACTCAAGGAATTTCTTGATCCTCAGGAAGGGCCGGGACCGAACCTCCGCGAAAAACAGGAGCCTACTGTAATAAATTAATGTGCATATGTGTTAGTCTTTATCTGATAAGTCAGCTGTACATGTATGTACAAATAAATCCAAAACACTAGCGATGTGCAACATGCATTTAACCCTCTGAGAGTTATGTTCAGGTATTTTTTTTAACACATGAGAAAATATGGAAAAAGTCGAAAAGCCACATTTGACAGCATCATGATGTAGAGAGCAGCACGATTGTGATGTGCAAGTAAGTGTGTGTCAAGGTGCGTATCAGGACTGAAGAAAGATCAACACATTTTAAAAGTTTTGAACTGCGTGTGTGTGTGTGTGTATTTGGGGGGGAAGTGGAGTATGTATGTATGTATGTATGCTAAGCTAAAGTGCTAAATCAAAGCTAAAACACTAGCAGTGCTGTGAACACCTTTAACGCTGAGGTCATGAGCAACTTCTGGAAGGTTTTGAAAAGAAGGCAGAAACAAGCCACGTTAGAAATGTTCTTCAAGAAAAGAAAGGAATGAAGTTTGATTTCCGTGTTTCTCCGCATCTGTATTACAGTGACTACATTTTCCCCGTTACATCTATGAAAACAGTTGCGCTATAGCGTTCACAGGGAAAGCACTAGATAAAAAAGGGTGCGTTTTATTGAAAACATTTGTTTTTAAAAACAGGTGCACTTTGTTTACAGGGAAGGCCCTAGAAACTTGGAAATCAAATAAAGCGGGAACTGGTGGAGCTGAGAGCTAGATAGGGACAGTCTTCTAGCACTGGGAAGGGCGGTGCTAGTCTTTATAGCCTGTGATTAAATGGAACTAGGTTGTGTGTGTTTAGCACTCAACCGGCATGTGAGAGCCATGCCCCTCTCCAACGTGCATTTCAACGCACAACTCTTTTGAGAGAGACCATAACACATGAAAATTAAAACCACAGAAAAGTTAAAAAGTCTCTCACAACACAGACCACAACATAGTCTACTGTATTCAATAATTTTTTCACTTAATTCGCGGACCTACGGTATGAGTTACGGTACTGTTACCTTCTGTTCAAAAGACGACGGAACGGCTTAAGACATTTACATTATTTGTAATGGGAAAATCCAAACATTGATTGGGAATCCAAATAAATCGGAATCCGAACAGCCGTATGGAATGGATTACGTTCGAGTACCGAGACTCCGCTGTATTAGTAAAGAGAAGCGAACAATGCTTGCTGGCTCTTCTACAGGAGCTTCCTCCACAGTTGAAAGCAGAAGATAATACATGATCTTCATATTATACACACAACACTACACGCCGAAAAATGTCTCATATATATATATATATATATATATATATATATATATATAAATATATTTCTTTATTATTTATTTATTTATATGAAGAGTTAGCCAGTGAAAAAAACCGCATGTAAACCTGAAAACTGGGCACGAGAAAAAATAACATTTTCCCATTTAACTACCTCTGCCCAGCAAATTACAGAGTTTGCTGGCTCTGCAGGTTTGGCAAGAACGTAAGCTAGTGAGTGTGTTGTGTGTGGCCCTGGAAGGAGTTTTTAATGTTTCTGAAGAGGCTTTCTGTCGTGGTGTGCCAGCTCTGATGAATGAGGGCAGGGATCCCAATATGACCTCCATCTTTTCCCATGCACCTCATTATTCAGCCTCCAATGAGCTCAGAATACTCTCCCACACTAGCTGAATTAAACACACCTACACACCATCTCGTATGGTACACTGACAAAAAAAAATTACAGAGAAGCATATTTATGTGGGTATTCATGCGTACACAAACACAGCAGTCTCTGACTCTTACAGAATAAACAAAAATCAAAAGTCTCATACTGCAACTGGTGGTGGTGTAAAAATCAGCTGGGTTTGTTTGCCATTCATGGTCGTAACAGGTAAATTTATAATTGTGAATGAAATACTGTTGCTGTTTTTTTCTTGGGGGTGTGTGTGTGTGTGTGTGTGTGGGGGGGGGGGGGGTGTCCCCCAGAGAAATGATACATGGAGGGCGTCATCCCCTTCCTTTACCGTAACTGAAACCATTTAGTGACGCAGCTGGATCTGTACTTGGTCTGACCAAGGAACATGGTGTATCAATAAAGACACAGGAAAAAGATGACTCAGTCAGACAAACTGTATTATTTTAGCATTCGACTGGTGGAAGATTTTGGATCAAATTGTGGCAAGTCGGCAGGATTAAGTGTATAATCCATTAATTTTTGTGTGTTTTTCTGCACCACCTCCCCCCCAAATGTTACAGTTATATAGGATATAGGAACAGGTAGATTGGTATGCAAAAAGGAGCAGTGGTGGCTTGGTGGTAAAGGGCGCTGCATCGCTGATCCTAAGGTTGTCACTGTCCCACCAGGCAGCTAACTGGGTTATCAAGGGCTGGCCATGTCTCTCACGGTCTATGCTCGAGGCATGTAAAAGAACCATTGCTGACTTTCATAAAGACTATCTGCATAGCCATCAGCGTGTTTCTGCCCCTTGCAAAAGGGTTGCATCAGGAAGGGCATCCGACAAAAAAACCTATGTCAAATCAAACATGCGAATCAGATGATTCGCTGTGGCGACCCCTAGAAAAGGGAAAACCCGAAAAGAAAAGAAGATTGGTATGCAAAAATCGGACAATTTACAATTTGGTTTGATTCGTAATGCTGAGATCATCATTAACCTGGACACTATTTATAAAATAACTTGTAAATCAATAAAAGAAAAACCTATTCAAGATAGCAAAAATAGCTAAACAAGTCTGCCTCTCAACCACAGTACATGAGTGGCAAACCCATCTGAATCTGGAGTCATATTGCTTATAGTCTCATAAGAAAAAAATGAACAGAAATAATTCCATACTGATAAATAGATAGCAGTGACTGGCAATCAGATAATACACAGTCATGCTGTAACTTGGCTGCCCACTGTTTAATCATGACTGGTTACAAACTGCCTTCAAATATTAAATTCCTTGGGCACAGTCACTTGCTGGGAGCAAATTAAACAGATGGGTTTCTGGTTTATTTCCCAGAAGAAATATAAAATTTTGCTGGCATTCAGAATCCACCTCAAATTTCATCTACTTTTTTTTGTTGATGCATTGCACAATGCTTGCCTGTCAGTAGATATTAGCCTTTATTCTTACATCGCCTGGATGGTCTCACTCAGCTAGCCTGAAGCATATTCTGCCTTAATCCATGATATTCACCATCAAATACATCTACTCAGTTAAGACTAGGTGCTAGTTGTTGATGGTCACAATTATTTGATGACAAAAGATTTCTGTGCAAGCTTTTAAAAGAGGCGGGTAGAGATTAACCTTCCTGAACTTGTTCTGTAATACGAAAAATGCATGTTCTGTAATACGAAAAAAAATCCCCCACCCAGTGCAGCTAACTGGGTTATCAAAGGCGGGCCATGTCTCTCACTGCCTATGCTGAGAGGCATGTAAAAGAACCTTTGCTGACTTTAGTAAAAACAGTAGGCTGCAAAGTGTTTGTGTTTCTGTCCCTTGTTAAAAAGGGTTGTGTCAGGAAGGGCACCCGACATAAAAACCTACGCCAAATCAAAACGTGTGAATCATTTGTTGGCCAACCCCCTTATAGGGGAAGAAAGGACTCTAAAAGCATGATGATGTAATGATGGATTGTCTAGGAAGGCAAAAGGAGGCACTTCAAATGAGACAAGAGGCAAACAAACAATTCACAATAGCAACAATACTGCATAAGCAAGCAGGATTTAATTTATTTAAGCACAATAATTCAAAGGCTGCCGGACAAACAGAGGCACCCAAACTCATCTGCTTTTGTTAAAAATCTAAGCCATGTGTTTGACCTGTCGGTTTGGCACGAGACCCTCGGAACTAGTGGGCCATGATAGATTAGCGGTTTAGGAAGAGATCTCTAGAGGCCAGACAAAGATCTAACTCTAAATCCACCACAACACAGAGAAATAAGACAACTGTGCGGTTCGGTGTCACAAGCCAAGTTGATTTTCACATGAGCTCAGAGGCTATGCACCATTATTGGAAAGGACAGAGGTAGAACACTGTGCGTGCATATGTGTGGATTTGAAGGAGAAAAAACTTGGGTGACTCCACAAAGTGTACAGTAAGTCTCTGTAGTGCAAACCAAGTGTGAACTGGCTTTCTCAATTTCTCTCACTCACACGTATACAGGTTCCAAAGTAGCAGAATTTTAACAGAGATGTACAGATTGAAAGTTACAAAAGGGGAAGGGTGGGTGGGTTACAGAATGAGAGTGGAAGGGCTCTCCAAATAGGCAGGCCCATTTAAAATTGAGGCTATACTGAGCATTAAAATTTTTTGAGTCAAGCAAAGACTTACAGATTCTCCCAGCACCATCCCCCATTCACACATAGTAAAACTCATAATTCTTCTCCCCCCCCCCCCCCCCCACTCCATGCAGGGGGAAAAAAAGGAATTCAATTGAGCCTCTCAGATGAAGAGAGCTGATATGATGTGAACCCTCTGGGAAAAAGGGAGGAGGTTTAGAGGGGAAATCAGGAGGGGGAGAACGAGAGAAAGACAGGGAGGTATTGTACTAGCTGGATTGCAGTGGTCCAGTGTTTGCTTTGGTTTCTACGGTAACAGCGGACTGCAAAGAGATAACTTAAACAGATGTGGGACAAGGAGAGATGGAGAGAAAAGAACGCCAGCGCAAAGCCACTGATAAATCTGCCATGTCTGCATGCTTTTTTTAGTATTCCAGTCATTAGAAAGGGGAAAGGGGGCACATGGCTAAATATAGAAAGTTTGAGACAGTGAGTGGGATAGAAACAAAAAGGTGTGCACTCATAAGCCCTGAAATACAGTCACTTAAAGTCATTTTGGAATTGAACTTCAACAGAAAACATGTGTGTGAAATCTAAATTTTACTATGCAATGGAGGAATGTGCACATGTGTTGAGGTGCACATGCTACTTCTAAGACCAGTAGTAACCGGTCTCATCTCTGAAGGCCCTCACTCCTCCAAATGATCCACATAGAACTAAATAAACACAAACAATGAACATGACTTTTCAGTGCAGATACAAACTTGTTTACAGAAATTATTCAGTATGGAGTGGGTGGTAAAGGTAAATGTTCAAAGTATCATTGGTGTTATTTTGACATTGGCTCTGAATTTTTTTTAGTGATTGTATAAGAAATAATTCTGCATAGCTTAAATGATGCCCTTAGTGTATGGTCAATTACTTAAATGTTCAGTTACATAGCCTTCAAGGTTTAAAGTTTCAGAGGTATACCTCGACCTTTATATTTTTACAATAAGTTTTAAAATTTTAACAAAAAACAAAACTATTTTTATATAGAATAAGGCTACTTAAAGAATTACAATATAAATCAAATCAACACCTAGGTATAAGTGATATCATATCAGTTGTGACCTGTGGATTTCCATCCCAAGGTATCATCATAAGAGAAAAAGTTTGAAGGTAATTAGTTTAAGGTGCAAATTGAAATGAAAAACAGCACAATTGGTCCACACAAAGTTCTATTCATAGGTAATTTTACAATATACCGTAACATTTTCGTAAAAAGATGCGATGCATTATAAAGTAAGGAATGTATTTAAAACAAAACTATATAAATATACTTTGTTATATTTCTTTACATTTACATCATTTGTCAGATGCTCTTATCCAGAGCGACTTACATTAATTATTTTTATACAACTGAGCAATTGAGGGTTAAAGGACTTGCTCAGTGGTAGCATAGTGGTCCTGGGGATTGAACATCCAATATTTTTCTCAGTAACTCAGAGCCTTAACCACTGAGCAAGAAAGTACTCTTGGCAGTCATGTAAACGAACAGATACACTATAACCCGACTCTCACCTGAATCAACTAATTATAACAATTATAATTTAATGAACTGGTCCCCAAATCATCCACCACTCACATTAAAAAACGACCAACAAGGTTGAGGTAGTATATATGTATGCATGCCTGTGTTTCATTGAGTATCCACTCATATTTCCTGAGAGAAGGGCAAGTTAATGGTAATGTATTCTTTCAAGTGCTAAACAGAGCTGCCAGAGTGCTGCCTTTCATCCAAGACAAAACATTTGACAGGTCTGAATTAAGAGAGACAAATTAAAAAGATAAAATTCCCTTTCTTGTCTGACTTGGAGAAAGACCTTCAACAAAGAAAAGAGTAGTAATAAAATACATGATTTTTTCCTTCACCCCCCCAAAAAAAAAAGCATTTCAGCCCATGTCTGCCACAGCATAATTAATAAATTTCATATGTTAATTGGAAACTGAAAACCTCCCAGGAGTGCTCTATATAAATTAAAAAACCTCATGCTGATGGCAGGAAACAATATGCAGTATCTGATTTGATGATTTATCTGCAGGTCCATTGGGAAACTTTCATTCAACACTGAAACTTAATAAAAAAATTAAGAAGTAGCTTTCTCCATAAAAACAGACTACATTGTTCCAATCACTTTTCAAAAGGTGTTCCGTTTCAAGTTTGTTTGTTTTTTAATTGGACAAATGTCTGAAATTGCACAGAATTGTTACCTTTTTAATTCTCAATTGTTACCTTTTTAATTCTCATAATGTACTTGCTTTACTCATAATTTAAACCCTTTCAACCATGAAAATGGGGCAGCGGTAGCCTGGTGGTAATGTCGGCTGGATCACTGATCCTAGAGTTGGGGGTTCAAGCCACACTCTCAACAAGTTGCCACCCCCCCTCACCCCCCGGTGCAGCTAACTGGGCTATCAAAGGCTAGCCATGCCTCTCACCGTCTATGGTATGAGGCATGTAAAAGAATCATTGCTGACTTTCATAAAGAGGAGGCTGCACAGCCGTCAGCGTGCTTCTAATTGGGAGAGGGAGTCCTCTGAGGCAGTCCGTTCACAGCAATGTTCTGTCAACTCATACAGTGGCACTGGAACCCAGTCGTATCGGCTTCTGCCCTTCCATTGGACCCTCCCGTGGCGCCGAGAGGGGGGACTTGCTGCTTGGGTAACAGCCTGTCCTCCAGACTTCCTACCCAGGCTCTGTGCACTGGAAAGTACCACCAGCCAGGATACCAGCCAGAGCGCAGCTCCATAGTTCTTCGGACTGACGGAGGCCTACTACAACCATGACAAAATCACCCTCTTTAACTCACAAAAAACTGATACCTCAAATAGCCAAACCAATCCAATCTCACGTATCATAGTGTTTCATGCCATTTTACAGCCAAAACAAATATAAATGACTACATTAACAAGTGTTTCAATTAACTTGTTATGAATAGACATGAAATAAAAAAAAAATTAAATTGAATATAGAATCAAAAATATGAGGCGTTAGTCTGGTAATTTATAACTATATAATTTTAGAAAATTGAAATGGAAACATGAGGACAAGAGAAAAAATTTTAAAAATCTGGAAAAAACTTTGAAGCACTACACCACATACTGCATTCCATTTACAGACGCTCCCCGACTTACGTTCATCCATGTTACGTTTTTTTTTTTTCCCCACTCAAAAAAAAAGAGGCAAATTTTGAGTACAAGACGTACCTATGTAGTACGCTGAGATAATGACGCAATGACGTAATGACGCTGCGTCCATTGTTTGGGTCTCTGAACAGACTGAACGTGCCCTGCTGCTTCCCAGTTCACTGCGTGTTACCCTTGTGTTCAGACGTTGTCTCTGTGATCTTTGTTTTTACACTGTTTTGCGGAATTTTGTAACCCTAAGCAAATATGGTTGGTCAGAAGCATAAGCCTACTAGCATGGGTGCAAGTTTTCCGGCATATGCCGGAATTTCCGGTTTTCCCAAGACTGAATTAACTATTTGCTCGATCGGCACAATCTACCATGCAGACTCAGTTAAGCATAGAGAGTTGTAAAATTAATGAAAACCCGAATCCAGAAAAGAAAGAGAACTCTCCGCTCTGCTGGTAATTCACATCAGTGCAGGCTGAGTTCTAGACAAGTTCAACAGCGCCCTTGCTCACCTGAAAGACCAGAAGTCCGTATAACCTGCGCTTTGTCTCAAGCACAAGCAAGTGAACTACTTACTTTCGGTGTTGAGCCTATTTTAAGCTTGATGTAAAGTGACTTGGTTCAGCTTCATGTAAAGTGACCATCCGTCGACCATCGGAACCATTTATAAACAGAAAGATTGAGTCATAGACAATGTTAAAGGTTACATTTGATATTGTATTTGATATTTGATGAGTGAATTTGATTAAAATTTATATATTTGAAATTATTTTGCTTGAATTTAATTTATTTGAAATTAATGTTAATGTATTAATATTTTTGATGTAGTGATATTTGATGTATTGATATTATTAATGATTAATTTAATATTATTTTACAATGTGTTTATAATAATTGATTTAGGGGTGTTTGTGAGATACAGCAATGGTATTTATGGATGTATAGTACAGTATGAACGTCATACGTCACTGGAACATACAGTAACAAATTTTTTTTTTTTTTCCAACTTATGTTCGGCCATCTGGAACCAAACAAAAACGTAAGTTGGGGAGCGTCTGTATTTTATTTTTTAAACAGAATTTTGACGAAGCATATGTTTGCCACTCCACCGAAAGTAGGCTCTTGGTTCCAAAATTGGAAAATGAGCTTTTTACATGGTCAGGTGGAGGAGGCCCAAAGCTACAAAATGCAGCAAAAAGTTTGTCAATACCTTGAAAACTGACTGAGCTATGCCATTTCTTATGTCAGCATTCAACTAAAAATTTCAAGACGTTTTAGAGAAAAATGAGCACAAAGATTGCACTTCTTCCAAAATCATTAGTCCTTAGCAACCAAACATTTTTATGCACTTCAGTCATATAAACCTTTAGAAAACATGTCTAGGAAGAGTTTTATGAAGAGATAAGAGAAATCATCCTCATTTTAATCTGACAGGCACTTTTTAAACCCATCAGTCACCGTGGTAGGCCCCAAAAATGAACAAAAATTACTTTTTTCATTTCTGTTTATTCCAATAAGATCAGTATGTATCTTTTTGACCATGATGTAAAGGTTCAAATACCTTCACACGATACCGATTGAAAAAAAAACCCACTTAGGTTCAAACAATCACACTGAAATTAAGAAAACTATATATAAGATAACCATACAAAAAAACTCTCTGATCTCTTTATACAAGTAAGCTTCATCAACTCTGCCCTCATCATTATCATCTTAATCTAAATCCTGCTCAGCAGATAAAATCACATCTTCACAAACACCAGTCATCACACTTTTATTAACAGATGCCTCTTCAACAACATCAAAATCAAAATCATCATCAACACAGCTGGCATCATCATCATCAGTTTGTTTATATGTAAAAGATATGAAACATTTAAGTATTTTTCAAGTCTTGACCTATTTTCATACAAAACTAAACAACCCACGATTCAGCATGTGCAGTACAGACAAGATTACACAAATCAAATTATCAAAAAAAGTCCCATAATTGAATTTTGCATGCAGAGAAAAATACCAATACTCATACAATACTCATATTAAGTTTCTAAAGTACATAATACTGAGCATATGGGATTTTCTTTGACTGAATTGCAATGTAATCATGTCTTTTTCTTAATATTCCAGCAGACCTGAGGTATCACACACACACACACACACACACACACACACACACACACACACACAGACTGTAAGCAGTGGGTGACTGCTCATTTGCGCATCTATCACACCATTTGCACTCATTTGCCCCACTCCCTTCGTATACTGTATTTTCTTCCATTCAAATTGCACTTGTTCATCTGGATGCTGCTCATTTAACCATTTGCACACTTGTGTGTGTGTGTGTGTGTGTGTGTGTGTGACAGAGACAGAGAGAGAGAGAGAGAGAGAGAGAGAGAGAAATACAATCTTCTTCAAAGCCGAATTCCAGCGTCATATTTAACATCTATACTAATGCTGCTAGACATCACAGATGACATTTCACTCTCCTTTTCCAGAAATGTGTGTATTCACAATCTTATACATAAACTTAGGGGAAGTTCAACATTTTCCCAAGCGTACAGAGAGTACTTTTTTTTTTTTTTTAATACACCCCCCCCCCCCAACCCGAAAACTTGCAAATAAATGTTAATAATCTCTTGGCAGGATCATTTTTAATAAGATATTAAACACAACAATGGTCAGACCTCTTTTATAAAATAAATCAATGTATTTCCTTGATCAATACCTCTTTTATACACCAGTCAAATAATAATGAAATCAATTTAAAAAAAATTTACTTTTAAAGAATTCTTTTTAATGACACCTGCTTTAATATTAATATTAAGAAATTTGGTTTTAATAATAAGAATGACATTGTTTTCAATAATATTATTTTATATTAAAATATATTTCAAAATGTCTCCATTTTTTATTGGTCATTGGCTGTTGGACGACAACGCTTCAGTTTGTGATCAGCTGCCTTCTGATGTTTCAGCAGCTGATACCGGGTTGGGTAGTATTCATAAATAAACCATTGCACACACAGTGGCTTTGTTTTATGTGCTTGTCGTATGAGTTAACGACCTGAAAGCCACCATTGCCAAGTGCCCGCCTACACAAAGTTACCGTGACGTCACTGGGTTGGTACAAAGTACCACATGAAATATAGTGCATGCATATCACAGCATATTATAGGATATAAACAACATGGAATCTCACGCCAACAACACGCATAGTTTTTCAGCAGAAGACAATTCATCTATTACTCTCAGAAGATGAATCAAATACAGTCGGCCCCCAATTTACGAAGACCCCTGTGTACGAAATCCCTGGATTACGAAAAACATTTTCTCGAGTTTCAGTCCCCGAAATACAAAACAACTCCCTCTTACGAAAAGAAATTCAAATGTGCCAATCAAAATTTCACACAACGCGCGAGTTGCTCTCTCATTGGCTGTCTCTCAACATCCCGCCCCGCTGGCCTCCCAGATAGAGACAGAAGGAAGCTTCACTCATTAGTTTTTAGTTTAGTTTTTTAAGTTGTTTTAATTTAGTAAATGTTTAATAAATGTGGGTACATTTGAGCTCATCTGGAATTCCGATCCCTCAAGGAATCAAATTAAAGTCGAGTTTGTCAAGCAGGGAATGCGCTTTGAATTAATGTCTTGTGGGCGTGGCCCGCAGTACGCATGAGAGAGAGAGAGAGAGAGAGAGAGAGAGAGGTGCGTGTTAAAAATATTTAATAATGGTTTTATTAATAAATATGTTCATCAAATGGTTTAACAAATAATTTTCTTTTACTTTTAACACATTTCATACAAAATTGGTATACTTTATCATTTTTAAAGGGTTTATGGGGTTTATCCAGTCCAAGGAATGGAGACTTGGAACGAATTAGGCGTTTAACATGTAAGATGCGACCCCTACTTACGAAATCCCCGTTATACGAAATGGGCTCTGGAACGAATTAATTTCGTAAATTGGGGGCTGACTGTATTATAGTTCAACCAAAAACCATTCTCAAATATATTTCAAACTACATCCACAATAGACATGTGAAAAGACATGCACAATAGGTTAATTGGCTGTTCTAAATTGCCCGTGGGTTCGCATCGTGCAGAAGGCAATGGCAAACCACTGCACTAATCCTGCCAAGAAAACCTCCATGAAGATGATAACCAGGGCGTTATCTTTCATGGCGAGTCGCCAATAGTCGTCCTACGACTCAGGCACTAGATAGATAGAAGCTCTATGATGCCACCCAAACGCAAAAAGGTAATGACGCTGCATGAAAAAGTAGAACTGCTTGACATGGTACAGAAATGAAAAAGTTATGCTGTAGTAGCGCACCGTTATGCAGTAAATGGGTAAAAAAATACACACACACACATATATATATATATATATATATATATATATGTGTGTGTGTGTGTATATATATATATATACTTGAAAATGCCTCCTAAACGTCATGCACCATCTAAGGCATCCAATGAGCCCAAGAAAAAGCGAAATATGATGACAGTGAACCAAAAAGCGAAGTTGCTAGATATGCTGATGGCGGGCAATACGTTTGCCCATGTAGCATGACATTACAGCATAAATGAATCTACCATGCGTTACATCAAAAAAGACTAAGATCAAGCAGAGAAGAGCTATTGTCAGAGGTGAGTACAGTATTTAAAGTATTTATATATAAATTCTACTTAAATATTAAGAGATTACAGTATTTAAACATGCATATAACTGTGTACCGTTTAATATACACTTCTTGATATTGTATAGACGCGAAAACATACGTATGGTACAAATGAGAGGGGTGATCTTACTTCACGGTTTTTCGATTATCGCGGCCAGGTCTAGTCTATATTATCCGCGAAATTCAAGAGATGACTGTGTGTGTGTGTGTGTGTGTGTGTGTGTGTGTGTGTGTGTGTGTGTGTGTGTGTGTATAACAACTCCAACTCATCTGAATAATCCTTGTCGGGATAAAGTTTGAACATTTGGTGATATCAACCTTCCTACACAAAGTTTTTCTCCCCATTACAGCTATATTTCTGAAAGTGAAATAACCATGAATTTTTATTCCACTTGAAAGATTATTTTCCTCTTGATGTTTGTGTGGGAGTTCTGCAAGTACCCCCCATCCCCCCATATCCCACTCTTTGATAGTAACTTGTGTCGGTTTCTTGTCTGTCTGAAGACTTTAACTGTTGGCAAGGTTTGCTTTCAACATCTAGATATTTTATACACTTCCTTGCATCAATATTTTCTGTCTTACATTTTGAAGTAGCTGTTTTCCTGATCCTGCTGACTTGCTTGACAGCAAAAGGCAGACGACTTGAGAATTTAAATTTGCCTGTGAACTTTTCATGTCTTAAACATAAAATGTTAGTATGTGTTCACTGCTTTAAGTTATTAGGCACTGTAATGAAAAATAAACCAAAACATTTGAACATATGCCAAATACTGTTATAGTGAAGTGTACAAGAAAGATACTGGCAAATATAAACATTTTGCTGAGTTTCTGAAGGCCTAGCCTCACCACAGAGGTTTCCTGGTCCATCATCGCCAGTTTTCAGATTACTAATTCAAAATAGGAATACTTTGCTACTTACCTGAAAAAGCATTTAAATCAGGCAGAGAGGATACATATCTATTTCATTCTTGTGTCCACTTCAAAGCTTGGTACAGAGGTTGATACCCGAAGAAGCAATAGTTGCCTACTAAGTTGAGATGAATCACAGCACAACTGAACTGCTGTAGCTGGAAACAACTTAATCCTGTGGTCTCCTTAGAGAACTCTCTGATCTCTCATTTTTCTGACATTGTATACTGTTATGTTAATGGACACTGGTTTTCTAGTTGTCTATCTACTCCTTTTTGTGCTTAGTTTTACTCAAAGCCCATTTACCTCTGACAGATGTAAATACTCATAAAACTGGGTAAATATCCCAATAGATAACGGATTCTGTCAATGATACAGCCAAGATAAGCACACAGGAATATCTCTGTATGCTACAGCATTAAGATTTCCTTTCACTGCAACTAATAGGCAAGACAGGAAGACATAGTTGGCCCAATTTGGCACAGTAGAACTCAACTGGTCTTCATACAACCTGGACTCCACTGTACACCTTTAGCCTTCATTCCAAATATCACTGGTTCAACCTTGTGTGTTCTTGTTACCAACTGATCAAAAATCACATAACCACACTCCAAAATCTTGTTGCAAGTCTTTTCAGAAGTGTGAAGCTTATCATAGCAGTAAACGGGAGACTCCATAATAATGGACATGGTTTTGGAATGGGCCATACAGTGTAGCTGCATTAGGCAGATGACAAATTACTGTGTCCTTTACACAGCAACTGTCTCAAATTGAAGGGTGAGTGAGTTCTCGTCTAGGAATCACGCTCTGTTATTTTTAGACACTGTATAGATAGCAAGAAAGACACAATTTTCCCCATTTATGTTTCTTTGGAATAAAGAGGGTATCTAAAAATTTCAGATATAATTTTTGATTGTTTTGCCGTTGTTACTCATCCGAAGGATAATTCTCTGACAGCAAGCTTCTTTCCTTTCCTTTTTAAAAAATAAAGCTTGCATTAAAACAACAACTCCAGTGTTTAGATGCTCTGATTCAGGTCACAACACTTGCTTCCCAATCAAGGCAGGAAGGTGAACAAGACCATTGAATATATATGAATTTCTTGCAAGTATCTGTTAATGCTAGAAAAACAACAGTGCACTGTGTATAGGGCTGCATATACACAGACCCTGCCGATAGAGTTAAAGTTATGGCAGATCTCTCTCTGTGTGTGTGTGTGTGTGTGTGTGTGTGTGTGTGTGTGTGTGTGTGTGTGTGTGTGTGTGCATGCTCTATTATATATATATATATAGAGAGAGAGAGGATTTTCTGAGTAGATCCTTCCGTAGGAGAGTGCTCAAAACTTTTTGGTAGAGCAAATAAACAAAAATAAAAGGACAGGACAAAGACTTTCTATTGAAACTCCATTTATCACTACAGATCTGTTTCGAGGGGTGGTGAAACCATCCTCTCTCTTCAGGTGATTATAGAAGAATCTATAATATATATATATATATATATATATATATATATATATACACACATATATATTACCAATATAATAATATATATATATATATATATATATATATATATATATATTATTATTATATTGGTAATATATATGTGTATATATATGTGTTAAATTGTGTTGTTAGTGCATGTCATGTGTGTCCATGTCTCACCTATTAGAGAGGCTGAGCAGCTCATGCTTCTCGACTGCAGTTGACTTGTTCTCCAGCTCCCATAGCAATACATTGATGAGGTGAGAGTTCTTGATGACAATTGGAACTTCCTCAAACATGTTTTCATGGCCCACACTGGCCTTCTTTAAGCTGTGGGAACACAAACTCTGACATCATTACCACATTTCTTGGTAACACATTTATGAATCATACTTTTAATCAATTATTGGGGGGGTTTCATTTTCTAATGTTCTTCAGTGTTCATCGTTTATTATTTGTATCGTAAATGATTTTCATAGTTGATATATTCGTAGGTGAGGCAAGAGGAGAAAAAAATATTTTTCAGGGATTGAATTATATATTTCAGGGATTTAAAAACAATTATTCCAATTTTTGCCTGGACAAAAAGTCTGATCGCAAAGATTTAATTTCACTTCAAAGACAAAATGTATAATTATTTATTTAAAAAATAATAATAAAATGGTCTCTTTTATAACTAAACCTATAACATTGTAGTAAATATAACATCATACTGGAAAACGTAAAGCATCATTCAAAGTCAACAGTGCTTCTGCAAACATCGCCATGATACAGTGCACTGTGTGCACTCTTAAGTGCTTGTCGTGATGAATAATTTTCATATTAAAATAATCAGGCACCATCAAGCTGTTCAAATTAAATTAATAAAAAAAAAAAAAATGCAGGGGTTCAAAGCTCCAACTGCCCAGGAATGTATATATTAAAGTTGATCTCTATCTTCCTTAAACAAAAATCAAAACTGTTGTGTGAAACAAATCAAGTCCAGCTAGCTAATTAATTATGCATCGATTTGGTGTGCACCAATCGGAGGCGAGGTACCCCTGTACATCAAACCCGTATATAAAATTTCATCAAAATCTGAGCATACATTCTCAAGTTATTGTCAAGAAACCAAACTTGAGTTAAATAAATCAAGTCAAGCTGGTTCAATAATTACACATCAATTTTGGCATGCACCAATCCCAGGCGTAGTATCTGTAAAACAAACCCGCACACCAAATTTTATCAAAATCTGATAAAACCTTCCCAAGTTTTATTTATATATATATATATATATATATATACATACACACACACACACACACATATATATATATATATATATATATATGTGTGTGTGTGTGTGTGTGTGTGTGTATATATACATATATACATATATATATATATATATATATATATACATATATATATATATATATACATATATACATATACATATATTATATATATACACATATACACACACACATATATATATACATATATATATATATATATATATATATATATATATATATATATATATTATATATATATACACACATACATACATACATACACATACATACATATATATACATACATAAATATGTATGTATGTATTTGTGTGTGTGTGTGTGTGTCTCTGTCTTCCTTTTGGCTTTTTTTCCCTTTTACTTGGGAGTCGCCACAGCAAGTCATCCGATTCGCACATTTGATTTTTGGCAGAGGTTTTTACGTCGGATGCCTTTCCTGTCACAACCCTTTTTCAGCAAGGGACAGAAACACGCTGACGACTTTGCAGTCTACTCTTTACGAAAGTCAGCAATGGTTCTTTTACATGCCTCTCACCACAGACAGTGAAAGACATGGCCTGCCTTTGATAACCCAGTTAGCTGCACTGGGGAGTTAGTGACAACCTTATGGAGAGTGGGACTCGAACCCCCAACCTTTGGATCAGCGATCCAGCGCCCTATACCACTAGACCACCACTGCCATACATACATACATACATACATACATACACACACACACTAGTCCTCAAAAAATTAGCATATTGTCAAAGTTCATTATTTTCTGTAATGTACTGATAAAAATTAAACTTTCATATATTTTACATTCATTGCACACCAACTGAAATATTTCAGGTCTTTTATTGTTTTAATACTGATGATTTTGGCATACAGCTCATGAAAACCCCAAATTACAATCTCAAAAAATTAGCATATCATGAAAAGTTACTCTAAACGAGCTATTAACCGAATCATCTGAATCAACCAATTAACTCTAAACACCTGCAAAAGATTCCTGAGGCTTTTAAAAACTCCCAGCCTGGTTCATTATTCAAAACAGCAATCATGGGTAAGACTGCCAACCTGACTGCTGTCCAGAAGGCCATCATTGACACCCTCAAGCAAGAGGGTAAGATACAGAAAGAAATCTCTGAGCGAATAGTCTGTTCCCAGAGTGCTGTATCAAGGCACCTCAGTGGGATGTCTGTGGGAAGGAAAAAGTGTGGCAGAAAACACTGCACAACCAGAAGAGGTGACCGGACCCTGAGGAAGATTGTGGAGAAGGGCCGATTCCAGACCTTGGGGGACCTGTGGAAGCAGTGGACGGGGCTACAGGTGCCGCATTCCCCAGGTCAAGCCACTTTTGAACCAGAAACAGCGGCAGAAGCGCCTGACCTGGGCTACAGAGAAGCAGCACTGGACTGTTGCTCAGTGGTCCAAAGTACTTTTTTCGGATGAAAGCAAATTTGCATGTCATTCGATATCAAGGTGCCAGAGTCTGGAGGAAGACTGGGGAGAAGGAAATGCCAAAATGCCTGAAGTCCAGTGTCAAGTACCCACAGTCAGTGATGGTCTGGGGTGCCATGTCAGCTGCTGGTGTTGGTCCACTGTGTTTTATCAAGGGCAGGGTCAATGCAGCTCGCTATCAGGAGATTTTGGAGCACTTCATGCTTCCATCTGCTGAAAAGCTTTATGGAGATGAAGATTTCATTTTTCAGCACGACCTGGCATCTTCTCACAGTGCCAAAACCACCGGTAAATGGTTTACTGACCATGGTATTACTGTGCTCAATTGGCCTGCCAACTCTCCTGACCTGAACCCCATAGAGAATCTGTGGGATATTGTGAAGAGAAAGTTGAGAGACACCAGACCCAACACTGTGGATGAGCTTAAAGCTGCGATTGAAGCATTCTGGGCCTCCCTAACACCTCAGCAGTGCCACAGGTTGGTTGCCTCCATGCCACACTGCATTGAAGCAGTCATTTCTGCAAAAGGATTCCCAGCCAAGTATTGAGTGCATAACTGAACATAATTATTTGAAGGTTGACTTTCTTTGTATTAAAAACACTTTTTTTCATTGGTCAGATGAAATATGCTAATTTTTTTAGATAGGAATTTTTGGTTTTCATGAGCTGTATGCCAAAATCATCAGTATTAAACCAATAAAAGACCTGAAATATTTCAGTTGGTGTGCAATTAATCTAAAATATATGAAAGTTAAATTTTTATCAGTAAATTACAGAAAATAATGAACTTTATCACAATATGCTAATTTTTTGAGAAGGACTAGTGTATATACACACAGACAGACGTGTATATATATATAATATATATATATATATATATATATATATATATATATATATATATATAAAACCGTTGAGGACCAGGAAGTAGCAAAGATTAGTAAGGGTGAAGCGAGGAGGGCATTGAAGAGGATGAAGAGTGGAAAGGCAGTTGGTCCGGATGACATACCGGTGGAGGTATGGAAGTGTCTAGGGGAGGTAGTAGTAGATTTTCTGACAAGAATATTCAACAAGGTCTGAGAAAGTGAGCAGATGCCGGAGGAATGGAGGAGAAGTGTGCTTGTGCCCATTTTAAGAACAAGGGAGATGTACAGAGTTGTGGCAACTCCATACAATCAAGTTATGGGAAAGAATAGTGGAAGCAAGACTAAGGGCAGAGGTCAGCATTTGTGAACAACAGTTTGGTTTCATGCCAAGAAAGAGCACCACAGATGCAGTGTTTGCTTTGAGGATGTTAATAGAGAAGTACAGAGAAGGTCAGAAGGAGCTGCATTGTGCCTTTGTGGATCTGGAAAAAGCATATGACAGGGTGCCGAGAGAAGAACTGTGGTATTGTATGAGGAAGTCTGGAGTGGCAGAGAAGTATGTTAGAGGGGTGCAGGACATGTATGACAGATGTAAGACAGTGGTGAGGTGTGCTGTCGGTGTGACAGAAGAGTTCAAGGTGGAGGTGGGACTGCATCAAGGGTCAGCTCTCAGCCCCTTCTTGTTTGCTATGGTGATGGACAGGCTGACAGATGAGGTTAGACAAGAATCTCCATGGACAAAGATGTTTGCAGATAACATCGTAATCTGTAGTGAGAGCAGAGAACAAGTGGAGGAAAATCTAGAGAAGTGGAGGTATGCCCTGGAAAGGAGGGGAATGAAGGTTAGTCTCAGTAAGACAGAATACATGTGTGTGAACAACAAGGACCCAAGAGGAATGGTGAGGTTACAGGAGGCGAAGATAAAAAAAAGGTGGAGGATTTTAAGTACTTAGGCTCAACAAACCAGAGCAATGGAGAGTGTGGAGAAGAGGTGAAGAAGCGTGTGCAGGCAGGTTGGAATGGATGGAGAAAAGTGTCCGCTGTGATGTGTGATAGGAGAGTATCAGCAAGAATGAAGGGAAAAGTGTACAAGACGGTGATGAGGCCAGCGATGTTGTATGGTTTAGAGACAGTGGCCCTGGGGAAAAGACAGGAGTCAGAGTTGGAGGTTGTAGAGATGAAAATGTTGAGGTTCGAGGGAGAAACGAGGATAGATAGGATCAGGAATGAGTACATCAGAGGGACAGCACATGTTAGATCTTTTGGAGACAAAGTCAGCGAGGCTAGATTGATATGGTTTGGACATGTACAGAGGAGGGATAGTGAGTATATTGGTAGTAGGATGCTGAGGTTAGAATTACCAGGCAGAAGGCCCAGAGGAAGACCAAAGAGAAGATTTATGGATGTGGTGAAGGCAGACATGAGGGTCGTTGGAGTAAGAGTAGAAGATGCAGAGGATCGGGTGAGATGGAGGCAGATCATTTGCTGTGGCGACCCCTGAAGGGAACAGCCGAAAGGAAAAGAAGATGATTTTATATTATATATATATATACACACACACACACACACACACACACACACACATATATACATCCATACATACATATACACACACACGTACATAAGGGGCAGTGGTGGTCTAGTGGTCTTGGGCGCTGGATGGCTGATCCAAAGGTTCGGGGTTCGAGTCCCACACTCCACAAGGTTCTCACTGTCCCCCCCAGTGCAGCTTACTGGGTTATCAAAGGCAGGCCATATATCTCACTGTCTATGGTGTGAGGCATGTAAAAGAACCATTGCTGACTTTCATAGTGTAGGCTGCAAAGCCGTCAGTGTGTTTCTGTCCCTTGCTAAAAGGGTTGTGACAGGAAGGGCGTCCAACGTAAAACCTCTGCCAAATCAAACGTGCGAATCAGATGATTCGCTGTGGCGACTCCCGAGTAAAAGGGAAAAAGCCGAAAGGAAGACAGACAGACATACACATATGTGCATACATACACACATAGGGATCCCTCACTTTCCGTGGTTAATTTGGACCAAGGACCCCCCGCCTCCATCGAATTTCACAAAGTAGGCTTCAATTCATGCAGCTTCAGGGAATCATGGTTTTTTTAAAATATTCATCGAATTAAACAAAATAAGTTAATAGGGGGAAAAGTGAAGGAAAATGCCACAAAACAAGGCCAATTACGCAAAACAAACAAACAAACAAACAAACAAACAAATACAAAAAAACAACCCAAAAGCCCCCATCAAAACTACTACATTTTTATGTGAGGTGTACATGCACATGTCTGTATGTGTGTGTATTTATATTTTATTTACCATCCTATGCATTATTTTTTAATGTTTAATTGTTATTATAAGCATTTAGTGCATTGAATATGTATGTATTGATATTATAAATACACATACATGTACGTATACGTCAGTCGAGGGAGGGGTTGATGCTACTTTGTGGAAATCGGAGGTCGCGGGAGCTCTTGGTACGTAAACCCACACACACACACACATTATATGTCTGTTTTCCTTTCGGCTTTTTCCCTTTTACTCAGGAGTCGCCACAGCGAATCATCTGATTTGCACGTTTGATTTGGCAGAGGTTTTTATGTCGGATGCCCTTCCTGTCACAACCCTTTTTAGCAAGGGACAGAAACATGCTGACAACTCTAGTTAGCGGCACTGGGGGGGGGGACCTGTGACAAACTTGTGGAGAGTGGGACTCGAACCCCCAAACTTTGGATCAGCGATCCAGCACCCTATACCACCACTGCCCATATATATATATATATATATATATATATATATATATTTCTAGCTGCAGTAGGGTGCCACTATGCGGTGAATAATATATAGTAGCTCATCAGGCTGGTGCTTATCCCCGGTTTCTGAAGCGTGAAGCGACCAGGAGTTCAAGTCCTCCTGGATGGGACGCTAGTCCATCGCAACTACGGTAAAAGGGAAGGTCTGTTGGGTTTTTACACTCGAGCCTAGTGGCTTAGCCACTTGTGATTGAGACCTTGCCCAGGGGTCTTAGCACAGTGAGGGTCTCAGTGGGAATTGAACTCACAACCGACCCAATCATTACCCACCCATCCCGTTTTGATCTTACATCTAATAACCGCCCATGTATACTGGGAGCAAAATCATAGATCAAACCAATTTTATTCGATCAGTCTCTAACCGTAAAATGAGGCGTTCACTGCCTGTAAAAGTGAGTTTACACTGTATTTCAAGACCTCCCCGCCACTGGGGAATGTCTACAATGTTCATCAGCAACCACACATACCACACATTTGATTGGTCCGCCATGCTTTAAAAAACAGGAAAATATTTTGCTGTGTTCTCTTGGTAAATGTCCAACAACCGATGAACCATTAGAAACTGCTACAGCAAAACTATGGGATGCTCTGAATGAATGGAGCAATGAGCCAGATATGGACCTATCAGAAACTGATGAGTATTTTTTTCACCCGATTCTCCTGCTCACTAACTTCATAAATTTAAGCATGTTTCTGGCCATGTGCTTTTGTTCATGTTCATGTTGATTGGTTCAATGTACCATGTGCTAAAGTTCATGTTGATTGGCTCAATTTTACTTCCTCGAAAATGTTTAAAGCAGAGGTGCCCAAACTTTTTCCTGTGAGGGCCACATAACTTTTCCCTTCTCTGATGGAAGCAGAGGTCAGTTTGTAACAGAAAAAGTGTGACGATCGCAGGGCTGTCTAAACAAACATTTATTGTTTTCCGGTAAGCCAAGCATAACCAGATATTAGTAACCCTTTCCGGGACCTTCACAGAAAAAAGTCAGGAAAAGAAAAGGAAAAAAAAAAGAAAAAAAACCGCTAGTGGCTATCAGTTGAGCAACCTGAAAGCTGCCTGAACAGACGACTGCTTCAGCCGAGCCTGGCGTACAAATGTATTCACATAGTGTTCCCAGTCACCAGCCCCGAGTCCAGTAAAACACGATTGGTATGTGGTAGAGCAAGAGACTTGTATTATGAATACAATATTTGACATGTGTACATATGAAAGGGTGTCCATGAAAAATCTGAAGGAATTCTATGATGTAATCATATCAACAAGAACTAGAATCTCAAAGTGTACATTTCTGACATCATGTGAGAGCCATCTCGTGAAGTATGGGGCTATTTTGAGAGACAAAGTAGGCTCTAACAAGTATTGGTATAGTGTTCAGTGAGTACAATAATTATGGGTCATCATCTCATGAAGAGTCTCTTTTTTTTCCTTTCTATTTCTCCTGTTACTGGTTCAGAGTCATTCTCTCAATGGGGTGGTCGAACAGCTACATGAGGAGGTCATTCACGCTCGTGTTGTGATGAAAAAAATATGCTGCTGTTTCTGAGCAAATCAGTTTTTTTTTTTTTTTTTTTAATTATTAAGTCCATGAATGAAAGCCCAACAAGACTGAAATTACAATAAGAGCTGCAATGTGAGCAAATGAGGGGAAAATAGCAGGGGATTTAGAGGTGATGGGATTTGTGTGTGCTATATAATTGAAGACAGCTGTGTTTGTTGTGTCTGTAAGAGTGTAGTTGCAGGTATCATACCCTTCTGTGGAAAAGTCTTTCTCTTTGCAAATTTCCATGAGTTTGGGGGTCAGCCTGTAGGCTTTGAGGGACAGCGAGCCCTGAGCTGTCTTAATGGGATCTACAGAGGGAGAGAAGAGGCAAATAAGATGAAAATGCACCCCTTGAGAGTGTTGTTATTTACTACACACCCTGAATTTTCCTTCACCGTCACTTTTTTCCATAGCAGATGCATATAACATTTGGCCAGTCAGAGCAAGACTGTCAATATACAAAAGACACCGAGGTCAAACCATCCGTCCAGAGACTAAAAATTAAAAAGCAGGAAAAAAAAACTGACCAGATTATGTCAGCAGCACAACAAAATTTCTCTGGGTTATGAGGTCGTCAGTGTGCAGGATGATACTCATGTTTGAAGGGAGGAAATTTAGAAACTAGTCATAGTGCATTAATTTGACTGTCAGGAGGCAGACATCTAGTGTCAGAGAGATGTTATTAGTTTTCCATGGAGCCTAACTCGAACATACCAGTCACCTGGACATATTGACAGCGAATGAAAGAATGTGCAAAAATGTAGCATCATTCAATCCTTCTTTAGCTGCAGCTTGGCAACTGAATTGCCCAAAGTCTCACTCGGTGCATTTCTATTACCAGAGAGTAAAAAACAAAAAGATGCATTTAACAAATAAGGATAAACAAACAAACAAAAAAATTAGGTTACTAACGACAAGGTATGTTACCAGCAGGCTTACTGGGGGAAAGTATCACAGCATAGCAAGTGCTTCTGAAGTGTACGTCATATTGTATATTCTTCTATGATTGCTAAATATAGTCTTATGAATAGAGTTGTATAGCACACACAGATTGAGGTAATGAAAATGGATCGGGGATTATTCCTGGTAATATCCCACACATTACATATCATGGTGAGTCACGCTTGGCAGGAAGGGAAAAACACAAAGGGCACTTCTGTGATTTGTGTAATAATCATGAATATTAGTAGTCAGGGCCTGGCTCTTCATGCTAGGCTGTGTGTGTGTGTGTGTGTGTGTTTGTGCACACTGGTAGCTTCAAATATATATATTTTTTTTCCTGGCACTAAAATTTTTTAATGCACATGTAAAAAATTTAACACTTTTAATAACCCTGTCGACTGTTTCCTGACTGCCCTGTTAATTTAATTTGACATGACCTTGAAAACACCATCACGTTCCTAAATCAAACGGAAATGTATCCACAAGCTCCATGATAAAGAGCCCACTGACTTTGGCTCAAAGAAAACCGACAGCTGTTTCTCTAGCCTCACAAACACAATGTTTTATAGGTATAGTGTGTATTCAGCATCTATGTCCAAGCTGATGTAACTAATGTTCACATGACCTTCACCCCACAGAATCAATAATCATCCTCTCCAGTCATCCATCTACAAGAAGCGTCGTGAAAATCAACAGCTGTAAAATAGTACACACACCAAAAAGAAAGGAAGAAAACAGAACAGACCGGAGATGGAGGAAACACAGAGGGAAGATCAAATCCATGTCCAGGCTTCTATTATTGATTGAGAGGAGAACAGAGCATGAAGGTCTTCAAACATACCAGAGATAAGTCACCCGAAATATGCCAATCAAACTGCTAACTAAAGCCCAGTAATGGCTAATGGACCCACCCTTTCCTTACATATCCTCCAGGGTTTTAATATTAAAGTGAAGGTTGCCATTTTCCTACTTGGACAATGCGTTTTCAAAGACCTTTAGAAAAAAAGGCAAAAAAAAAAAAAAAAAAAAAACATTTCTGATTACATATCTTAGGAAAGGTACTGTACATCACATATTTCCTATGCACTCTAAGAGAACCTGTTATCCTCTTAAACTTAATGGGATTGCATTAAGACAAAGGCCCAGTGTGTACACCATCTTAAATACTTTAGTGATATGAATGAAATCTACCCTGAAAGGTTACCCAATATGACCCCCAACATTACATTTTAGTCTCCTGGTATTCATGTGTATTCAAAATGAAACCTCGAATTTAATTTCCACTGCTAAAAATCTGGAAATTGTTTGCCTGGAATAATAAGAAAAACATATCACAGACTTCATTAAATTCATCATCAAATCCTCAGTGAAAAAGACTGGTGTGTTTTGTAACCAGATGTTGGAGAGGTGGAATGAAAGCAGCATAAAAACGCACGTTGTATAACGAGCGACTCTGCTTCTCACAGGATCATGCCAGTGTGCACCTCAGTCACGGCACCCATAGCTGCTCTGAAAGGACTTATTGTCTGTACAAAGCATGTGGTGAAGGTTCTGGCAGCTGCTAGGTGTCTGATGTAGATTTGCACTGCAGGCCTGCACCCTGATAGGGAGCCACATCTGGTGTGAGGGGAGTGACTAAGGAAACTTACTGACAGCAAGTGGACTGGAAGGGAGGGGGACTGCTGAGAACACGGTAGGTTTTGTGTGAGTGTGTCATCTGTCCACCCTCTCGTTCTCTCAATCACAGCTGTAATCAGAGAGGCTGGAGTGCACTGTTAGATCAGCTGAGGTGGGGGTGTATGTGGACAGGTCTGTTATAAATGCAGATCTACATATGACTGCCCCATCTGCCCTCTCCACCCATCCACATACTCATGGTGCAGAAAGTGAAACTGGAAATGCTCATACTAATGGGGGGTGTGTGTGTGTGTGTGTGTGTGTGTGTGTGTGTGTGCAAAAAGGGGGTCATCCAATGCGCCAAGCCCTCCAACATTCCTGAAGGTACACATCAGCACTCCGATAGCAGGCAAAACAAACACAGAAAAGGAAACCCTGTCTAGACAGAGCTGCTGCTGGCCAGCTACACACACTAAGCTACTGTTTATCAGGAGGGGGGTACGGGCAACAGAACGGACACGAAGACTTACAGAAACAGGGAGGCTAAAGAAAGAAAATTGTTAAAATGCACGATTGCGTCAAAACATTTAAAAAAAGAAAAAAGAAAGAAAGAAAAAAAAAGACCCGAGGGGGGAGGAGGGGACTTTTCTTGTCCAGGTGGTAGAAAATTACCAGATATACAGTCAAGAAGGCTGGCACACGGCCAAACCCAGTCATTTAGTTCTAGAAAAAACATCATGAACGAGACAGACGGATAGAAGGGAGAGGAAAAACGTACCATAGATTAGCACCACAGACTCCTCAATGGCATGTTGGTAGCTGAACTGGGAATCCAGTAGTGCCCGACTCATAAAAGAGCCAAAGAACGTGGACTGGTACCAACCCACGTGCAGATGGTCGATGTTGACGTGACGAAGACTTCTCATCATCTCCATCTGATACTGAACTGTGAAGCAGAAGACAGACACAAACACACACACCTTGTAAAAGGTTCCCAGAAATATGTTCACATTATTGGCCATGTTTTATCTGAATTTTAATCTGGTGTGCCAACATTAGGCAAGAATCATTACAGACCTTGCTACATAGACTATATAAATCATTAAACCAACAGCTCTTGCTGCATGCTGCTGAGCTGCACTGTATGATTTATTACTCACATTCACTTATTGTGTTTATATTTAGCACTTAAAAATGATTCAAAGCCATGATTAACACCGCCTCTATACACACAACAAACAGATCCAAAACTTCTGTATCTAACCTGATCATATTAATGTTTCGAAAATAAATTAAATGAAAGAAATAATAAATATATTAAACAAAAAAGAAAGGGGCAGCTATAGTCTAATGGTTAGAGAAGCAGCTTTGAAGCCAAAAGGTTGCTAGTTCAATTCCCGAGCTAGCAGGAAAAATATGTGGCAGTGCTTTGAGCAAGGCACCCAACACTCAACTGCCCTCTGCGCACCCCAATGTGTGTCCGCTCAAGTTGGATGGGTTAAATACAGATGAAATAATTTTCCTACGGGATTAATACAATATATCACAAAAGAAAATTGAAAGAAAGAACAATAAATAAAATAAAAATCATCCTAAGGAATCAGTTTGGGAACCCAAGCTTTTTTCCATTTTTTCAGGGGTCGCCACCGCGAATCATTTGATTCGCACGTTTGATTTGGCATAGGTTTTTTACGTCGGATGCCCTTCCTAACATAACCCTTTAGCAAGGGGACAGAAACACACTGACGGCTTTGCAGCTACTCTTTACGCAAGTCAGCAATGGTTCTTTTAGATGAACCTCTCACCATAGACAGTGAGAGACATGGCCGGCCTTTGATAACCCAGTTAGCTGCACTGGGCAGGGGGACAGTGACAACCTAGTGGAGAGTGCGACTCAAACCCCCAACCCTAGGATCAGCAATCCAGTGCCCTTTACCACTAGGCCACCACTGCTTGGAATTTTTTTTTATGTAATTACAGAAATAAAAACAAACAAACAAAAAACCGTCACAGGAATGGTTTAATTTGTTTATTTTTTTAATCTTACAATGTATAAACGTCCTGTTAATGTCAAATAAGAAATAGAATTATTACTTTTATTGAGTTAAAAAAAATTCTCAAGTATAATTTGTGTTCAAATATTTTTAAACAGAAAGGTTAACTGTATGATGCTTAACATTTTTGAACGTGTCCACTAAAAATGACCAAAGGTAGATTTCACAACCATGATCTAAAATTATTTTAGCATCTTGTGCTTTCCCTTTTTCTGCACTCAGCCAAATTCAGTCAAGGGTCAATATAACAAACATAGTAGCAAAATGCAACCCATCTGTCCAAAGATGTCCAGCGTGTTGCGAGTTAAATGTGATTTCCTCACACAGTGATCATAAATTCTTGAAAGGTTGAAAAGTAGCATTCAGAACTGAAATGGACATAAGCCTCATCAATTCGGTTCCCAAACGCCAGCTGTCAAAATGTCAGAATGATGCTCCTGTGCAGCACTCAGAATGCAATCTTTCAATGCAGTTTCCCTCTTTTTCATTTTTAGTAAACAGACTTGAAAATGATTTTGCTTTATTTCTGATTGACTGACACACACACACACACACACACACACATTAAGGAAAGCCTATAGTTTCCAAAATTACATAACAGGAAAATATCACGATGTGAAGGGTTTTCCAACCTGAAACAACTATATTTTTAAATGATCCGTCAAAGGGAATTAAACCCAAAGTTAATGAAAACTTGCATTAGAACTTATAACTGTTTCTATTAAAAAGCACACTGTATCGTTAACCTTTATTTATATAGAAAAAACCCACATACATGGGGTAGGATGCAATGTGAATAATAGTGAAAGGCCATGTGATCACCTTATGAAACTCTTCTTCTTTTACTTTTGGCTGTTCCCTTTTTTCTCAGGGGTCACCACAGTGAATCATCTGCCTCCGCCTTCATGGAAGTCATATTAATGATACACACGTTTGATTTGGCATAGGTTTTTATGTCAGATGCCGTTCCTGACACAACCCTTTAGCAAAGGGCAGAAACACGCTGATGGCTTTGCAGCTACTCTTTACAAAAGTCAGAATTGGTTCTTTTATATGAACCACTCACCATAGACAGCGAGAGATATAGCCAGCCTTTGATAACCCAGTTAGCTGCACTGGGGGGGTGGAGACCAGTGACAACCTTGTGGAAAGTGGGACTCGAACCCCCAACCCTAGGATCAGCGATCCAGTACCTTTTAATCACCAGGTCACTACTGCTCTAAGGTGATCACCTTATGAAACTAATTTTCATATAAATACATAGCACAGTATTTTTTTTCTTTCATGTGTATAATCAGACTCTTGTTTGATGTACCTGAATAAAAGCACAGATTTATTTTATTCAAAAAGTCAGTAGCTCATATCTGATTTGTTATTTTATTACCTGTAAACTGCCGTTATCTTGCTTCATCTGAACTGACAGGTTCACATCCTATCCTCGTGAATCTTATTCTATGTACTGATTTAATTTTAGCAGCAATCGTAGCTCTGTAAGAGCATTTATGTCCCACAGTCATGGAATTGTGAGGGATTTAACTTAAATATAATAGATCAAAGATCTGACTGCACTTTGGAGCAACATTTCTTAGGTTGCGAGCACCGAGCCTATGATGAGACACACAGATACATACAGACACAAACAGATCTTCATGGCCATGAAAATCAGATCAATCACATTCTGGAAACTATGGCACTTCACTCCAATACAATTTTTTCTAGCTGACAATATGGCTCATGAGCCAGACCCATGCTTGTAGAAAACTACAATCACTATGAGGTTATAACACGAACGAATTGTTAAAGAACGCAACTGATTCGGAAATACTGTAGTTAGGATTCGGTTATATTCGGAACCAGTGTCAGAGTGAAAGACGGATGGAGGAAAGAAGAATGATGGAATCACTGAGGAAAAAGGCTCTGATTTGCTTTATCACTACAGCTGCTGAACTTACGAGCAAATCAAATGTCTGACAAAATGACAGACTGTCTGGTGTGTGTGGGGCCGGGGAAAAGGCAGAAGGCTTACGACAGACTCAGGAGCTTTCAGGGACAGGTGCAAAAAGCCACCCTGAAATTTCTTCTTGCAACTCTGTAAACAATTAACATAGTGCAGAGAAGTGTACATGTGAAAGACATAGCTTAACAGACAGTCCAAATACTGTGTGTCAAGGCAGACTAATGACGTGTGTGTGTGTGTGTGTGTGTGTGTGTGTGTGTGTGTGTGTGTGTGTGTGTGTGTGTGTGCGCGCTGCAATTCCACTCTCTGGTCAGACAAATGGTGGTATTTTGGGAGTGCGGCCTCAGCCCACTATGTGCCATTATGCTTCACCATATGTCTGACAACATGGCAAACAGCGACCACAGAGCACACACTCCCACACCTCCACACGCTCAACTAGAATCCACCAGGCCATGAATTTGCTCTCTGACAGCTCTAGCTCAGCAGCAGTATGTGACGGGAGAGTAATATCAGGACTGAAATTACAGTCCAACTGTCGAAAAAATAAAAAGCAGCCCTGCAACAATGTCCACCTTCATTCCAAATGCAAGGAGTTGCTCTGCTTCTTCTCCAAATCTCATTTTACAAACAAGAGCTAAACACTTCAATTTGGGGGCAGCTTTCTTTATTTATAAAAGCACTTTGAGAGGAAAAACAGCTGGGTAACACAGATGCTTGTAGCCTGCGTAAGCCTTGTACTTTCTTCCAAACAATGGCAAATCGAAACTGGTAAAGAGGAACCGCCAAGCAAACCGCTTGTTCATACAGCTCGCACAAGCTCAGCTTGAAGGGAAGACTGTGCCGAGTCGGGGAGTGCAAAGGAAAAAACAATGTGGCTTTTTTTTTTTCCCCTCTCAGAGAATATATGCAGCCTTCAAAAGCGGTGGTTGGGCGCACACATTCCAATACGCGGCACTGATCTTAACCGCAAGTCAGATCCTTTTCGGACAAACAAAATGCATACAAAATAGAAAATAAATAAATAAGCAAGGTCAACGAGGAGGGGGGGGAAGTAAACCCAGAAAAGCATTTAAAACAACACACACACACACACACACGCACACACACACACGCACACACACAAAAAAAAAAAAAAAAGATAATGAGAGAGTCTTGTTGATGCTGTCCTGTAATTTAAAGCCGTTTCGGCAAACAAACACAACCTGGCAGAAATATAAACGCATGGTCAAAGCCACCAGATCAGAGCTTGAAAGGAACTAGGCTTTTCTGTACAAAATAATAAATGTGATCTGAGGCCTCTCTTAATTTTTAACTTGTAGTGCGGACACATTTAATGCCATGGTTTAAGAGAAACAAGGAAAATATAGTGCTGAGTGACAACATTGGGTTTTCAACAAGAAATCCAGAGGGCGCTCGAGCAGATCTGGTGCACATATGGTACTCGCTTGCCAAGTTTCGAAAGGATTGGCCTATGAGTGCAATAAGTTGTAACTATGTTTGACATTGGATTACTGCACTGCACCAATTGTAAAAATGGTTTATAGTGTGTTGCATCTGTTTGAAGCTAAGTGACACAGACAACTGTGTAAAGCAGGCAAGCCAAGATTGCTGACTGTGTGAGGCATGGATGCCATCCCATCTGTGAAACACCGTGCCATGGGCATGTACAGCTGCCAGTACAAGTGAATCATGGAGTTTTACTAATGGTGTGACCATGGATGGCTACAGCAGGATGGGGTCTGAAATTAAAAAAAAAATAATAAAATCCCAATCCCCCCAAAACAAAAGCATCTCAACTTCTCAGATGATGTGTTTATTCAAAAGAAAAGGGGGGGGGGGGGTCCTCAATTCGCAGACTTCATTTCCTAAGCCACCATTTGGTGCATATGCACACAACAATTAGTGTCCATCTTAAATAAAACCCAGCAAGTAACGCCAATGCCGATTGTAATATTTGTAAAGTATTTGTTGCCATTTTCTGCTCACCTCTTAAAAATGAACAGTTTTAATTTTCCTCACTTGTTGATAAAAATTTTATGCAACTTGGAATTTCTGTTGGCATCCAACTTGCCGAAAACTGGGTGGTTGGTTCCCAATTGGTGCAGCACAAGGTAGCAGCTACCACCTAGATATTGCAAGTTCAAATCCAATGTTACATACAACCATCTACAGCCAGGAGCAAAGGTGCACTAATTGGCTAAGCTCCCAGGAGATGGAGGGAACTCATACCATTTCTTCCCGGTCACTTCAGCAATCACTAGCCATTTATGGGCACAGGTCAGATCACGCATACAAGGATAGTGCTTTCCTCCAAAGTGTGTAATACTGTCACTGAATGTGAATGAGCAACACTTGGGAGAGATGCAGTTAGCTGGCTTCACAAGCTTGCTCTTGGTGGAAAAGGAGATCCCTCCTTATTTATCAGCATTGATCACAACATTTTGACCGTTTCGAATGCACCATCCAAACAGTCATAGTGCAGTGCATTTTGCCATACATGCCGGTGTGAGTGCACTCAAAACTTAAACAGAAGATCTAAGTGCAAAAGCACAAGGCACAGAGAGAACCAGAACCATCCGTACTTGGCAACTTGATACTTTAAACAGCCGAGAAATCAAAACAATTTGGTCAGTTACCTGAGCTCAACTATTTAATCAGAAAAGAGATGAGAGAGAGATTTCCTTTCGGCTTGTTCCCTTTTATCAGGGGTCGCCACAGCGAATGATTCGCACGTTTGACTTGGCGTAGGTTTTTAGGTCAGATGCCCTTCCTGACACAACCTTTTAGCAAGGGACAGAAACATGAACTTCTCACCATTGACAGTGAGAGACATGGCCCGCCATGCCATGCCCTGGGGGGGGGGGGGGTTTTGTCAACCTTGTGCACAGTGGGACTCGAACCCCCAACCCTAGGATCAGCAAACCACTAGGCCACTACTGCCCGATATTTCATCAGAAAAATCACTACTTCTTAAATCAGACGTCATTCTGTGTGTGTGTGTGTGTGTGTGTGTGTGTGTGTGTGTGTATATATGGGGGCGACCCAAATGTCCGAAAAGCTTATTTGTTATTCCTTGGTTAAAGTCACATTCTGCACATTAACCTCATTGCCAAATCAAACATAACCATGTGCTGAAAAAAAAAGCTTTATTCCAATTATTTGTGAACAGTACGATTCCTTTTACTATTCTTTCTCAACATACTCTTGCTGTCTTCACAGTCTCGCTCACATACACCTACTCAGTGTGAGAATGTGAACAGTGAAGCTGCATCACAGGAGACTGGATCCATTTTACATCACAAACACACAGAAAAGATCTGCAGTACACTCTGAACAATCTACTATTCAGGGGGGAGGGGGGCGCATCCCGTCGAGACACTGAGGTCTGTTGAGGTTTAAAATGTAGACATATGCACATGTGTACAGCTAGTACTGAGCAAAGCCTGAAACTACACTAAGGCAGGGCTTTCTAAAGGCTTTCCAACAGTGTGGCAAAACAACCCTATCTTTACTTTTGGTGACATTTGTGGTGTCAAGTTGTGCTTGTAGATTTAGAGTTTGATCAATCATTACACTGCCTTCGAGGGTTCCTACAATTCAGTGCAGCACACAGCATAGCCAGTATAAATTTTGTAGCTTGTGTACAGTTATAGCATTATTAATTAATTATACTCCATAACAGACAAAAAGAGAATATATATATATATATATATATATATATATATATATATATATATATATATATATATATATATATATATATTCACATACACACACACACACCGCCATGCACTGAAGCCGCATGAAATTAATCATGAAGTAGCGAGGGGTCCCTGTGTG
>CM045728.1:69262349-69284849 GCA_024760905.1 Plotosus lineatus | reverse complement strand
TGAAATGCAGTACTTTCCCAATCCTGAGGTTGGGGGTTCAAGCCGCACCATCAACAGTTGTCACAGCTGTCCCCCAGTGCAGCGAACTGGGTTGTCAAAGGCCGACCGTGTCTCTCACTATCTATGGTGAGAGGCATGTAAAAGAACCACTGCTGACTTTTATCAAGAGTAGTTGTATAGCCGTCAGCGTGTTTCTGCCTTGCGATTGCCTGGCGAGCTGTCTAGGTTGTACTATACCCTTGCTGAGAGAGTTGGCTGAGATGGGCACCAGCCTCCCCATTAACCTAATTAGGATTACGCAGTTCATAAAAAGAATGAAGGAATGTACAGGGATCCCTCGCTACTTCACGCTTCAATTCATGTGGATTCAGCACATCACTTTTTTTTTTTTTTTTTTTTTTTTTTTTTAATATTCATCGAATTAAAAAAAATAAGGAAATCAAGGAAGAATAGGGGAAAAGTTAAGGAAAATGCTGCAAAACAAGGCCAATTATGCAAAAAAAAAAAAAAACCCAAACAAACAAAAACAAAAAAACAACCCTCCGTCAAAACTACTTAGATTTTTATTTTATTATTCTGCGTGCGTGTACACGTACATCTGTATATGTGTATTCATATTTTATTACATCTTATGCATTATATTTTAATGTTTGTCATTATAAGCATTTATAGCATTGAATATGTATTTATTGATATTATATATACACATATACATGTACGTATACGTCGCTTAGAGGGGGGTTGTTTATACTTCGCGAAATTCGGTGGTCGCGGCAGGATCTCGGTCCCAATTAACCGCGGAAATTGAGGGATCCCTGTACTTTCCTACTTCAAATATTGATCTCCCTCGCCGGATCGATAAATTTACATGATCTGTAGAAGTGAACCATGAAAACAAGTGTTTGGCAGAATCTGTCAATCAACAGTATCTTCAAGCTCTGATTGGTTTTCACCCCAACCACTTGATGAACATTCATTTCACTTGAACTCTGAGTCACCTGAAAAAGCTTCTTCTCTCATTGCTCATTTCTATGGCAATCTTAAACTCCACATGGTTGCTTGTCACTTCCTGTGCGCATCTGCTACAAGTCCAAAAAAGGGACCATATGCAAAAATGTACACACTCATTCACACCAAGCTTGGCCTCTCCACCTATCATAATGTTTTTCAAAAAGCAGGACAAAACAAAAACACCCACGATGAAACCAACAGCAACTCTGAAAACATACAAAAATGCACAAAGATGAGGATTCTCCAGTTGAAGCTGCTGAGCAATCATGCTGTAAACTTCAGCCTAAATTTATAATACTGTATTTGATGAGGCGCCGCCTGAAAAACAGTCCAAAACAAATGGCTTTTCCTTTTCACTGTGGCACAGGGCAGCAGGAGGATGAACCAGATCTGGTGAGTACCACCTGCTTCCACAGGCTCTGAGGAGTTTTCTTTCTCCTTCAGGTGTAAAGACACTCAGCCACGACTCTACACGATGTCTACAAGGACACAGAGAACTAAATAAGGTTCTTCCTTGAGTGCCTTACCAATACAGGCTTGTATTATTCTGAATAGTCACGCCTTACTATATTTCTATTCTCATCCACCATCTCTGAGACTTGTTAAGATACAGAATTCAATCACTGACAGCTTGTTAGGTCTCTGGAAATGGGCACCTCTTCCCTGCCATGCATGCTGAAATATGCTCCATGAAAATAGGTTTGAGAATAGGTAAAATCTGACAGGTTAACAGTCACAAAAGAAACGACTAAAATGTGTTGAAAAATTAATGCAGATTATATACAAAGTTATGCCAATGCTGTACTGCAAGTGTTTTTCAGGTTTAGCACTTGAGATTTGATAATATTTAATGAAACTAAACTGAAAAACATTAATCTTATATTCAAACTTTCCCTGAGGGAATTAAAAATACCTTGTTTAACGGATTAATTGCTGCATCAGAATAGAAGGTAAACAATCAGCCACAACTATAGTTTCAGGTTCCACAAATCTCCAGCTTTAACAGCAATGTTCACACACATACTCAGAGCAGGAGGATGAACATCGAAGTCGTTACGTTCACCGTTATTTGTCTGCATTAAATAAAATCAGTAACACATGAGTTAGGAGGCTGAACTAGCCAACGGCCGCTTTCCCTGAACTAAAGAGTTACAGCTCCATCTAGTGGCTGCGCTGTTCTCATCTTCTCAATGAAGGGAAAATGGGCTCTCAAAGTCTTTAAAAAGCAGCAGACAACAGAAATTGGTGGGTCTGTGCTAAACCTGGATTGCAGCTGTAAATGGGTTGTTGTAGCACTGATCAATAGAGAAAGTGGATATCTTTCACAACACCTCATCAGTGTGTCTCCCCCCCCCCCCCCCCGAAAAGAAGTTCAACTGAGGATACAGGGCTCAATCCTTGCTGCTGAGTTGTAGTTCAAATTAAGTAGCAAGAGCAGTTTCAATTCTTAAAAGCAAGGTACATCTCATCCTCCGCGCTCCCTAATTACACATCACAAGCCCCCACCTGCCTGTCAATGAGTATGTGTAATGTCATAGAGCAGCAAGCCATGTCTTTGAAAAAGGAGGAGTAGGATGATCCAATCCTTGAGCTCCTGGTGTCTTGGAGTTTGTTGGTAAAGTCAAGTTGTGTGGGTGTGTAGAGACAGAATGCACAAACCCAGAAGCTTAGAGCTGTCATGACTACTGCACAAACCCAGAATTTCTTCGATTTTCCATTCAGAGGTGTAATATAAATGCTGCTTTCTGGTTTTTTGTTTTTTTTTTTTTTAATGCATGCTATGTATAAGTGCAGTTGTACATTTGCAATTTATCTAACGAGATCATATCCCTTAAAGGCAAAAGCAAATGAACAAACGTGGGCAAACACAAAGCACTGGTGATAAGTAGCAATGAAATGAACAGTCCACACTCACTGCACATCGATCATGCCTGTCTAATGCAGCTCAATATCCGAAACCACTTTCAAAAAAAATAAAAAAAAAGGGATTGAGAAAGAAAAATTATATATTGGCCCATGAGAAGCGTTTGACAGGTAGACTGGCTCTGCGTACAAAAAAAGTGTGTGTGTGTGTGTGTGTGTGTGTGTGTGTGTGTGTGTGTGTATGTGTGGTGGTGGGGGGTGTAGTGCCCTGTGGAAAAAATATGACAGCCCATAGAAACAAACTGAGATTTACTTTCCTAGCACATTCCGGGTAAACCTGACAGGGGTAATTGTGATACTGTGAACATCTATGGTAAATAATTGGAAATCGAGTGTAAAAAGTTCACGGTCTTGTCAACCAAAAGGGAAAAAATATAAGTGAGAATTACACTGCCGAGTAACCGACAGGTAATTGTGTCATTTCCATTCGTCAGTCAGCAGAGCAGTAGCAAAAGAATACAACAAATATTAACTGAGGTTTTGATACAGCAACTTCTTATAACTCCAAATAGGGGCGGGCAGTGATGGCATACTGGTTAAGTCAATGAATTACAGATCCATAGGTCAGCGGTTCAATCCACCCTATCAGCACTGTTGGGCCCTTGAGCAAGGTGCTTAACCCTCAATTGCGCAGTTGTATAAAACTGATAATTGCAAGTCACTCTGGATGAGTGTCTGCCAAATGCTGTAAATCTAAAATCTAAACATATAACTCCACTGCAAATTCTTCAGTGCTTGTAAAACACACACACACACACACACAGGCCTCTACAATCCGCAGAGCCATCAGTGGGGGTAGGGATAGCATACGCTCGTTTCCTTGTCACTCACAGCAATTGTCAACCAAACAATGAGCGTCTAAAAACTCGTTCGTACAAGGGGTGGATACCTCCGTGTGTCAGCCCCCAAACACGTATGGCGCCACAGTTTGAAGAGGCGGTGGCGAGTATTGCATATCAAGGAGGGGACGTGTGCATGCTTTCACCCTTACCTGGACAGTGGTGGTCGTGTGATAGGGAAGGCAATACCTGATGGGTAGGAATTAGATACAACGTAATTAGGGAGAAAGTTGGGATGGGTGTTTAATAAAAAAAAAACAAAAAAAATCAGAAAAATAGATTTTGGAAAATAAGATACAACAACAAAAAAAGGTTCGCTATCTGTGGACAACACATGGCAAACTGACATTATGTCATGGTCACTGCTTCTTAAATCCTAAAGAGTCAAGCACATGCCATCAGATAAAATAAAGCTTCACAATATGATACCTACATTTAAAAAATGTTGCAAAAGAGCATGTTTCACGTTTTAAAACCAGAATAATAAAGCGCAATAATGTAGTTTAACTACATAAGGTGGCCTGGGGTTTCAAAATTGTGGATGTAAAATTCTCTTGATTTTATGGTAAACATTTTTTTTAAACAAGTTGCAAACCAAGCTTCAACAAATCATCTTTCATTAGTTATGAAATAAAATATCTGTGACTCTAATGAATTAGCTCTTGACTGAAAACTTCGGTTTTCTTGCGTTTATGAAGTCTGCTTGGGCAAAGATTGGTGACCACAATAATCACCAAAAGAAACAGCCTTGGGATAAAAGTCAAGGACACCCAACAAAACAGACATAAACAAAAATGGTGGTGCCCATCAAAGGACACTTTCATTAATACTCATTATAATACTCGCCAACGATGTGCAATGCAGCCCAGGACCTGCTAAACACCCTTGCGGTATGTGTGGAAAAAACAATAAAAAGCAACTAAAGGGAAATGCAATGCGATGCATGTGATGTGTGGTCTCATGACAAATATCTCGCGGTCACCTTGGAAGCTTACCATCAGCCTGCCCTAGATGATAGTAGTGAATGGCTGTGCAACAAGGGTTCAATCAGCAACCGTTCTGCAGACCATAATGTCACGGTGCATGTGATGGTGATGAAAGCCAAACAAATTCAGGTGCCAGTGTCAACATGCCTGGATGTACTGATCAGCCTCGACTTAAAGAGTTTAACATTCCGGTGAATGAAAGTGGCTCTATACCTTCATCGGTGACAACAATCAGTGACAATTATTCTGATCTTGAGAAACTATGAAAGGGGGGCTAACTTTCATATAAATTAACACCAGAAGCCTTTTAGTAAGTCTGTTAAAGTTCAGAATGTTAGTATGGAGTACAAATCCAACAGTGATTACTATTGCAGAAACATGGCTTGACCATTACGTCAGTGATCACAAGATAAACAATGATGGATACCATGTCACAAGAACTGATAGAAATCGCCAAGGTGGTTGGGGGGTTGTGCTTCTTTATCAAAGAATTATTAACTCTTGACCCGATCCGTCATAAAAAGGTTTAGAGACACTTGGGTGGAACCATGTTTACTAAAATTGCTTAAATTTTGGTGGCAGTGTGTTACAGACCTACTAATCAGCAGAATTTTTACACATCATTTAAACATCATTGTGGCGATCACATTCATTTTCAATAGTCTGAAACTGTGATATTACCGGATAAATCTGAATTTATGATTATTCCTGGACTTGAACAGTTGATTAAGGTGCGTATTAAAATGGGTCCACAAAGCAAGACTACTATTGATCTAATTTTGGTATCAAATAGTATTATAATTGTCTCATCAGGTGTCAAACTACGGTGTTGGTGACCAATTGTTGCCATTCTATGGAAAAATTACTGGATTAACTTGTAGTGGTCATTGTAATTTAAAATGAGATGCCTGAAACAATACAATAAGGAATAATTTCAAACAAAACTTTTAGAAGTTAATTGCTCTTCGAGGTTTAAGACCATGGTTTTAATTGAAATTATTTCCATCTGTTTTAGACAGCATTGCCCCCTTGAGGGAGCATAGCGTGAAACCGTGTAGGAACCGTGGATGACCAGTGAGATTCGTAAGATGATCAGAGAAAGAGATGCAGCTCTCCTACGGTTTTGTCTGTCTGATGAACCGCAGTGGCATGAATAGTTATATTTATTTTTGCAACAAAGTTCAACACTTTTGTAAAAATGAGACTAAAATTTATTTATTTATTTATTTATTTTTAAAATATAGGTGAACCTAAAAAAATCTGGAAAACTCTAAGACCATAGCTCTTCAAAACTCAATTCTGGATCTAAAATACTGGTCTAAAAATTAGTTACAGTGATACCTCAGCTCACGAACATAATTGGTTCCCAGAAAGTGTGTGTAAGGCGAAAAGTTCGTCTTCCGAACATTTATTTCCCATAAGAAACCATTAAAATGAGAATAATCCGTTCCCAGGTCCCCATAAAACATAATTTTCTACTAAATAAGCCTTAAAACTACACAAAAATATACCTTATTTTATGAATAATAAATGTGCTATTGTATTGTAATTAAAGAAATAAACTGTACTGTATAATAAAGTGGTTTTATTTACCTTTGTGATGGTAGTTGATGGCTTGATGGAATGGAGTGGGAGGAGGAGGGAGGGAGGGAGGGACTGTTTGGAAGGAGAGTTTGGAAACGCCTACTGTTTGGAAACACCCTTAGCCACACACGCACCCTTAATAGCTTCCTTGTTCTTACGGATGGGAGCAATGATAGACTTAGCGTACTGGTACTGGGACGCTGAGTCACACAAACGCACACCTCGTTCGTGTTTTTCAATGATCTCCGCCTGTGGTGGGGTCTTTTTCGGTCCCATAATAGCAAAAGTACACTCAATATGGTCCAAAATGTCTAGCAAACACAAACCACTTCCGCATTCAAAGAAAGGGCGTGACGAACTGTGGCGCCATGAGCGTCGTCCAGCTTCGTGGCCGCCACCGTGGCGCTGTTCGACCACGTGGTTTGATTCGTCCGCCGAAAACTAGTTCGTCAGCAGAGACTATATGCTCGCAAATTTAATGTTCTTGAGGCGAAAAGTTTGTGAGCTTAAGCGTTCGTCAGCGGAGGTTTTACTGTATTTGCTTTACTGTATTTCCGATAAAGAGAACAATGCAGAGAATTTCAATGAGTTTTTCAGTAATATTCCTTCAAAGCTAGAGGATGAACTCCCGTATGGTACAGGGAAATATGGGGGATGATCATTTGCACTCTTTTTATAAAAATCAAAATTTCATTCCTGAATCGCTCAAATTAACTTCAGTTAGTGTTGACACTGTGATCAAAGCCCTGAGTGAGATTGGTACTTTTAAAGTCACCGTCTTAAGATGGATTACTGGCTTGGTTTGTGAAGGATGGCACAGGCATTATTTCACCAATCCTCACACATATTATAAAGTTACCCATTACATGGTAAAATTCCATTGAACTTAAAAATAGCTCGAGTTGTCTCCTTACATAAAGAGAGTAGATAAACAGATCCTAGCAATTACAGACCGGTTTCTGTTCTCAGTTCCAAACAGCTGAAACTGTTAACGCTGGATAAGACAAAAAAGTGTCAAAGTACACTGAACCTATCCAGCCACCGAGCAATCAGGTGGTAGTAATGTGTCTGGCCGGGATAACTTACACATTAAACCAAACAGAGAAGCTACTACCAATTTTATTGGTTGATAAGGTTTATGTTTCATATCATCATCATCTTCTTCTTCTTCTTCTTCTTCCAGCCCGGTCGGGCCGCGGGGGCAGCAGCCTAAGCAATGAGTTCCAGACCCCCCTCTCTTCCTTCATGTTTCATGGTTAAAATAAAATATTATTATATTATCTACAGAGATGCAGCAAAGGCCACCTTAAACCCCTCTTAAAATAACTGCTATAATACACTTTCAATCCTACCTCTGATACTTTTATAAAGCTACTAGAAACCCATAATCTTTTAATAAACTTAATCCATTGTCAAAACTATTCTCTGGTGGTTCAGCACAAATTGTGGATTCTGAAATGGGAGTCACACAGCATGGTATAATGAGTGAAGGAAATAAAATCTAAAGCAAAAAGTTTCCACCGTGTTCAAATCTGAAAACACATCTGGATTGGCCTCTGTTGAACTGGCATGCATAGGTCATCTGACTCTAAATGAGCCACTCTACATCAGATTAAAATATTGCACCTGCATCTTCCTTTTGCATTCTGAACCACTTGCACTACTTCATTACCCTTTGTTATACAATCTTTACTCTGTTTCTCTAGAAGCCATGGCCTTGTTCGTCTGCACCAGTTTAGTCTTTCTTTTCGGCTTTTTTTCCCCCTTTTCTGGGGAGTCACTACAGCGAATCATCTGATTGGCGCATTTAATATAGCATTGGTTTTTACGTCGGATGCCCTTCCTGTCACAACCCTTTAGCAAGGTATAGAAACACGCTGACGGCTTTGCAGCCTTCTCTTTATGAAAGTCAGCAATGGTTCTTTTACATGTTTCTCACCATAGACAGTGAGAGACATGGCCCGTCTTTGATAACCCAGTTAGCTGCACTGGGGGGACAGTGACAACCTTTGTGGGGACTCGAACCCCCAACCTTATGATCAGCGATCCAGCATCTTTACCCACTAGACCACCACTGCCCCTGTCTTGCACCAGTTTAGTATATTTATAATTATTGTTTAGTAGTTTAGTGTTTATCATTACTACTACTGTTCTTCTCCATGGCACCTGGAGCTCACACAAATGGCATTTCGTTCTACAGTGGAACCTCGGTGGTCTTTAGTTGAACAAATAGGGGTTCGATCAAAAAGTATGAAGAAAATATGCCTTGGTGTTCGAACAAATGAAATGAGTTTGAACAAAGCAGAACCGAGTGTGTTGACCGCTGCACAGTGTATAGTACTTTGAGCCGCCATTGAGAGAGAGTCTCATTCTGAATATTGTGTTTATTCTTTACATTAGGGCTACTTTAATCCTTAACCCTGGGTCCTAAGAAAAGCAGTAATAATTCTACTGGAAAGGAGAAAATTTGTGAGAACGTGAAGAATCAACTGCCATCAAAAGACAGAAAAGGAAAAAAAAAGTCACACCCCCTCAAAGCAATACACCCCAATCCATCCACATACGCTGACACATCACAACCACAAAGGTATGTACTGTAAACAAATACAGTACATAATTAGGTTAATTATGATATACTATTATGTTTAACTCTTCTGTGCATTAATGTATGTATTGTGTATTAATATGTTTCATAAATACATCTCGTTTTCAAATTATATACAACTGTATTGACAGAAGTGGACATTCATCTGAACCCATAATCGGATTTTACTATTTCTTATGGAAAATAGTTTCACTTTCTGAACAAATCAATAAATCGACCATATCTTTGGAATAAATATTATGTTCGGCCACCGAAGTTCCACTGTACTACATGAATTGTATGTGGACGAATGACATAGTTGAGTTTAAAAATAAAAAATAAAAAATAAAATAAATGGGGGGGGGGGGAGAGACGCACGTACGTACGCACAATAAAGCTTCAGCTGTATGTTTGCCATGTCGTGCAGGACAGCACTAGTGGAGGACTGAGGCCGTTAAAAGCCTCCAGTCCACATATGATTTTTCAAAACACACAGTACTATTTGTATTGTTTGAATCATTACTCTATACTCTAGTACAGTGGTTCTTAACCTTGTTGGCGGTACGGAATCCCACCAGTTTCATATGCTTATTCACCGAACCCTTTAGTGAAAAATAGGTATATGTTTTTACTGTGGCACCAAAATGAACCATGCATTAACATCACTGTGTTCAAAGAACAAACCAATACAATGCATGAACTCCCCCCATCACAACTACTTACATTTTTATGCGAGGTGCGCATCTGAGTGCGTGCACACACATCTGTGTGTGAACGCGCACATGCGGCTGTATGTGTGTATATTCGTCCGACCACTTCCTTTTTTACTCAACATAGTATGGATTAAAACATTAAGAAGAAATCACACGACGTACCATAACAACAGTCACAATTCGACTACCGAGCGCACCAAATTTCCTGCAGCACAGATTGGCCAAGCAATGTAGCGTGATTACCTGCAGCCAGTGATGGCCAAGCGAGGCGTGCCGTCATGAATATGAGTCAGGTGTGTGTCTTGACCTCCGCCGAACCCCTGAGACTGACTCATCGAACCCCAAGGGTTCGATTGAACCCAGGTTAGGAACCACTGCTCTAGTATATGTACGTTCATACTGAAAATCCCATTTCACACGCGAATCAAAGACTCAAGTTACTTAAGATATTTAAATTACTTAAAAATGTTTTTTAAAATATTACAAACATATTGAAATGTTCTGACAGTTTGTTATGATGAATTTTATGAGTCTTGTAACTCAGTTGTACAACAAGTAGTGCAAAGTTTATAATCTTTCAACAATATACCAATGAGTTGCACTAGATACCTTCCATAAACACCCTTAGACGTTTCCTCCAAGCTTGACATAAATCTTGGCAATAACGATCAAGGCATCACAACTCAGTCTCTACAATGGAAAGCGTAATCTTTTTACACCAAGAGTAATCTTGATGAAATAACTTGTAGTTACATTTTATATCAGGATACACATGACCACAAGATCCCATGGTTATTTCTATGGGGACCTGAAATGTTGTTCCAGACATAGATACAGAATTAAGCATGATATGACAGAGTTTTTGTCTATAGCTTATTGTGCTATTCGCTTGCTCCAAAAACTCTCAGTTGCTCAGAAATTAACAGCAACTGATGTAACAGTGACTGGCAGTACATTTTTAGCAATTGACTTTCTGGTACAACTGGAAGTTGCCACCAATTTGCAAATGATGGCCATAACCAAACTTACTAGATCCGTGTGTGTATATCAAAGACTGAGGTGATGAGCACAAATAACTGATTACATCACATAGACAACCAATTGAAGCACCAATAGTTTTCAAATGTTCATACTCCGAGAATGCACTATGAATTTTGGGACCGAAAATCCCAAAATAAAATAGCACTGCGAAGAGAATAACACCCCTCAACTAGTGCACTACCTTAGTTTTTATTAAAAAAGAAAAGAAACAAACAAACAAAAAAACACAATGCCTGGTGCTAAGACGAACAACAAAAATAATAAATGGTTATGGTGTTTTTCAATTTAATGTGTAGAGCTCAAATTCAATTTGGTAGGTATGGCGGATATTTTTGGGATCGGACCAAAAGTCAGACAGGTTTGTGCAGCTACACAGCCCCAACATCCACACCAAAACATTGATAACATTTGGAGCTCATATACTGAAGCAAATTCAAAATGGCAGCTGCAGTGGCCATAATAGATAGTCTGGGATAAAACTTTTAAGGCATCAAATTCAAATGTGTGACCTGACAATAGCATGGTACTACTGGTTCAAATTACAAAACTTATGTTTTCTCTGGAATCTCAATTTGCAGTGAATTTTTGAACACTAAGGAGGTGGACTCCTCCTGGGGAACCATTCATATAACACATGCAAAAGCACATTAAAAAAAAGTCGCAGCAAGCACGAACAGGTTGATACTGGGGAGTCTCAGCGTCAGTCCACTTGAGGAGTCAGGAAAGTTAAGGAAACCAAACAAGGGCTGATGAGTGCAGAATTTACTGCATGCTTCCCTCAGTAGAGAGAAAAACTTCAGTTAAGCACCCAGATCCCCAGGCACCAGGCTCACACTGATTCAGTCCATGTTATGATGTTCACTTGCAGCTTTGTTCAAGCAGCTTAAAATCCACAAAAGCTGCAGGAACACAGACCAAAAGTCGAGATTTTACACAAACAAGTTCCCAGGAGTACATTACGGGGAAGGTGTGTGTGTGTGTGTGCGTGTGTGTGGGGGTAGTGCTAATTAGACAAGGAAACACCTCGTTTTCATTAATGGAATCCCTGATTTTTGGGCATACATTGAGGTATTAGGTCTATTAATAATCTATAAGATTATTAATAGAATGTTAAGTAATAGCATACCTGCCACCTTTTGAAACCTGAAAAGCCGAGTAGCTAGCCGGGGTCCGGGGGGGGGCAGGGTTTAGCAGAGAGTAGGGTCCTGGGGGCAGGTCCAGGGCGGAGCCTGTTTGCTATCTACAGTTGGTCAACATATCTAGCATAGACTAATTGGAATATAATTATTTATAAACATATATGTATTTGCAATATAATATATACCCAGAATTGAGAAATAGGTCAACCATGGCTCTATGTTTTGTGTTGTATAAATGAAAGATGAAAAAAATACACAAATATTTCCTGTAAACCATTTTATAAATTTATGAAACATTTTCAACTAACTGTCCCAGCCTGCTAGTTACTAATTAATGTTGAGATACTACTCAGGTAAATAACAACGACAGTGGGTTACTTATGTTCGGCTACAACTTAAAAAAAAAAAAATGAATAAAATGAAAATAAACTTTCCATACATATTAAACTGTCGTCATCAACAATGCGAGTAAGTTTATCACACAATGATTTTACCAATACAGATTACTTTTATTAAGTTACATTTCAATGGGATTTTGCGTAATCTAAACAAAGTAAATATTTAGTAATTCTCTCTGAGTGCACTTGTCTGTCGGCCATAAGTGCAATACATCCACGAGATCCATAATTGATCAGGTTGTCGTAATAAACTCACAAGAATTTCCGAGTGACGTCAGATTTCTTTATGAAACTCGCCAAAGGTTCCGATACGTTCTGAGTCTGTTTGCCGATTTTCACCTCAAATTTCACAATCTTTTCTAGCCATTCCCACTTAAACTATTAATTATCTAAACGATTAGTTATCTTGTCTTTCACAACTTATTCTTAACATCCTTATCTATTTCTGACACATGGGATTCCTCTTCTTTCATTAAAGTTTCACACCATTTTAAACACAGCAGGCTGCCATTTGCATTGAGCTGAGTCACTTTACATAAAGCTGAGCCAAGTCACTTTACATTAAGCTTAAAACAGCCAATCAACGAGCGGCTTACAATATGTGAGGCGCTCCACCGAAAGTTGGTACTTGAAGCAAGTTCACTTGTTTGTGCTGGAGACAAAGCGCAGCTAATCCATACTTCGGGTCTTTCAAGTGAGCAAGGGTGCCATTGAATACTTGTTTAGTACTTAGCCTTCACTAACATTGTTATAAACCATAATTTTTATTAATACAACGGTAACCCGGAGTGGGATAATGAAAACCGTAATACGGCAAAACCGGACTAGTTGGCAGGTATGTAATAGTTGCAGGACACAGTGCATATAACATGGCACTTTGCCCCAATGCTAATTGGATCTGATCACATAGTGTTAAGCTGTCTGACAGCCACTATGACAAAGAATTCTGATGTGGTCTGTTAATAAGCTGAAGGACTTGTGCATATATGCCTGGTTAAAAAAAATCAGTATGCGCCACAGTACCAGCCTAATACAAAGATGTGTTTGCAAGATGATTCCTCGTTGCTATTCACAAACAGGATCTAAACTGCATTCTGATTACAGACATTTGTCTAGGAGCTGTCTGGCCACAGGGGAAGAAAAGTGTCACAACATCTATGGCATATGCAGCTATGACATGATTATAGATTCTGGCAGCCCTCTTTTTTTAACAACATAGGGATCAACAATGGAAGAGATTGAGCCGCAACCACCATCCTCCTAAATCTGTTGGAAGAATCTAGTGTCATTGTCCTGCCCCGCCCCCAAATTTCCATGTCTCTTTCTCTCAGTCTCTCACCCTTCAATACACCTTTGTCTGATTAGCTGTGAGCAGCACAAGCAGTGGAGGCGGAGGTAGCATTGGTTTGGAAGCTGATCATTAGCAGCATTAGTCCTTTCATCCGCTTTGTCATCACTGTGCAAAACAAACCCTTATAAGCAGGCTTCCATGCTGTTCTTTCCTTAGTGCTTGACTGAACAACTTGAGTGAGAGACAGGGACTGCTGCACTTTAGTGCATGCTGCACACAGATTAGTTTATCGGTAGTCACAGACATTGCAAACACACTCAAAGGCTTGTGTCCCCATCCTGCCGTGCAACCTTTGCTTCTATCAGTAGCTCAGGCTTCAACTCCAACCCCTTCTATGCAAGAGGTGCCACCACAATTAAAGCAATGTGGGAACAACGTGTACAAGAACATCCAAATCTGGGCTGGGATACATACTGAGTGGAGAAATTTTTCCAATAAATGTAACACAAAAAGGCTTACACCAGGGATTTACTGCTGCTGATCTGATTCAAACCTGCAGTCCCTCTGACGGCACTCATCTTTTCAAAAACAATCCAGAAAAGATAAACACGGATCAATGAATAATTCAAAGATAATGCAAGACTCTGATATGAAAACAGGGGTTCTGAAAAATGTCAATCTTTTGATTTCAATAAAAGAAATGCAGAAATAAAAGACAATGGTGCTGTACTGAACTCTTGTGAATGTAATGATCAGTCAGGCCACACACATGCGTACGCACACACACACACACACTGCTGATATATAATCACAGGCAGACCTTTACTTTGTTACTGCAGCCCTGTCTAGGAATAGATTCGCTTCAGGGCAGGAAGCAACACATGAACTTAGAAACACTGGCCTTGCAGATGCTCATTACCAACCCAGAGCCATCCTCCAGGCCAGGGTAGCGTCCATTCTCTTGTTTCACAACTTTGCCGTTCATGATGTCAGGTCAGCAAGCTAAAAGATATATATATATATATATATATATATATATATATATATATATATATATATATATATATATATATATGTGTGTGTGTGTGTGTGTGTGTGTGTGTGTGTGTGTGTGTGTGTGTGTGTGTGTGTGTGTATAAACACACACACACACACACAGCTATATAAATTAAACAAATAAACACTGAATGTGACATTTCACAAAAACTTGTCTTTGGAACTAATAAAAATAAACGCTTGTGGAAATATGAAATATTTTCATGCAGACATTTTTGTATCGCAACTAGACATGAAAATATAAAATCAGTAAAGCTTCACAAATACTGAAATGCTTTGATAATGGTACAGATAAGAACAGGCCTGAATAGTGTATCTGTGCAGGTGAATTTCAATTCAGAGGGCAACCTTGACTGAAGAACCTAGAAACTCACTGTGCCATTACTAAGTCTTCTGCAACTCTTAGTAAGAAATCTTATGAGGATATCACCAATAACACGCCATATTCTCATTAGTTGACTCGAGAAACAAAACACGAAGTTGCAGTATCTGTCAAAAAAACATTATTGGGAGGATATCTTTGTCATGAGTATGAGGGCATTTTTTTTTTTTTGCTTTCCAAAGCAGGATGATGACAGAAGTGTCAGGAGGCGACTCAATGGAAAGAAAAGAAAATCTCACCAACAGTGTATTCAACAGCTCTGTAGAAAGTTATGCTAGGAATCATTTAGCTGAGTAAGTTTAAACCTAATGTAGAACTTTTGTGCAAGCCAAACAGAAAATCTGTCATGTACAGCAATATTCCATCATTTCTTAAACACCATATTTCTCTTTATAAACTCTTACATTAACAGTGTTGAAGCAATTTTGATGATGATATTCATAATAGTTGGGGGGAAGGGTAGGCTAGCATACTTTTCCCAATCCACCATGGACTGCCTAGCAATCATGAAACAAATGTCATGAATACAGCAGTGACCTCTGACAGGGTGTCAGAACGCAATTGCTTTTCCGTAGCCTAGTGCAGATAGAAGTACCTCAGTGCCGAGAGATGTTATTTGCAGAACATTCTGTTGTGTTCAGTATTGAAATAGGAGTCCACTTGTGCCTCATGAAATCTCCTGCATTTGAATTTCAACAAGGGGCAGTCAGGTTCCAGAGGACACGCCCTCCTTTTCATAAGGCAGACAGTGACACTCTTTTAGATTCTTGGATAAATCTGTGTCCTGAATATGCCTTAAAAAACACCCCACGATACCCACAGCATGTCCAAACCATAAATCGATTTCACTTCAGAGCCTGAAAATAGTGTCACTAATGCAGTGCTTCTCAAATAGTGGGGTGCGCAATATAATGCCAGGGAGGGCGCGGTGTGATGCCGGAGGGGAGCACGGATGATCCTGGGGAAGATGCTTTTCTGGAATTGTGTACGGGAATGAATTGTACTTGCGACTTTAAGACTTAAAGCAAGGTAATCTCACCTTTATGGTCCCACGTCAGAATTGAAACAGTAATGTACAATCTATTTTTTTTTTCCCTTTTCTTTTGGTGATCAGTGATTGGTGGAAAAAGGTGGAAGGTGTGGCTACTGTTTGGTTGAAGTGAATACCTGCAGCCACACTAGCCCTTTGTGGATAAGAGACCCCTGGTATAGCTTTTTTTTTTTTTCCTCCCCCCACACGAGCAAACAATATGAAGTGCAGTAAACAACCCCTCAAGAAACAACACGAAAAAAGGTGAAAAGAGATGGAGATATTAAGACAAATAAGTTAAATAAGGTGTATTTTTTATTTCAGGCACATTAGTGCACTATAAATTGTTTCCATTACAGATTATAAACAATGTTAATGAAGGTTCTTTATTGTAAGTTGAACTCTTTCATTTTTTGTTTTGAATGTTAATAACGATACAATGTTATGCAGAGGTGTACTAATAATTTTATACACAAATAATAGTACAGTGGTACCTCACTTTTTACGAAATGAATCCGTTGCAGCGCCTTTTTCGTAACTAACATTTTTAAGTCGAACCGCATTTTACATGTAAAATGTGTGATTCGTTCCAAGGCTCCCAATACTACCTCATAAGCCCTTCAAAAATGATAAAAGTACACCAATTTTGTATGAAATGTGTTAAAGGTCAAAGAAAATTATTTACCTTTTTTTTTTAAATCTCTCGAACGACCCATGCGATGCTTTAAAGTCCGAGGGTTGCTGGTCTGAAGAACCCTCACCCCCACCCCCTTCATGAGGTCCTTAAATATGGCGGTTACTTTTTCTGAAATAATCGCCTCCGTCACTGTATCTCCGCTTTTAATGCCTCCTTCTGCTTCAATAAGCGCCTCAGTCACTGTATCTCCGCTTTGAAGGTCTCCTTCTGCTTACTTTTTCTGAAATAATCGCCTCCGTCACTGTAGCTCCGTTTTTAATGCCTCCTTCTGCTTCAATAATCGCCTCAGTCACTGTACCTCCGCTTTGAAGGTCTCCTTCTGCTTCAATATCGTCCCGATTGTAGAGGGGTTTCGGCCATACTCCTTTGCGATTTCACTCAACCGAATCCCACTTTTATTGATAATGCAGCCCGCTTCTTCTTTTCAGTCTCACCGGGAATCACTTTCTTGGGGCTCATGATTAATAACGAAAAATAACGCTGCAATAAGCACACTCAAAAAACCTCACGAATCTCATGAACCAACAGTACAACTCTCCTTCACGCATGTGTTGAACAATGGGTCAAAGGCACACAAAAAGCATTATAGGTACAGTACTGTATTATGAAGAGTCAGCTCCCTCTTAGCCAATGGGAGGGCAGTGGGGCGGGGTGTTGGGAGACAACCAATGGGAAAACAACTTGCGCATTGTTTGAAGGTTTCAGTGGGGCGTTTGAATTTTTAAGATGGCGCTTTCATAACGTGAACTCGTTTCGTATCCAGAGACAAAATTTTTAGGAAAATGCGTTTCATGACCTGAATTTTTCGTTTGGTGAGACTTTCGTAAAGTGAGGTACAACTGTATTTATAGTCGTTCACGGGGCGGTGGGGGCGTGAAATGTTTTTTTTTTCTTCCTGGGGGGCGCCACAGAAAATAGTTGAGAAGCACTGCACTAATGTGAAATTAGGCATCAAAAAGAAAATGAAATGGAAATCACATTAAAGTCAAAACATACAAAATGCCAATTAACTCTTGCTTTTATCCAACATGTATATAAATATTATTAAAGCTGCATCAAACACACATGGTGGGTCTAGTACAGTGGTTCTCAAATAGTGGGGCCCCCCCCCCCCCCCCCCCGTGCGATATGAGGGTGTGTGTGTGTGGGGGGGGGGGCATGACCTCAGGGAACATGCTTTTTTTTGCCGTATTAGATTAAAGTTTTAATTGTACATCCACTACTGCAGGTGGTAGTAGCTTCCTCTCTTTCAGAGTGTGCTCAGAGGTAAAATAAGAAGTAAAGTTAATAAACCCACCATGGAAATTTTGAACAGGGTCGAAAAGAGAGGCGGAGAGACACAGAGAGAAACGAAAGTCTCCCAGAAGATAAGTTGAGGAGATATGACGAAGCGGATGTAGCACTCGGCTTCACTGTACTGCGGTGAGAAATAAGGAAAGACCACTGTGTTTCCTGTATCTGAAAACATTGGCAGCGGACAGCATGAACCCAAATAAATTCAGGCGTCACTTTAAGACATCACACCCTAATCATGTGATGAGCCGCGTGAGTTTTTTTTTTCAGTGAAAACGTGCCGAATATTGCCAACAACCATCCCGCCTTTGTGAAGGCTACTCCAGCAAACCAGCGAGCTCTGTTAGCATCAGATAAGGTGGAGTACCAAACTGGTCAGTGCAGGGGAAAAAGAAGAAGAAAAAAAACAGCACAGCAGGGGAACCATTCCTACCTGCAGCACACACAGTCTCCATCATGCTGGATGACATCACTACTGTGAAAATGAGTCCAGGTCCCAGTTCAACATTGAGCAGGAGCTGAGAGTTCAGTGTTGTGCTTTAAACCCTGCTTCGAAAAGTTGTGTACTGCGAAACATGGTCATTGGACCATTAATCTGGACTCAATAATTTTGACAAAATTTTACTACTAATACTACTATTATAATAATATATATAATAATAATATAATAATACAAATTGTTTTATTGATTTTCGTTTTGTAGGTTAAAGTGTTTTATATATTGAGCTCCTGAGTTAATATTGTTGATCAATTTGAATTTAATTATTATTTATTGATTTTATTTAATTTTATTTTTCAGTATTGAATGGTTCAAATTGTTGGTCCAAAAATGTTTACAGTTTAAATAAGGATACTTTTTTAATTTCAGGCAAATTGATGCCTGATTTTGTTTCATGACTAAAACATTGTTAATAAAGTTGTTTGTTGGAAGTTGATCTATATTTCTTCCTTTTTTGTATTCATAATGTTAATAAAGCCACAGTGTTATGCAGAGAATTACTTATAATAATTTTTAGACAAATAACACTATTAATATTGGGGGGGGGGGTTTCTTCTTCTTGGGGGGGGGTCCGCAACAGAAAATAATCGAAAAGCACTTCTCTCGTATGATGGGGCGGGCAGCTGCAGCAGCAGTTAATATGGCGATCCACTCTGACGTGTATACTGGTTGTGCTGGTGATCCACTATAAGATATACCAATTGTGATGTAATCATATAAAGGAAAAGAGTGTTTTGTTGTGGTAAATCTGTGCAAGAGACTGCCCCGAATCATGGTCAACCAAAAATGAGCAAGAACACTGCCATGATTGTACACATCACCAGCCATTGCCAACCTACGTCCACTCCCTCCAACCCTCACCACACTATACTGCTGTTATCTCTCTCTACTTCAATAAATTGACATACCGACCAACTCTGCCTCCCCTGGGTCCCTCACCACACTATACTGCTGTTATCTCTCTCTACTTCAATAAATTGACATACCGACCAACTCTGCCTCCCCTGGGTTATCCTAGACATTTCCTGAACCACACCAGTTCATCACAATCTAAACCAGTCTTCAATCCTGTTCCTAGAGAGATACCCTACTGAGTACTTTGGCTCCAACCAAAGAAGTTCTTAATCAGCTAAAGGAGGTTTGCTAGATTTTAGATGGCCATAAAACCCATATAAAGGTAGCTCATCAGGAACAGAGTTGGAGAACCCTGATCTAATCCATTTTGTTAGTCATTTGCATGTCAAACATGCCCATTGTGACCTTGACCCTGTTTGGTTTAGTTTCAAAATTAATTCAGGTCTTCCAAAGCAATCAGTTCTTGATAATTTCATATAAATCAAACACAATCAGTTACTCATTTTTTAGATTTTTCAGTAACCCGAGAAACTCGGGTGAATGGATAAACAGATGGCCTGAGGACATAAAACAAACTCTGGCATCTTTTACATACATACGTACAGCAACAGACTTAAACCTTTAAACCTAAAATGCAATAATAAGACTGCTTACAAATTCCACTTCATTCATTTGCCAAACCGCATAATCCTACGAGGGTCACAAGGGAGGCAGGGAACACCTTGGAAAGAATGCCAATCTATTGAACAGTCAAAACATGCACACAATCCCTCACACTTATACGTAAGGGTAATTTGATATAGCCAATTAACCAAATGTGCATGTCTCTGAACTATGTAAAGAAACTGGAGCCCCTGGAGAAAAAACCCATGCGAGTACTAGGAAAATATGCAAACTTCAAACAAAAATGCTCTCCCAGAGCCTGGGACTCAAACCCAGGACCATCTAGTAGTGAGCCGAATATGCTAACCACACCAACCTGCCACCCAAATTCCACTTCAGCAACCTTAAAACTGACCATAATTCCATGTCATGTGGCCTGTTACATGAATAAATGACAATCTAATTTATAACGTGGGATCATCACGAGACTTGTTTTTTTTTTGTTTGTTTTTTAAACCCTGCATTTTACACCTAAATCGTTAAGAAATAATATAAATATGAATCATTTTTTTTAATGTGAGAATTGTCAGATAACCTGCTAGTAGCATCGCACTGAGTGAACTTTATAAAGTGAAGTTAATGCCCTAGCTAATTGAGCAACAAATATTGTCAGTAGAACCGACAGACAGCCCACATCTAATTACAAACCCCCAGAGTTTCTACAGCCCAAACATCTGAATCCTAGATACTCAAGACCTGAACAACAACAGTTCACACAAACACTCCCACATGTTTTTAACAAGAAATGTTAGAACACCTCTGAAAAAAAAATGTTAAAAATCAACACATCTAATTTCAACATGTCTATCTTTATGAACAATTCTAATAAGTTATAGCATCCTGCCAATAAATGACAAAATGATGGAAATAATTAATTTGTGGCAAAAGTTTAAATATTTATTATTATTTGCATTAAAGCTAATACATTGCAAGATCCTGATCCATATAAATCACTGTCTCATTTGGAGAAGAACATTTCTGTAAAGAACAGACCATGTCTTCTATAGCCAAAAAATGTTCAGAAGTATAACTCAGACCGCAGCATCCAAATGCATCATCTGAGACTTACAAAAAGCATTTCAATCACTGCAGTGGTATCTGCCGACTACATTATTGTACAGTGGAGAAAGTGCTTCAGTGGGGTTACCAAGACTGTAGAAGAATTCTTCTCTCCTGCCTGACAAGATGTTGTGTGTTTTTCAAGTAATATAGCACATGTCTGAGGTCTACAAGTGGCTATGCTGATGGAGCTTGAAGAGAAACAAGAATTACTGGGTATCTGAATTGTAGGTTTATACACTACATAGCCAAAATTATGTACACAACTGATCATCACACCCACATGTGGTTCTTCCTCAAACTGATGAGACACTGTTGTAAGCACATTCAAAAACTTCTCTCCACTAGACATGTCTGTCTGTCTTCCTTTCGGCTTTTTCCCTTTTACTCGGGAGTTGCCACAGCGAATCATCTGATTCGCACGTTTGATTTGGCAGAGGTTTTTTACGCCGGATGCCCTTCCTGTCACAACCCTTTTTAGCAAGGGACAGAAACACGCTGACGACTTTGCATCCTACTCTTTACGAAAGTCAGCAATGGTTCTTTTACATGCCTCTCACCATAAGACAGTGAGAGACATGGCCCGTGTTTGATAACCCAGTTAGCTGGGGGGGGGGGGCAGTGACAACCTTGTGGAGAGTGGGACTCAAACCCCCAACCTTTGGATCAGCGATCCAGCGCCCTATACCACTAGACCACCACTCCCCCCTCCACTAGACATGTCTAGACATTCAAAAACTTCTCTCCACTAGACATAAGATAACAAAAAGTTCCATTATAACATGTTGCCTGTGTGGCAAAGTAAGCTCCAAGAATACATGTTTGCTAAGGTTGGAGCAGAGGAAGTCACGGCATTGACCTCCAATCTGCCACCATTGAGAATTAATTGGAATGCAGAATTGCACACCAAGCCACTTTATCCAACATCAGTGTCTGACCTCACTAATGATCTTACAGCTGATCAAGCACAAATCCCCACAGCCACACTGTGAGGTGGCTTATTGCAAACAGGATGTTACCAACATTGATAAACAGGATAAACCAAATTTGGAATAGAGTGTTAAGCTAGTTCATGGGTTTGATCTAGAGATGCAGCAAGAAATCGGCTATAAACCGAAATCAGATGACTTTTAGTGTTCTCTGCTGATCATCACATATTTCCAAACCCTGAGCCAGCTCGCATCACATCTTATATAGTCTATCAATTTCTGCAGCTTCAGCACAGGTTATTACATCACAGCCATGTGACACAGCCTAAATCCTTATATCGCACACTTAAAGTCTATTATAGGTAGCATGAAAGACTTTCTGCCATGAGTAAAGACATGCAATTCGGAATACATGTAAACCACAGCAAAAACTTTCGGCAGAACAAAAGGAAAAACTGCAGTTCACTGCACTCAAACACATCTTTTGTAGAACTGTGCAGATAATGTGGTCCAAAGAAGATTCAAAAC
>CM045728.1:69207349-69257349 GCA_024760905.1 Plotosus lineatus | reverse complement strand
TTGTTTCTTAAATCTCTCACAAACCCCTCCTCAAATCGCAACCTTGTCATGGTTAGAAGTTTACAAGTCCAAATGATCCTTAGCAGCTATGTTGTCGGTGGTATTATGCCCCTAGTAGAGTCAACCAAAGAAAGCAGTGCTAGTTGAAGATCCGGACGAGGCGCGGTTCAAAGGACCTCTAATGGAAAAACACATAAGGACACAGTTTCTCTTGAACAAATGTGGGTCACTGGGGTCCACCGGAGCCAGGACTGGAGGAGGGGCACAAAGCGAGTGCCTGGGATCGAGCTTCTGCCCATGGAGCCTGACCGGGCCCAGGCCAAAAAGGAGACATGGGTCCACCTTCACATGAACCCACCACCTGTAGGAGGAGCTATCAGGGTCGGGTGCAGTGTGAGTTGGGTGGCAGCCGAAGGTATGGTTTCTGTTGGACCAACCCTTGGCTGCTGATTCTTACGACATGGAATGTCACCTCTGGCTGGGAAGGAGCCCGAGTTGGTGCGTGCCGTGGAATGATACCGACTAGATTGTGTCAGACTCACCTCAAACAAATGCACCAAATGACAGTTCAGAGTACCCACACTTCTTTGAGTCTTTAGGGGGTGTAGTGGAAAATGCTCCCCAAGGACTCACTGTCCTGGGAGACATCAACGCCTATATGTGCAACAATAGTGTGACCTATAAAAGGTGTGATCAATAGGTACAGTCTATCCAATCTGAACCCGAATGGTGTTTTGTTGTTAGATTTCTGTGCTCATCTAGGTTTGTCCATCACGAACACCATGTTCAAACATTAGGGTGTCCATAAATGCACTTGCACGAGAACATTCTAGGCTGTGTTTTGTGGATTTAGAGAAGGTTTTTGACAGTGTCCCTCTGGCTATCTTGTGGTGGTGTGCTCCCGGAGTACGGTGTAACGGGCCCGTTGCTACAGGCCATTCATTCTCCACCACCGGAACCAGAGCCTGGTCTACACATTGGTAACAACAGGTCAAATTTTTTTCCAGTGAGAGTTGGAGTCCGTCAAGGCCGCACTTTGTCACCAGTTCCATTCATAATTTTTATGAACAGAATTTGTAGGCGCAGCCGTGGTGTTGGGGAGTTCTGTTTTGATTGTCAAAACAACATTATTCTCATCTCTGCTTTTTGCGAATGATGATGTCCTTTTGGCTTCATCAATCCAGGACCTCCAGCTCTCATTGGAGCAATTCCAAGCAGCCAGTATAGGAATTTGCACCTCCAATCAATGGACATGGTTCTCAGTTGGAAAAGGGTGGAATGCACCGTCCGGGACTGGAATGGGGCCCTTCTTAAGTACAGGAGTTCAAGTATCTTGGGGTCTTTTTCACAAGTGAGGGAAGGATGGAGCGGGAGATTGACAGACGAATCACTGCAGCCTCCGCTGTAAAACAGAGCTCGTACCGATCCGTTGTGGTGAAGAGGGAGGTGAGTCACAATGCAAATCTCTCAATTGACCAGCCAATCTATGTTCCAACCCTCACCTATGGTCACGAGCTTTGGTTGGTGACCAAAAGAACAAGGTCGCGGATACAAACAACTGAAATGAGCTTGTGGTGCCGGGGCTCTCAGAGATAGGGTGAAAAGCTCAGTCATCCTGGAGGAGCTCAGAGTAGAACAGCTGCTCCTCCTCGTTGAGAGAAGGCAGTTGAGGTGGCTCGGGCATCTGATTAGAATGCCTCCAAAACCCATGCCTGGTGCCGTGTTCGGGCATGTCCAGCTGGGAAGTGAATCCAGGGTCAACTGGAAACACCTCGGTTTCCCCTGGAAGAGCTGGAGGAAGTGCTTGGGAAGAGGGACGTCTTGGACCTCATTGATTAGGCTGCTGCCCCAACCCTTGATTAAGCAAAGGAAGGTGATGATGATGGTTACATTATGCCAATTGATAGTGCTTGACATATTCATTGACTTTATATAATAAAGTTGAAAGTGAGAATAATAAGGTCTTTCTCTCGTCACAAAATTTAGCTTGAATAAGGTGTAAACTAGGAATTATTTGATTATTTCAAAAATTGTGTTCGTCATATGTAGATAGTTTGATAAATCTCCAAGGCATGCACTAAAGATTTTGATGTATTGATTAACAATAAACTTAAACTTCAATAAACATTTCCATTTCCAAGTTGGTTGGTTGGAAAAAAGATGTTTGCATTCAAACCCATATAACAGTTTCTTGGTTTTATTTTTTCATTATTTTGATTACTGTGTTAATCCTGTAAGGAAAAGTATTTCCTTTGTATTGCTCTCCAAAGTGAGCACACACACGTAAACAGGAGCAATGGGCTGCCACACACATTGGACACCCAGATAGCAGTTGGGGGTTAGGTGCCTTGCTCAAGGGCACTTCAGCAATAGAAAGTGCAGCTCATCACCCCCACCACCACACTTTTTTTTTTTTTAAATACTGCTGACTTGGGAATAGAGTCACTAACCTTTCGGTCTGTATGTGTGTGTATGTGTGTGTATGTGTGTGTGTGTGTGTGTGTGTGTGTGTATATATATATATAGGATTTTCTGAGTAGATCCTTCCGTAGGAGAGTGCTCAATACTTTTTGATATATATATATATATATATATATATATATATATATATATGTGTGTGTATGTATGTATGTATGTATGTATGTATATATGTATGTACACACACACACACACACACACACACACACACACACACACACACACACCTGAGAAATTGAGGGTTAAGGGCCTTGCTCAAGGGCCTAAACAGTGGTGATAATGGGGATTGAACCGCTGACCTTCTGATCAGTAATGCATCACATTAACCACTAAGCTCGCACTGTTCTTGTTTATCTTAATAAATGATAACTACTGAACTTGTTTCCCCAACCAGATTGTTTCTACACCGTGTTGTGTCACCAAGAACATCAAGATAACTGGGGGTTAAACTGATTTGACAGCAACCACCATCAAGCAGCCTTGCAATAACTTCAGTCAATAAAAACACTGAAAGAATTGCATGGGCCTCGCTGTGACATATTACAGGATCACAATTCCAGATGATCCATTGCGTATGGTATGGAGTGTGTCGTTTCTGGATCATTAGCACGCAACTGTTCAAACGCTCTTCTCAGATTTCCAGCCCAAAGTGTGAATCTGATGTGGGCAGTACAACTTGTGGGGGTGATGCTCAGATTCAAGACACAAATGCATTTATTGCAGCTTAATTTGAATGTAAATATAATGATGCCTTAATATATACAGGGATCCCTCACTTTCCAAGGTTAATTGGGACTGAGATCCCCACGCGACCACCGAATTCTGTGAAGTTGGATCTAATATAGTAGAATAGAATATACTGTGCGAAGACACATGGGACACACATTTATAATTTCCCTATATTGTTAAGGATTTCAATTTCACGTATGCGGTAAAAGCAGCAAATAAAGAGCTCTGAAGCATTACTTAAATGTAACTAAAACTTTGTTGCAGTTAGTGTTTTTAAAACTAGATAAATACTTTGATTCATGATTCCTCTGCAGTGCAAGCTCATGGTTCAAAACTTAGGACAAGGCCCAACTGTGGCTTGAACTTTCTCACTACTGTTCCTGTTAGCAGACTGCACTCCCATTAAGTCAGATAAACTCCAACACCTCATATTAAGATGTCCCCCAAGCCCCAATGTCGCTACTTCGTGTTTCAATTCATGCGGCTTCAGTGAATTGCATTTTTTTTTTTTTTTTTTTTTTTTTTTAAATATTCATCAAGTTAAAAAAAGAAGGAAATTAAGAAAGAATAGGAGTAAAGGTTTAGGGAAAATGCCACAAAACAAGGCCAATTATGCAAAAAAAAAAACCCAAAACAAACAAAAACACAACCCAAAACCCCCCATCAAAACTTCTTACATTTTTATGTGAGGTGCGCATCCGAGTGTATGCACACGCATCTGTGTGCGTGCGTGTCTGTATGTGTGCGTTTGTATTTATAGTTTATTTACATCTTATGCATTATTTTTTAATGTTTAACTGTTATTATAAGCATTGATAGTGTTGAATATTTTATATACACACATATATATGTACATATACATCAGTCAGAGGGTCGATCCTACGAATTGACAATTCGGCAATCGCAGGGGATCTCGGTCCCAATTAACCACGGAAATGAGGGATCCCTGTACTTATCAAAACGAAAGCATTTCGACTAGGAAAGAGACATGGTAATGGAGAAGACTTGACTGGCTCCTGTTTGCCATTTCAAATACACTAATAAATGAAGCAATTTCCTCATGAGAGGCTGAAAATAGAAGGGCTCCGTTTGCTGATTAAGAAGTGAATTTATAAGTTTTTTGCATCTCATATAGTTCAAGGCCTCGAGTGTGGCTTATGGGGGTGCTTAAATACCCATTAGACTCAATCATTTGTCCAGACACAGCACAGGGTAAGGTGCAAACAAACACACCAAAAGAACAAGAAGGTGCCAGAGAACCATATTGACTTTTTTTTCCCCTCATTAAACATGTTGTTAAATCAATGATTAACATTTCATTGCGTTTCACACCAACAGGCACCCACATACATTCATATAGACTTTACAGCTGTAGTACTGGAGATATGTCAAAGCGTGGAAACATGAGTCTGCTTGTTATTAAGTACAGCATCTCGAGACATCTTCCATATTGCCTAAAGCCAAGTTCGAGCGTTTGTTGGGTAAAGATTTATTCCTATGTGTAGCCCTAGTCCTAAATGCGTGCTGACAGAGATATCACACCACTCTATTTATAATAATTATGAAAATAATAAACTACAACAGTGAAGAATTTGAGTGCATTTGCTTGAAAACTAAGTGCACTACTGAATAGAATTCTTATACAGAAATTTTAAGAGGTATAAGATTTAAAATGTTCAATTTAAGGCCATCATAATTCAACACTGGGTATCAAATGATGCATTGTCTATCATAAAATACAGCTTCTAAATCATAAATAATAATTTAATTAACATTTCTTATTCTGAAAATGAAACTTCTTAAATCGGTAAAGGCTAATGAGCATTTTTAAAAGCACATATTAGGCGAGTAGCTAGAATACTTGCATTGAAGAAAAAAAAAACAATGAAAGGAAAAGAGGCAATATCTACATCTTTTAAGTGGAGGCCTCTTCATTCCCAAGCCCGCACAATTATTCGACGACATTAACTTTGACCTTCATTCTGCAGAGACTCTGCTTCAACATGGGCTTCACAAGGTTGAGGATGTTAGATGTCGTATTGAGTCATTCAACTCATTAAAAAAGGTGATTTTGACAATATTAACACTGATGCGCTTCATCACAGTACAGTCATATTTTTTAGGCTTTACAGCTCAAAAATCACATTTAAGTGGACAGTGGCAGGAGACAAAAACACTGCAGAGAGTGACAAACTTCATAAACCATCCAGATAAGGACAGAATGGAAAATGAGCAGCACCTTGCTTCACACATCATCCTTGAGAATCCACACCAGTGAAGGTTTGGCCAAAGAGGTAGAAGGTAAATTAGCCTTTGAAATTGTGATGCACAGCCTTTTTTAATGCATCAAGTCAGAAACAATTGGAAAAACTGAAAAGCAAGGTAGGAACTCAGACACCTTATTTTTGCTGTCTTGAAAAAGTGCCATATCAAGTTGTGCGACTTGTCATAGCCCCTGAATGTTGGATTTTCAGCAGGGTGTTGGCTTAAAATATTTATATAATATATATTAAGTAAACACAAAGCCTATGGAAGCACAGCTCTAAATCACAAACTACATCACACCGAGTGCAACGATTTCTCTCATTCTTATGTTTTCTCTTTGTGGGGAGCAGCATGGCCTCGGCACATTATATTTTTAATAATGCCCCATCACTTTGCACGCTACTGCCTAAGGCGGGCCCGTTTCCCTGGCTACACCTGCATGTTCACACACCATAAAACCCAAGCAAATAGAGCATGCTCTCACACTTCATCTCTCATGTCTCCTCTCTCCCTTAACAAGCCCCGTCTTCCCATCATCCACTCGCAAGCTGATGAGGCAACGCTCTCTGGATGATCTCAATAAAACCCCGAGCTCCAATACAAGAGTTCAGCTGAATTACACCACAATTCTTCACGCTTTTTTACTGGCCTTATTGACAATGACATTTTTCTATTTTAGTGATCATCGAAGGGCTGGCAGGTGGTAAATTTGCAAAAGGCAGACAAAGCCAGGCGGGGTGGTAAAACACAAAGAACCGAGTTGCAGAAAGTGGTAAAAGACAATACGCAAGCAGTCAAGACTGCAGTATTTCTCTACAGTAAACTTCACTTCAAAAAGACGATACAGAACGCAATGATTAACGCACCTGCTAGAGTTCGTCTCATGGTACCTAAAGCCAAAATGATGTTGCAGTGTAAAATCAAGGACCTGACACATAAACCAGGGTGCGAAATTAGCGCCGGCCCACCGACATTTGCCGGCTGGCCTTTATGTGGGAGGTCCCGAAAAATCTAATCCAATACTAGGCCCAGTGTCAGGCAGAAGGCCTTTTCAGTAAACTGAACAATTCGCCGTTGCCTAAGATATGACACTTCAATGAAAGCTCCTGACCAGAAGCTAGAGAAGATGTAGGGCATTTGAGTAGCATCATAGGGCTGAAACAATCATTAAAGACACAAAAAAAAGTGAATTAACAATTATTGTTGATGGTGTGTGCGCAAAGGAGAGAAAAAAAAAAGAAGTGTACACATCATCTGCAACCAATCAGCAGGAGGGAGAAACAAAAGCTCTCAGCAATTGGCTAAATTTGAATCATCTTCCAGTAATTAACTAATTAATGAAATAATTAATTAATCCACGAGTATTATAATAACAATTTAACTGTACTAACGATGTCAAAGCAGACAAAGTTAACAGGCTTTGTAAAAGATAATAAATAAAAAAATAAAAAAAGACCAAAGTGACGCTGGACCAAGTAGCAAGTCAGAGATTATAAAGATTATGAAAAGAGTCAGCGTCCAAAGAGGACTTTTCAGGCAGGACCAATGACGATACCCACACTTTTGAGTTAATGCACGACTTTAATGTTATTTACAGTTAACTATGTAGTACTATTACTGTAACAGGCCTGAAGACAATTTTACATTGCAAACATCAAAAACATTTGTCAAATTAAAGAAAATCCACTAAGGGTCCAAACATAACTTCAGCGTTGCCAACTTTTCTGCTAGAGCTGTTGACTTTTAGACCCCTTTTGTGAATTAATTTTTTTAAGCCAAGGAACAAATTTTGACTTTCTCATTGAGTTAATAGCCATCCTATGATCAAGAGTCCTGTCCAGCTGCCATTACAGCTGCTGTTATGCAGATTTGGAAAGCAAGTTTACCACCAGTATTGAACCCCCCACTTGTGCATTTGACCAAATCACAGATATTTGACCAAACACAGAAACTTCACCCATGCTCAATCGCTAATAGACAATGTCTCACCCCAACCCAATCACAAATATGCATGGTTACACCCAAGCACAAGCAATAGACGCCATCCCACTCATGACCAGTTACGAATGACTATGGTCTCCGATGCCCAACTGCTAATAACCATGATAGTACCACTCATAACTATACCCTTCAGAACAACCATTGATCACCACTTTGTCTCACTCTCTCACTTCACTTTAGACTTTATTTTAGGAAATATGTTTCACAAGCACAACAAATGTCATAAATGTTATTTTTCTTCACAACAGCACAATTATTTTACACCCAGACTTATTTAGTCAACAAGAGACATCGCCATGCAGCATGTTAAAAGGAATGAAACTCGGACCGGGAAACACATCGTTACATCAAGTCCAAGCAAGTGGATCCACTGACTGCTATCATTTTGGGTGGTGGAAGACTGCCCAAGAACCAAAAAGCAACCCACTAGGGCACTGGGTGAGCATGCAAAATTTCACACTGGCTCAAACTGTGGATGTTCTAGCTGTGAGACAGCAAGAGTACCTGGTGTATTACTTCATAAAAAGCAGTGGTGATGGAATCTGTTACTTGTGATGATTAGAGATGTAATATATCGTTTATAATTCCAATTTTATGGAGGATGTAAACTTTCCAAATGACAAACAAAGGAAGAAATTTGAGAAATAGGAAATGTCCATTTTAATTTCGGCTGAAAAAAAATAAACAGAGTACACTGACTGTTTAACCGTAAATTAGCTTTGGACCAAATGTATGATTTACCATTTAAATCTGGGTTTCTCTTGTCAAAATAATTCTTCGCATTTTCATATGATTTCACACTGTGCACAGCCATTCCCGTCCCAATCTTTCGACTACAGGACAATGCTGTGTGGGGCTACAGTGGCAAACTTCACTAATTGAGCTGGCAGAAGCATTTTCGACTCATACTGTGACTCCAGAAGCTCATTTCCAATGCCAATTTAACAGAGAATATATGCCAAGTTGTCATGACAGGTCAATGCCCGAGTGTGCTTGAAATAATAACAAGCATTTATGCCAAGAATGAGGGCAATTATGTTAACTTAAGCACAGGGTATAAAAATGTTGGTAATTTATCAGGTATGAAGTATTTCTTCAATTCAATCCTGCTTTCCAAAGTTTAGAAGGGATTCCCAGCTGTAATGAAAGTGCTTTAGGATCGTAAGAGGCTTGGTAAGTAGCTGGGAATCTGAATGATATGTGCAGCAGTGCCAAAAGATATAAGGCGCTCAACTATCCAGAGCAGCAGGGCTCTGAGTGTGGAGCTTAGAAACTGTTAAATAAAGAGACAACAAACTGCTGGAAAATGTAAATAAAGCCAGTGGGCATCTATCCTTTACTTTCTCTCTGGCATTACTCCAGCTCAGTTAAGGCTTTTTTTCGGGAGGAGTCTATTTGCTCTGACTATCGCACGGTAGCCCTGACACATACTCTTGAAGGGAATGTTATGGGGGGGGGGGGTTAGTACGTTTAAATATGGCGTGGACTGATATTTGTATCAGGCCTCAAACGCAGCTAAACCATTTTCCAGCACTTTCAAAGTAGTCACTTTCCTACAGAGCAAAGATCGACAAGTCTCAAAAATCCCAACGGTTTTTCCATAAATATTAGCGTGTGAAGTAAAGGAAGGAAGCTGAATTGCACTAACCTGCAGTTCTGAATGCCTTGACAATGCTACTTTAGTGCCAACAGTCAGTATGCAAGTTTTTATTTTATTGCAGTGTTTAAAAGCACAATAAAGACTTTGTATTTGTCAGAACATCGGTTTCTTTGTTGTAGAACATGCAAAATGCCACACAAAACCATGTTTCAGTTCCATCCATAAATTGGAAAATGTATTTTCAGGCAAATGAAAGTTACCTTGGCAGCCTGGTGTAATGCCGTAATGTGAGCGAGCAGCTAATTATTGGACATTTGTACAAAGCACCTGCTACCTGCCCATAGGCTTTACACCTATTGCCAACTGTCAACATTTAACTCCATAGAGAGAATGCATTTGGCACTGCAGATTCTGTAGGAGTAAAGTATAAACAGACTTGCTGGATTGCCTTGAATTGTACGACAGATAAATTTGTTTATGCTTAATATTGTTTAGCCAACTTTTAGAAGCAAATTTATGAGCATTCGACAAATTTAAAAAGCAAGAATTATGAACAGAATAGAATGTATAGTGATATAGCTCTACGAAGGCGTATTTTGTGGACTAAAGGAAGACTTAGATTTGATCAACTTTCAAAGCACATTTTTCTGAGAACATTACAGTGCCTAACACCAAAGATTTATATTTGCCATCAACAACCGATGAGTCCAAATAAAAAAAAAATCTGTTTTAAATGCAGTCGTGAGAAGGGGAACAAGCCAGTGTTCAAGCCCAGAAAAATGAATAGGGTTGAGTCAGGAAGGGCATCCGGCGTAAAACCAATGGCAAACATAACATGCGAGTCAAAAATACGAATCCCATACCGTATCGCTCGAGGCCCGGGTTAACAACGACCGCCACCAGTGCTGTTAACCAACAGGGTGCTGGTGGAAACTGGACGACTGTTGGTCGAAGGAGAGCTCGAAGGAGGAGAGGTGGGAGGCGTGTCCGTAGGTGGAGAGAGATAAAGAAAAGCATGAGTCTAGGACTGAGAGTAGGGACTTTGAATGTTGGGACTATGACAAGAAAAGGTAGAGAGCTGGCTGACATGATGCAGAGGAGAAAGGTGGATGTACTGTGTGTTCAGGAGACCAGGTGGAAAGGTAGCAAGGCTAGAAGCTTAGGAGCAGGGTTTAAGAAGTGAAAAGAGTGTAAGACAGAGTGATGAGTCTCAAGTTGGAAATTGAAGGTGTGATGTTCAATGTTGTTAGTGCTTATGCCCTACAGGCAGAATGTGAGCTAGAAGAGAAAGAGAGATTCTGGAGTGAGTTAGATGAAGTGATGCAGAGTACCCCCAGAGGTGAAAGAGTGGTCATTAGTGAGGCGTTCAATGGACATGTTGGTGCAGGCAACAGCGGGGACGAGGAAGTGATGGGCAGGTTTGGAATCCAAGACAGGAACACAGGAGGACAGATGTTGATAGATTTTGCAAAAAAGACGGAAATGGCTGTGGTGAACACTTTCTTCCAGAAGAGACAGGAGCATAGGGTGACCTTGAAAAGCGGAGGTAGGAGCACACAGGTAGACTCAATCTTGTGCAGGCGAGGTAATTTGAAGGAAGTCGGTGACTGCAAAGTAGTAGTGGGTGAGAGTGTTGCCAAACAGCATAGGATGGTGGTGTGCAGGATGATGTTGATGGTGAGGAAGGTGAAGAAGGCAAAGGCAGAGCAGAAGACAAAGTGGTGGAAGCTGAAAAAGGAGGAGTGTCGTGTTGTCTTCAAGGAGGAGTTGAAACAGGCTTTGGGTGGTCAGGAAGTGCGCCGCTAATGTGATCAGGGAGACAGGTAGGAGAATACGTGGTGTGTCTTCTGGAAGTAAAGTAGATAAGGAGACTTGGTGGTGGAATGAGGAAGTGCAGGAGTGTGTACAAAAGAAAAGGTTAGCTAAGAAGAAGTGGGACATAGAAAGAACCGAAGAGTAGAAACAGGAATACACAGGGAGACACAGCGTAAGGCAAGGGTAGCGGTGCCAAAGGCCAAACAGTGAGCGTATGAATGACTTGTATGTTAGGTTGGACAGTAAGGAAGGAGAAATTGATTTATACAGGTTGGCACAGGAGAGAAATAGAGATGGGAAGGACGTGCAGCAAATTAAGAGTGATTAAGGACAGAAAGGGAAATGTATGCTGGGAAGATGGAAAGAGTACTTTGAAGAGCTGATGAATGAGGAAAATGAGAGAGAGAAAAAAAAAAAGAGTAGAAGAGGTGACTGTTGAGGACCAGGAAGTAGCAAAGATTAGTAAGGGTGAAGTGATGAGGGCATTGAAGAGGTATGGAAGTGTCTAGGAGAGGTAGCAGTAGATTTTCTGACAAGAACATTCAACAAGGTCTTAGAGAGTGAGAGGATGCCGGAGGAATGGGGGAGAAGTGTGCTGGTGCCCATTTTAAGAACAAGAGAGATGTGCATAGTTGTGGCAACTACAGAGGGATGAAGTTGATGAGCCATACGATGAAGTTATGGGAAAGAATGGTGGAAGCTTAGACTAAGGGCAGAGGTCAGCATTTGTGAACAACAGTTTGGTTTCATGCCAAGAAAGAGCACCACAGATGCAGTGTTTGCTTTGAGCATGTCAATAGAGAAGTACAGAGGTCAGAAGGAGCTGCATCATGCCTTTGTGGATCTGGAGAAAGCATATGACAGGGTGCCGAGAGAGGAACTGTGGTATTGCATGAGGAAGTCGGGAGTGGCAGAGAAGTATGTTAGAGTGGTGCCGGACATGTATGAGAGACGTAAGACGGTGGTGAGGTGCGCTGTCGGTGTGACAGAAGAGTTCAAGGTGGAAGTGGGACTGCATCAAGGGTCAGCTCTCAGCCCCTTCTTGTTTGCTATGGTGATGGACAGGCTGACAGATGAGGTCAGACAAGAATCTCCATGGACTATGATGTTTGCAGATGACACTGTGATCTGTAGTGAGAGCAGAGAACAAGTGCAGGAAAATCTCAAGAGGTGGAGGTAGCCCATGTAAGACGTTTTGGAGACAAAGTCAGAGAGGCTAGATTGAGATGGTTTGGGCATGTACAGAGGAGGGATAGTGAGTATATTGGTAGTAGGATGCGGAGATTGGAACAGAAGGCCTAGAGGAAGATTAAAGCGAAGATTTATAGATGTGGTGAAGGAGGACATGAAGGTAGTTGGTGTAAGAGAAGATGCAGAGGATAGGATGAGATGGAGGCAGATGATTCGCTGTGGCGACTCCTAAAGGGAACAGCCAAAAGGAAAAGAATACTAAATGGCCAGAAGTATGTGGACAACTGATTGCCAAACAAACATCACGTCCCAATAGACAGTACAATGCCATTGCATAAGTTGTCCTTCAGTAAAATTAAGGGGCTCTAACCTGTTCTCGCATGACAAGTTCCTCAATGCCACAAAGAAAACAGTTGGCATGGTCTGCCCAGACCCCTGATCCCAACCACAATAAACACATTTGAAATTAATTGCAATGCTGACTGTGCACCTGGTAGCTGTGTCTGGACTCACATATGCTCTTGAGGCTGAATGAGTACAAATCCCCCACAACCAAAACAATATTGCAGAAAGCCTTCCCAGAAGAATGGAACAACAAAGTGGGAGCTCAAGCTAGAACGGAGTATTCAACAAGCATATGCCTGTGACTGGTCATGTGTCAGTATAAAATGTTAGTTATATACAGTGGTACCTCACTTTATGAAATTAATCCGTTACAGCGCCTTTGTTGTAAATTGCATTTTTCGTAAGTTGAACAGCATTTTACATGTAAAACGCGTGATTGGTTCCAAGGCTCCCAATACTACCCCATAAACCCTTTAAGAATTATAAAAGTACACCAGTTTTGTATGAAATATGTATGAAATGTGTTAAAAGTCAAAGAAAATTATTGACCTTTTTTTAAATCTCTTGAACCACTCATGCGACCCTTTAAAGTCTGATGGTTGCTGGTCTGAAGGACCCTCACCCCGACCCCCACCCTCCTTCACGAGGTCCTGGGAGACAACCAATGGGAAAGGAACTCGTGCATTGTTTGAATGGCGCGTTTGAATTTTTAAGATGGCTCTTTCGTAACGTGAACTTGTTTCGGATCCAGAGACAAAATTTTAGGAAAATTGTTACGCGTTTCGTAACCTGCATTTTTCGTTTGGTTCGACCTTCATAAAGTCAGGTACCACTGTATGTTCTTTCATGCCTAACGCTTTGGTTGATGATGATTTCCTTTCGGATTTTTCCCTTTATCAGGGGTCGCCACAGTGATTGATTCGCAGGTTAACGCTTTGGTTAACTACAGTAAACGAGAGCAAACTCCACTTATTTCAATGTGATCTCAATACAAACAATTTCCTCTCTTCCTTCTTGGTTGATCAAACTGGTATCGCAAAAGGTCTTCATCATCCCAGTCAAGGGCTTCTGGCCTCAGTCAGTTAACCAAACCATAGCATAGAATTGCGATTATGTTTAAAAGGGATGCTTAACTAAATTCATTTTGAGCTACATTTTGGGGCAATAAATTCATTCATCCCATCTTTGATAAATTGTGATTCAAAAATCCAAGTGTCAGAGAACAAACTGGATATCAGAAGTTTAAATTCGAACAACAACGCTGTCCAAAACCAGAAAACAAATCATGGAATCTGTGAACTATCGCAGATGGAAGAAGGTAGAAACCTTTTCTGTGATTGTGTTGTACAGTTCTGACGTAAACAAAGTGTATGCCTGCTTTCACCCTCACTGGTTTTCAAGCTGTTGTACAGAGTTGGTAGAAACTGGCAGGTGACCATTTTTTGGGGAAGGGCATCTAAACACACAGAATACCATATATTTGTGCAAAATGTCTCAGTCTCATAACTGGAAGTACCTCACAGTATGTGACGGTAGATTTTTTTACCTTCCTTGAGTCAACCGGCATTATCTCAAGCATTTTGGGAACTTTCATTTAATACTTGAAAACAGAGGTGCTACAGGGAGAGCATGACTTGTATTCTTGAAAAGTCTAGTTGTATTGAAAATTAATGTAGTCAAGCATCATATAAATTCAACGACAGAGTTCTGGGTGTTTTTTAGTTTGTTTGTTTTTAACAACATTATCTATGGCCACTGGAGTCTCAAACAATTCTCATATTCCAAATGGCCATGTGTGATTTTAGCAACATCGTAAAAATTGTGAAACATAGTTGACAGCTTTGGGTTTATTCTGAATTAGACTTCAAAAGCAGTTTCTTGTTTGTTTTAACCACTATGAAAACGGTAAACCCTTCACCTTTAATCTAACATTGAGGGCTATATTTATTCTCAAATTTTATGTGGTTCTACAGTTGTAATGTCTTTCTAAGCTAAACATTGCAGTCTGTTCCATCATCAAACAAAAATAATCTGATAGGTTTACTGAATCAGACACACCTCCACACCTATGTTAGACCTGTTTTCACCTTTTTGACTCTTCACAATGTCTTTGACTATGACGGTCCAGTAGTCCCTCGACATTCGGTTCCGTGCCCTCCAGCGAATTGAGATAATCTGCGAGTTCTGTACCCGGAATTAAAACATCAATTCACATGCGCGAATGAGCAAACGGAAGTAAAATACTGCGTATCTATTACATGTGCTAAAATATGCTTCTGAAACACGTTCTATAGACAGTCTTACTCATTAATACAGTATTAATGTAGTAAAATGTAGTAATGATTAAGAAAAACTTTTCAATTTTTACTGTTATATTTATTGATGATAAAATATAAACACTATACAGCCTATACTGTTGCTGTTGTAAAGCACTAGTATTAAAGTCTTTTTCGATTATTATTCCAGTACAGTATCTAAGTTAATGTTTGTGCATGAGATTTTATGTTCTGTAGCATGTTTAACAAACGATACCAAAGGGATAAACTTTATTACGCTTCATGTCCTTTTACATTGAACTTGGAATGATGTCTTGGAGTGACGTCGCCAAGATAGCGCTGCCTCGAGGGCGACGTTGTGGATTTTTCAGTCAAATTGTTTTTTTGTTCGTTTTATCTGTTGTTTTGTTTTGTCATGTTTTGCCCCATGCTCATCTATGACCGGTCGACCCTACTCCAGCTATAAGATCGGAGTGTCTTCGAGCGTGTGTCACTAAACACGCTCAACTGGGCTTCTTGTTTGCCGGGATGCGGCTAGCATTGAGCTAATATGCTAATGCTAGCCGCACCCCGGCTAACAAGAAGCCTAAGCAGAGTTCTCAGAGTCTCCGGCACTTGGTTCGCACTTCTGGTCATACTGCTTGAAAATGTTCAGTTCCTGCGAAAGAAGATGGACAAGCTTCATGCAAAACATGAACAAAGAAAACAACAAATAAAACAAATTAAAAGAAACAAAGAAACAATTTGACTCTGAGAACTCCGTGACGTCGCCCTCTGGGGAGCGCCATCTTGAACACGTCACTCCAAGTTCAATGCAAGACGACATGAAGAGTACTGTAATAAAGTTTATCCTTTTGGTATCGTTTGTTTAACATGCTACAGAACATGAAATCTCGCGCATAAACATGAACTTAACTGGTAATTAAAACACATAAAAAAGAGGCTCATTGACAACTTGTGCGCAAATGAGGAAAAAGGGACGGAACGTCAGCTCAACCAATCAGGAGAAAGGAGGACAGCCATTGGCTGAATTTGAATCACGTGCTGGTTGCTCGGCAGTCAGTGAATACTCAAACCGTGGGTGCAAAACCGCGAATAGTCAAGGGCCTACTGTACAGTTCCTTCCTATTACATTGCCTTGTGTCAAGGAATCTTAAAATGCTTTCAACGATAAAAGAAGCAAGGGTTCTGTGCATCCACTCAGCATGTGTGTTCAGATTACAAAGTGTCATAATCCCTCTCTGTTCTGTCAGTCTCCCACTTCCCGTTTTGCAATTCTTTTATCTAGAACACTCCAAAAAGATGAAGTCCACCTTAATCCTACAACAGCATGATGCTTACCTCTTCCCTTCCATGTGTATGTGCATGTAAAAGAAAAGATAAAAAGCGAGTGACCTAATCAGTCACATCCACTCCAAGCAGAATCTGATTTTCCTTTCACAACTGTGCTCCATCAGTGCTGAAGTATTTTTCTAATCTTACTGGTTTCTAAAAGCACATTCAAGCCTGCAAGGACATGACTGATGCTGAAGGAAGAGGCAGAATAATACAGCTTCTGTTTGCCCAAGTCAAATTCTTCTGTTCTGTCTGGAATGTTCGCAAACAAACATTTACGTCAAAAAGCATCACAAACATTGGTTTTCATATTAGTGCAATGGTTCTCAAATAGTGGGGCGTGCAATTCTTGGGGGGGGGGGTCCTGCTTTTTTTTTTTTTTTGCCATATTAGGATAAAGTGTAATTTTACATCGACTACAACAGGTGGCAGTGGCTTCATCACTGTCCGAGTGTGCCCAGAGGTAAAATAAAAAGTGAAGTTCAAAAACCCACCATGAAAATTTTTAACAGGGACGGAAAGAGAGGCGGAGAGAGACAGAGACGGTGAGAGAAACGAAAGTCTAAGTGGAGGAGGTATGATGAAGTGGATGTAGCACTCGGCTTCACGGTGTTGTGGTGAGAAACAAGGAACGCCCGCTGTTTACACTGTGTTTGAAAACACTGGCAGCGGACAGCATGAACCCAAATAAATCCAGGCGTCACTTGAAGACATCACACCCCGATCACGTGATGAGCGGCAAATTGATGCACTTTAAATCTTTTTGTTTAAAAACTAAAAAATTGTTCCGAAAGTTATTCTTTGTTGGAAGTTGATCTATGTTTCTTCATTTTGTTTTTTTTTTTTTGTATTCCAGTGTATGCAGAGGATTACTTATAACCATTTTTAGACAAATAACACTATTTCTATTGGGGGGGTGTTTTCCTCTTCCCAGGGAGGGCACGACAGAAAATAATTGAGAAGCACACTGTATTAGTGTCACAAGGAGAAAAGACAACCCTGGATAGAGAAGCTGACCATAATAAAAGCAAAGAAATAGGACTTGACGTTGTATTCGAATGATCAGTACTGCATTCTGGCAAGATGATTTCCACACCAGACTACTTTAACACTTTGTTAAGCAGCATATGAAGTGTGTTAGTTCACTTACACTGCAATGATAGTTTCACCCCCCCCCCCCCCCCAAAAATTATCAATTAAAATGTCAGGGAACAATGAACCCAACTCTGGATTGAAGTAAATGTGATGTTGCTCAAGTTTATTAAAACAATGCCATGGAAATTATACACCGAAATCAAGGCTAAAGGCAGTGCAGTAGCGAGCGTGTGTTTTTGGCCAAACGGTATGTAGTTATGTGTCTCTGTATGAATATATGTATGCATGCATGCACGTGCAGAGATGGACAAAATTATTAGGCCCGTTTGAAATTCAAAGTTTTCTCCAAAATTTTCTTAAAGTGCTTTATAAACAGAGCCAAGAATTTTTAACAGCATTTCAAAAATTTAAGTTTTAGTCTTGATCCTTACATTATTTTTATGAAGCATACAGAAACAAATCATTTGAGAAAAAAACAACCAGGGTCAAAATTATTAGCACAAATCAGTGCAGTGATGTACTTTAACTTTTGGTCAAGGTTTGTAAAATAAAGTTAAGACTGAGGGTTGCCTCACAATTTACACACAGTAGAAGAACTCTCGCTTCAGAAAGCACCACTTTGACAAACAACAGAAATCCGTTTCGACTTGAGAAAAAGAATCGTTGATGCTCACAAGGCAAGAGAATATATAAAGTTATCACACTGTTTCCAACAGTGTTCCCCATTAAGCTAAATTGGCGCAACAGTGGCGCAAATTATTTTAAACTGGTGCCTGGAATTATTAGTGCTGTTTCAGGAAATTTTTTTCAACATCTTTATTTTGTTTTAAGTTCCACAATCTACAACTTTGTAAAAAATGTTAAATGTTTGTCAGTGTTCACCATCTATCGTAAACACCATATTATTTGGACCATAATGCACACTGAAAAGCCTTTAATCTTCAAAAAACTGGCAGTGTGCCTTATAATCCGGTGCGCCTTGTGTGTGGATGGAGCCATGCAGCTCCATATCACTGGCACCATCAATACCCATATTTTTATATATATATATATATATATATATATATATATATATATATATATATATATGCTCATCGGACCGGTGCTTATCCCTGGATTCTGTAGCATGAAGCGACTAGGAGTACAACTCCTCCTGGATGGGACGTTCGTCCATCGCAGGTTACTTTCCCAGTATCCCAGTATATTTTTACTGGTACCCATTGAGACTGCTGGGTGAACAGAGGCACACTTGTGGTTAAGACCTTGCCCAGGGATCTTAGCACAGTGGGGGTCTCACTGGGATTTGAAAACACAACTTCCCGATCATGAGCCCAGAACCCTAACCACGACACCACTGGTCCCACATATAAAATACATACATATATAAAAAACACGTGTGTGTGTGTGTGTGTGTGTGTGTGTGTGTGTGTGTGTGTGTGTGTGTCATGTATGAGTCCTTCTCAAAAAATTAGCATATTGTGATAAAGTTCATTATTTTCTGTAATGTACTGATAAAAATTAAACTTTCATATATTTTAGATTCATGGCACACCAACTGAAATATTTCAGGTCTTTTATTAATTTAATACTGATGATTTTGGCATACAGCTCATGAAAACCCAAAATTCCTATCTCAAAAAATTAGCACATTTCATCCGACCAATAAAAAAAATGTTTTTCATACAAAAAAAAGTCAACCTTCAAATAATTATGTGATTCATTTTATTATGTGATTATGCTTCAATGCGGCGTGGCATGGAGGCAATCAGCCTGTGGCACTGCTGAGGTGTTATGGAGGCCCAAGATGCTTCAATAGCGGCCTTGAGCTCATCCACAGTGTTGGGTCTGGAGTCTCTCAACTTTCTCTTCACAATATCCCACAGATTCTCTATGGGGTTCAGGTCAGGAGAGTTGGCAGGCCAATTGAGCACAGTAATACCATGGTCAGTAAACCATTTAGCAGTGGTTTTGGCACTGTGAGCAGGTGCCAGGTCGTGCTGAAAAATGAAAATCTTCATCTCCAAAAAGCTTTTCAGCAGATGGAAGCATGAAATGCTCCAAAATCTCCTGATAGCTAGCTGCATTGACCCTGCCCTTGATAAAACACAATGGACCAACACCAGCGGCTGACATGGCACCCCAGACCATCACTGACTGTGGGTACTTGACACTGGACTTAAGGCATTTTGGCATTTCCTTCTCCCCAGTCTTCCTCCAGACTCTGGCACCTTGATTTCCGAATGACATGCAAGATTTGCTTTCATCCGAAAAAAGTACGTTGGACCACTGAGCAACAGTCCAGTGCTGCTTCTCTGGAGCCCAGGTCAGGCGCTCCTCCTGCTGTTTCTGGTTCAAAAGTGGCTTGACCTATGGAATGCGGCACCTGTTGCCCAGTCCACTGCTTCCACAGGTCCCCCAAGGTCTGGAATCGGCCCTTCTCCGCAATCTTCCTCAGGGTCCGGTCACCTCTTCTGGTTGTGCAGCGTTTTCTGCCACACTTTTTCCTTCCCACAGACGTCCCACTGAGGTGCCTTGATACAGCACTCTGGGAACAGCCTATTCGCTCAGAGATTTCTTTCTGTGTCTTACCCTCTTGCTTGAGGATGTCAATGATGGCCTTCTGGACAGCAGTCAGGTCGGCAGTCTTACCCATGATTGTGGTTTTGAGTAATGAACCAGGCTGGGAGTTTTTAAAAGCCTCAGGAATCTTTTGCAGGTGTTGAGTTAATTGGTTGATTCAGATGATTAGGTTAATAGCTCGTTTAGAGTACCTTTTCATGATATGCTAATTTTTTGAGATAGGAATTTTGGGTTTTCATGAGCTGTATGCCAAAATCATCAGGATTAAAACAATAAAAGACCTGAAATATTTCAGTTGGTGAACAATGAATCTAAAATATATGAAAGTTTAATTTTTATCAGTACATTACAGAAAATAATGAACTAGTGGTGGTCTAGTGGTATAGGGTGCTGGATCTCTGATCCAAAGGTTGGGGGTTCGAGTCCAACTCTCCACAAGGTTGTCACTGTTCCCCCCCAGTGCAGCGAACTGGATTATCAAAGGCAGGCCATGTCTCTCACTGTCTATGGTGAGAGGCATGTAAAAGAACCATTGCTGACTTTCGTAAAGAGTAGGCTGCAAAGTCGTCAGCGTGTTTCTGTCCCTTGCTAAAAGGGTTGTGACAGGAAGGGCATCCAACATAAAAGAAACATCTGCCAAATCAAATGTGCAAATCAGATGATTCGCTGTGGCGACTCCCGAGTAAAAGGGAAAAAGCCAAAAGACAGACAGAAAATAATGAACTTTATCACAATATGCTAATTTTTTGAGAAGAACTAGTATATATATAGTATTTAAACCTGGTCCACCAGTAGGAACGTCATTGACAATCGGAATATCACCGATATAATTATCTTGATCTATAATCGATACCTATAAAAGGGATATCGATACTCCTAACGTCATATAAAATTCATCTTATATTAAATTTCATACAAAGCTGTTTTAATTTAAATAACACTAGAGCAAGTGGTATCTTTTAATAAATAAAATAATGTACAAAAACACGTTATATAGTTTCAGTCGAAACGCAGCTTAGCGTAATGCCAAGTGTTAGTCCAAGCTTCCTGTGTTCATGACAGCATCTGTAGTAAATGCTATTTTCAATGACACCCCTAGTAAATGGTACGTCCCGTCTCTCTGTACGGTAAATGGTACGTCCCTGCTTCTAGTGTGCCGTCAGAGCGCGTGTTCTCAACAGCACGAAACATTTTGAACAAGAAGAGACACTTATCACCGGATAATGCAGATATGTGCATCTTCTTGCATCATAATTATGAATTGTAAAAATGCATATCTCTTAAACTTTTCAATTGACAAGTGTTTGTAAAATAGAAACAACTTGCTTGAAATTAACTAGTAAACAAAGTGTTTATAGATTTGTTAAATACAAAAAGGTGTTAATTAAAATCTTGTCAGTGGAAAACTATTTCCTGCCTTTTATTTCAGATTTGGCTTTAGTAATTGGTCACTTTATTTTATAATAAAGTGCATGTTCCCAGCATGTATTAGTCTGCTCTCCTTTCCACGCCGGCTAGTAGCATGCACGCGCACAAAAGTTTTTCTTTGTCTGCGTGGCCGATCTGTGTAAGGAATATGGCAAGAATGCATCGACCATCCGTACAATTCTCAAACAGAAGGCCATGTTGAAAAGTGTTAAACCAGCGAAGGGATTACTATTTTATCTCAGGAAAAATCAGGACTCAATGATGCGATGGAGAGGCTTCTCCTATTGTGGATCAAGTCGAAAGAGGCTTCTCCTATTGTGGATCAAGTCGAAAGAGATCAACGGCGATGGGAGGCAGGCAAGCAGAAGACAAGAGATCAAAATTAGTGAAGTGAAATAAAATGGTTAAAAAAAAAATTTAAAAATATGTTGGGAGATAGCCAATGGGAAGGAGCTGCGTCATCCCTCCTAGCCAACGGGAGGCCAGCGGACGGGATGTTGGGAGAAAGTCAATGGAGAGCAATTCGTGCATTGTTTCAATGGCGCGTTTGGTAAAGAGAATTTGTTTCGTATGCAGAGAAAAAATTTTGGAAAATGTTTTTGTAACCTGAATTTTTCGTTTGCTGGGACTATCGTAAGGTACCACTATATATACATATGTGTGTGTATACACACACACACACACACACACACACACACACACACACAAACCAACCCAAAAACTCCCATCAAAACTGTATACATTGTTGCATCTGTGTGTGTGCATCTGAGCAGCCATGCCCCCCTCTGCCAGAGCCTAGTATTAAGTGTCCCTCAGGATAATGTTTAATCATATTTCATACTTATATTTATGATCTATCTTTCTGTCGATTTTATTCCATTTCTATTTCTACTTATTCTTCAATTTCATTTCACTTTCACCCTTGGACAGCTTGGTATCTCCGGATGTTTGCAAAACAAATGTTGGTAAGTTGAGTTGGAGAACGTCTGTATTTATATGTTATTTTTTTAATGTTTGTTATTATAAGCATTTATAGCATTGGATATGTATTTATTGACATTATATGCACATATACGTCAGTCGGGGGGGGGGGGGGGGTCATAACAAAGCATGTGTTAATTACACAGACATAAAACTAATGGTGGCTGTTCAGTGATGTTCCATTTTGGCATACTCTATCCAGTACCCTTGTTCTTATTGACATCCTGCATACTGTACCATCAAATTGTACCTGTGGTGAATTAGAAAAACAACTAAAAATGGTCTTGTATAACATTCGCTGTTCCTTCCGGCAATGTCAGTCCGTGCCCTCTTTTAAGTGTGAGCAAGCTTTTATGACTCGAGCCATGCTCAGAGACATGTTGCACTTCGGTTGCTCCAGCCTGGTACTGATGTGTTAGATCATTAGATTTGCTGCACTACATCAATGACTCATTTACATTAACAGCATTTGGCAGACCCAGAGCGACTTACAATTATCATATTTTTATACAACTGAGCAATTGAGGGTTAAGGGTCTTGCTAAACCAAACTGTGGTGATACTGCTGACCTTCGCATCTCACCTTTTCCACTAAGCCACCACTGCCTGTGACTCGTGCAGCATAACACATTATTGGCCAGTGCTGAATTGTCCAAACACCAACCACAGAAATAACAGAAAAAACATTTCTTTGTTCCTTAACCAGCTGACGACAGGAAATTGGAGTCGGCAAAACATTATCTGCATACGCTATTTTGGATTTACAGATTATCTCTGGCAGCATTCTCATCCTCACAGTCACTAAAACGCAAGTTACACTGTCTCCATAAGAGATGCAAACTCCACCCAATGCATTTATCACTTCCAGAGGAAAATGGCTAAAGCTGCACACTGTTAATAAATCAAGGAATAAAATAACAGGTTTTGTGCTTTTGATGGTCATTTAATGTTAAAATAAGCATTTCTAGGCTTCAACATATTACATATGCACAAATTAGGCTTAATCCATTCCAGACGGCTGTTGGGGTTCCAATTTGTTCGGATTAACAATCTGCTTTTCCCATGACAAATAAAGTAAATAGTCTTAATACGTTTTGTCGTCCTTTGAACAAAAGTTAACAGTACCGTAACTCATACTGCAGGTCCTCAAATCAAGTGAAAAAATTATCGGATACAGTACACTATGTTATGGTCTGTGTTGTGAGAGACTCTATATGCACTGTGGATTTGTATGGTCTCACAAAAGAGATGAATTGGCCGCTGGAGAGGGGCGTAGCCGCAACACAGGGTGAAATGCTAAACAAACACGTCTGATTCTGTTTAATCACGGGCTATAAAGACTAGCAGCGCTCTTCCCGGTCACACACACGAGAGAGAGAGAGAGAGAGAGAGAGAGAGAGAGAGAAGCGCTGCTAGTCTTTATAGCCCGTGAGTAAATGGAATCAGCTGTGTTTGTTTAGCATTTCTCTCCGCGTGTGGCAGCCACGCCCCTCTCTAACGTGCAACTCTTTTGAGAGTTTGCAAAAATCCGCAGTGCAGTTCAAGCATAAGAACAAGATAAGAATTTTAACCTTTATGTTGGTGAGCAGTTGGCATACATAAATGTTGGAGAGGGCGAGAACAGCAGGATTCCCTTCCATAACAGAGAGGGACATAGGAAAGCGGATTCCCTTCCATAACAGCTTCAGGTATTTCAGCCAAAGGTGTTTTTTCTCTTGCTACTCATTTTGGCATAGATGGCTCTTCTCCAGGATGTCCTTTCTTTTCTTGAAGAACATTTCAAAAGTGGCTTGTTTCTGCCTTCTTTTCAAAACCTTACGGAAGTGCCTCATGACCTCATAGTTAAAGGTGTTCACAGCGCTAATAGCGCTTTAGCTTAGCTTACATACATATATACATACATCCTCTTCAGCTTCGTTTAGGCGGTTATGCCTATAAGTCGGTTTGTGGGTTATCTGTTTGGTACTCTAAATCGTATTTGTCGCTGGAGGTGGGATATAGCGTTCGTGATTAGATAGCTTTAGCGTTAGCTTTAGTGCTTGTGATACATACGTAGTACTGTCTCAACAACTTCCGGACTTCCCCAGGACAGCTTTTATGGTGATACATAGTATAAACAACTTCCAAACTTCCTCAGAACATACATAGTATCAACAACTTCCAGACCTCCACACTTTTCCTCCTTCTCGGTCTCATTTTTTTCTCGCACGTTTCTCGAATTTGACTTCCGGTTTTTGTTCGGTTTCCCGGACGGAAGAACTCACGGATTTTTTCTTTGGATTCCGATTTGTTCGGACTCTAGAGTGTTCGGATTCCGAGGCTCCACTGTATTTGTTAAAAATCTGGAGACTCAAAGTAATTGGTGCATGATATATTTCATGATATTACATACAGAAGGCCCCCATTATTCGTCGGGGTTGCATTCCGCCCCTACCCGTGGATCATGAAAATATGTGAATAATTTGAGGTTTTAAAACCCTATGTATATTAAATACGCTAAAATATACTTCTTAAACACATTCTCTAGACCAGAGGTGCTCAATCCTGCTCCTGGAGATCTACCTTCCAGAAGTCATTCGCTCCAACCCTAATCATGCCCACCTAACCATCCAATCATCCAATCAAGGGACTTTGAAACGTCTTAAGACCTGACTGGATCTTACATGTCACATGGGCCACATTAGGGTTGGAGATAAAGCCATCTGGAAGGTAGATCTCCAGGAGCAGGATTGAGCACCCCTGCTCTAGACAGTCCTACTCCATAATACAGCAATAATGTAGTAAAATGTAGAAACGATGAAGTAAGAACTTTATAAATTTGTACCGTGATAATATTTATGAATAAATAAAACGCTTAGGCTCCTTCCCAAAAGCCAGAGGAGATGCAGGGCATTTGAGTGGCATCATAGGGCTTAAATAATCATTAAAAACAGGCTTTAAAAAAAAAAAAAAAAAAAAAAAAAAAAAAAAAAAAAAAAACACTTACTTCGCAATTCAGACAATCATGTTGATAACTTGTGCGTGAAGGAGGAAAAAAAAAAAGTGGTGTACACATCATCTGCAACCAATCAGCAGGAGGGAGAAACAAAAGCTCTCAGCCATTGGCTGAGTTTGAATCACGTGCCAGTAATTTTCCGAGGCTGCTGCTAATCCGCAAGTATGCGGGGCCCCGACCAGTGAACAGCAAATGGGCGGGGACCTACTGTACTTTGTTACAGCGCGTGTCATGTTGTATTATATCTTATGATGTTGCCAGGTCTCGGTTTAAGTTACAGGCTCTCAAATGCGATGAGAATAACCATCTCCTTCACTCACCCTCATCAAAGTCAGCATCATCCTCAGTGTGCTGGGGGAATGGAAAGCAGTTTGTGATTTCCAGCCGGTCATCCACCACCAGGCCCAGCAGCACTCCCTGCACCACCTCACTGCCCTGGCCCTCCTCCTGGTAGTGTTTAATAATCTTCAGCACTACCTGCAGCGACAAACAGCGAGCTTTTAAAAACACAAAAACACAAGCAGAAATACACACAGGTTTGGGAATCAACTAGGTCACATTGCATTACGGGATGAATAAACCAAACTGAGCGATTTCTGCCCACTTTGTTTACGTCCAGTACATTACTCATGAATGCAGTACTAGATAGAGTGACACTTACTTTACAATGATTCATTCATGCAGTTTGATCTAGCAAATGACGATGAGAAAAGAAAAATCCTGAAATTGATAACTGTGTAGCTTGAGTAATCCCCCCTTCCCACAAGTCACTGTAGTGGAGTGTCATTTCCCAAAGACCTCCTGGCATTCATATAAAGCAGAGGGGTTTTAACACTGGAGTTTTGCTGCTCTGATAATAAGTATCCATATCAGGACCCATGCTGACTTGGAATCAGATCTGATGTTCTCAGATGCAATCCAAGAGTGACTATGATGTAGACACAACAGCTTGAGAAGCGTTTTGTGATATTTACCAAGAAGGATCAGTGTTGGTGACTTTTTTCCTTTTTTTTCCCGAATAATTGTCCATGTCTTACTTTCAGTGATCTAAAACTTTTGACTCATATTTTCAGACATCTCTTCTATTTCTACGTAAACACAAAGCAAAAATCCCAAACTGGACTTGCAAGTTTTAAAGCCTACACGACACTCCCACCATCAGAAGTGACTATGCATGTGTACAAATTCTTGAACACATGATGGTCATATATCTGAGGTGGCACCATTCAAAACATTTAAATGTTTTGGTGTACATGTTTTGCTCAATATCTTCACTGTACAGGTTTACCTCAGCTTACGTCGTTAATTGGTTCCAGGAGAGACAACTTAAGTCGAAAAAAGGCTTAAATCAAATTAGCTTGTCTCTAGGCTACCCTAGGTTGGGCTACGTCAAATTTACTTGTCTATACATACACACATTTATACATATATATACACACATATATATATATACACATATATATACATATATACACACACACATATACATATATATATATATAATGTGTGTGTATATATATATATATATATATATATATATATATATATATATATATATATACATATATATATACATATACATATATACATATATATATACATATATATATATATACACACATATATATATATATACATATATATATATATACATATATATATATATATATATATATACATATACATATATATATATATATATACATATATATATATATATATATATACATATACATATATATATATATATATACATATATATATACATATATATATATATATACATATATATATATACATATATATATATATATATATATACATATATATATATATATATACATATATATATATATACATATATATATACATATACATACATATATATATATATACATACATATATATATATACATACATATATATATATATATACATACATATATATATATACATACATATATATATATATATATATATATATACAAACATACATATATATATATATATAATGTGTGCGTGTGTAGATGGCTTGTTTTGAGGTTGATCATTGCAGCGTTATATTTCGTTATCGCTGAAACCCCTCAACAATCAGGACGATATTGAAGCAGAAGGAATATGAAAACAGAGTGGTCCGTGGGACAAGACCTCCGATCTCGTAAGGAAGCAAGTCTTTCATTCAAACAGGTACTGTAATTCCGCTTTAAATACAACATCCTGTCCATTCAAACATTTAAATACAATTGTTCCGTCAGTTGCGCGTTGCTTATGGCCGGGCGGAGCCCGCATTCAGCAAAACACACCAGAGAGAGAGTTTTGTGTGTGTGTGTGTGTGTGTGTGTGTGTGTGAGAGAGGCAGTGTGTGTGCGTGTGTGCAAGAAAGACTGCATACAAAGTCCGTCAGAGGTGAAAGGAGGCATATTATAGATAGATACATACATACACACACACACACACACACACACACACACACACGCGCGACCATCAAAATCCGCGCAGTAGGATCACCCCCCAACCCCTCTGACGTATACGTACATGTGTATATCAATAAATACATATTCAATGTTATAAATGCTTATAATAACAATTAAACATTAAAAAACATGTTAATAAAATATAAATACACACACATACAGATGGTATTGCACAAGAAGACGACGAAGACACAGATGCGCATGCCACACAGATGCAACAATGTAACTAGGTTTGATAGATTTTTTTTGCATAATTGGACTTGTTTTTGTCACATTTTCCTTAACTTTTTCCCCTGTTCTTCCTTAATTTCCTTTTTTTTTTTTTTTTTAATTGGAGGAATATTTGATTAAAAAAACAAAAAAAATTCGATGCACTGAGGCCGCATGAATTGACGCGCGAAGTCGTGAGGGATCCCTGTATATATTATTATTATTATATTATATACACATCTGGCAACATTGATACTTATATTGATACGAGAGCATCATGGCATTCATATTGGGAAGAACTGACCAAATTATGTTTGATTTTAGCACAACAAACATGCGTGCAAATAAATCTCCGTTCACTATAATGAATGAGAAAACAAGGTTGATCATGCTTATCAGTGGCATTCGTCCACAGTACTTTACAGGCTAAAATACTACATGGATATTCACTAAACCTTCTGACTGTGAAATCCCTATGTTACATCTTAAACATAAACTCACTTGTCACCCCTTTTGAGCGGGTGGAAAATATAACTGTGGTGGGAAAATTACAGTGATACCACATTATAGGTAGTTTTCCCCTCTCTTAGTGGTCACATAAATATCAGTATTTCAACCCTTATGGATATCCGTCCATTACAACTTCAACAGTAGGCACATCCTTGGTACAAACAGCCACAGCTATTAAGCTGAGACTGTGATGAACCAATATGCATTATGTAGTTCTCCATACAATAGTTCCGTGGCTAACAGAGCAGACATAATTTGCCCTTCTTATATAATGAAGATCAGTAATTAAAGTAGGAAGTCATCATTTGAAAAGTGAAGCTATACTCTGCATAACCCGAAGTGATCGTAGAAAATTACAAGAGCCATCTGCAAGAGTAGGGATCCCCAAGTAAATGTTGTCTAAGCAAGTCTCAGTCCTGCCAACAAAGCACTATCAATGCCCTGTGTCTGAAAGATCTGCTCTCAGTGCTGCGACCACGAGAAACAACCTCTTTGAAATCTTAATAAAAACCAGGCCTGATGATGATGCCTTTGTGAGGAAGCAAAACTAGCAGTCACGCTGTTTAAAATTCAGAAAGAATACTTGAATGCATTTAATAGAGCTGAAGTGAGGACAAATGTGAGGCGCTCCACCGAATGTAGGCGCTTGTCGCACGGACTACTTTCGAGAAAATGGCCAAAAAAGTAAAAATGGTCATTTTTTTTAATCGAAATTCGGATTTTTGCATAAACCATTAAAACAAGTATTCAACTATCACTTGCTCAAGTGAAATCGAATAAAACTCACTAAAAATGTCTTCTTTCCATTTTTCTGACGAGTACCCTCATAAAACTAGATAAAAACAGTAGCAAACTTACCGGTTTTCTTTGCTATTATTCACCGAGTTCAGTACAAGACACACCATCATCCATACACCAGAAGAACGGTCGAAGTCGTCTCTCTATTTTGGATACTATTTTAATATTAAAATGCCATTTCAGTGAATAAAATAAAGGTTATAAAGACTATATGTACGTGAACAATGCAGGATAGTTACTAAGGAAGACCTGAAACGAGCACCCCGATTGGTGAGCTCAGGCTTGCACATGCGCAGTGCCCATCACACGTTAACTTCCGGTTTACTTCCTGACTTTAGTATACTGCATGTGGAACTTATCTCTGACTTTCTCTTCAATAACAGTAAGTAAATTTATTTATAAGATTGTGAATACACAATTTCTGGAAAAGGATCATCTGTGATGTCGAGCAGCATTAGTATAGATGTTAAATTCCACGCTGGAATTCGGCTTTGAAGAAGATTATTTCTCGCTTTCTCGCTCTCACATACACACACACACATCAGTGTGCAAACGGTTAAATGAACAGCATCCAGATGAACTAGTGTAATTTGAATGTAAGAAAATACAGTATATGAAGGGAGTTGGGCAAACGAGTGCAAATGGTGTGATAGATGCACAAATGAGCAGTCACCCACTGCTTACAGTGTGTGTGTGTGTGTGTGTGTGTGTGTGTGTGTGTGTGTGTGTGTGTGTGTGTGTGATACCTCAGGTCTGCTGGAATATTAAGACAGACATGATTCCATTGCAATTCAGTCAAAGAAAATCCTGTATGCACAGTGTTATGTACTTTAGAAACTTAATGAGTATTGTATGAATATTTGTATTTTTCTCTGCATGCAAAATTCAATTATGGATTTTTTTTTTTTGACATTTGATTTGCGTGTAATCTTGTCTGGACTGGACATGCTGGATCGTGGGTATGTTTCATGTCTTTTACATATAACAAACTGATGATGATGATGCCAGCTGTGTTGATGAAGATTTTGATTTTGATGTTGATGAAGAAGAGGCATCTGTTAATAAAAGTATGATGACTGGTGTTTTTGAAGATGATGTGGTTTTATCTGCTGAGCAGGATATAGATGAAGATGATAATGCTCAGGGCAGAGTTGATGAAGCTTACTTGTATAAAGAGATCAGAGAGTTTTGTTTTTGAGTTTGTTATATGGTTATCTTCTATACAGTTTTCCTAATTTCAGTGTGATTGTTTGAACCTGACAGTGTGTTTTTTTTTTTTTCAATCAGTATCATTTGAACCTTTATATGATGGTCAAAAAGATACATATTGATCTTATTGGAGGAATAAACAGAAATTAAAAAAATAGCCGTTTGTCAATTTTTGGGGGTTACCACGGTGACTGATGGGTTTAAAAAGGGCATGTCAGATTAAAATGAGGATGAGTTCGCTTATCTCTTCCTAAAACTCTTCCTCGACATGTTCTCTAAAAGTTTATAAGGCTGAAGTGCATAAAAATGTTCGGTTGCTAAGGACTAATGATCTTGGAAGAAGTGCAATCTTTGTGCTCATTTTTCTCTTAAAACGTCTTTTGAAATTTTTCATTGAATGCTGACACAAGAAATGGCATAGCTCGCTCAGTTTTCAAGGTATTGACAAACTTTTTGCTGCACTTTGCAGCTTTGGGCCTCCTCTATCTGACTGTAAAAATCTAATTTTTCATTTTTGGACCCAAGAGCCTACTTTCGGTAGAGTGGCTCACAAATGTGAAAGATCCTGGCTCAAGCATCTTCAATATTGGTCCATTCTTGCAGCCCCTAAAACCTAGGGATTACACGTCCACACAAGGGATGTGGAAACAATATTGCACTTGCACACACACACACACACACACACACACACAAAACACTTCACCTTAAGCCAGTACTTATTCACAGACGTCAACAGGTCCTTGATTTTTTTTTTGTTTTTTGGGAAGCGTCAAATGCAGTTTATAACCCCAAGGCCAAAAGAATTATTACATTTGAAAAATACACCCTTGGTAAGAACAGAGCTAAACCAGAAATTTTCATTCTACAAAGCTTACATAAAAACATGCACTGCAGGTTGTAGGGTTTTTTTTTTTTTTGCTTCTAAACTTAAAATGAACCATATGCCAAAGGCGACATGGACGTCACAGACTATTTTATTCTTCAGCATTCACTCAGCCCGAGGCACATAATTGTTCTCGTAAATACGACACAGGGTTCCAAGTGGCACCAGGTCGATAGCAAGTATAAAATCCAGGTTTATGCCACAGCCTTTCGCAATCGGGAATGTATGGGTGCCAGTTGGACAAGCTCTCACGGGAGCAATTATGAGCGTCTGTGAGTTAATTTGTACAAAAGGTGCGGATAGCCCAAAGTGTGTTACACTGCTTCCAAATGTTAACGCACAACTATAATATAGACGCAGGTGGCAGCATTGTATGTCATGGAAGGGGCATGTACATGCAGGTGGCAGCATTGTATGTCATGGAGGGGGCATGTACATGCTTATGCCTCTCCTTGGTTAGTGGAGGCTGTATGTAATAAAGAAGCAACACTTGATGCATGAGAATTGAATATGACAAAAATTGGGGGGTGGGAGGGTTAAGAAGTAAATACTACACAGAAGAATAAGCCAAAATCACAAAGATTTATTTCTACACCTTTTTTTTTTTTTTTAGATTATTATGGACATAAATAGGCTCTTAGCACATAGGCAAGGAGGTGCAGAACTGCAAAACAGTCTTCGATTATCATACTACTGTATTCGACATGATAAGCACCCAGGGCACTGAAGAAATTGGAGTGGGTGAGCACTTATTAAAATGATTACCAGAATGTTTCGCACTTTTGATTTGGCATAGGTTTTTATGTCGGATGCCCTTCCTGACACAACGCTTTAGCAAGGGACAGAAACACACTGACGACTTTGTAGCCTACTCTTGTCAAAAGTCAGTAATGGTTCTTTTACATGTCTCTCACCATAGACAGTGAGAGACATGGCCGGCCTTTGATAACCCAGTGAGCTGCACTGGGGGGGGGGGGGGGGGCAGTGACAACCTAGTGGAGAGTGGGACTCGAACCGCCAAGCTTAGGATCAACGATCTAGCGCCTTATGCCACTAGACCACCACTGCCCCTAGTGCTTGTTACCATAGAGGTTGAAAACATGAATAATAACAGAACAATAAAAGAGTTTTACTAGTATTTCTGTTATTCATTTTGTGATATCAACCAAACGACTTGCATGAAAGCTGAAAATAAATAGAAAACAGCATAATTTATATATTAAAAAAAGACCCTTTAATTTTCCCTCCCAGTGCTGTTCCTTTAAATATTTTCCCTGATGTAAAATCAAGCCAATCAACATGAATATCAACTTTAGCACATGGCACATTTAAGCAATCAACACAAAGGTCAACTTTAGCACATGTTGAAAAGCACATGGCCAGGAACATCTTTAAATTTATGAAGTCAGTGAGCAGGAGAATCGGGTGGAAAAATACTTGTCATCGCTGTCTGATAGGTTCATCCCATAGCTTTGCTGTAGCAGTTTCTAATGGTTCATCTTGTTGGACATTTACCAAGAGAACAGCAAAATATTTTCCTGTTTCTGAAAGCATAGCGGAACGATCAAATGTGTTACTGATGAACATTATAGACATTCCCCAGTGGCAGGGGGTCTTGAAATACTGTGTCAACTCATTTTTACAGTCAGTGAACGCCTCATTTTACCATTACAGAGACTGATCGAATAAAATTGGTAAGTTTGATGTACCATTTTGCTCCCAGTACACATGAGCAGGTATTAGACACAAGATCGAAAACAATGGGGGGTGGGAGGCGCTTATTGGAGCAGGACGCTTATTATGTCGAATACGGTATGCAGAAACAAAAAAACAGAAAATGATGCGTTTTTATAGTTTATATATGTTAACCATGACAATGACAAGTCAGGTGAGTTCTGCACTTTGAGCTGAGAAAAGTGCTGTGGAACGTACGTAAACTGCCCGATCACACATGTTTTAGCATACTCTACTGAGATACAAGAAAAAACAAACTTAAAAAGATTATGAATTATTCTTCCACAAACCAAATTGTTTTGGTTTTTTTTTTGTTGTTTTTTGGACCCCCAATCACACATGAACCAACAACCTACCACAGATGGGGAAAATCTCATAGATGTGTGAAGAAAGCCACGCCATCTTTTTAACAGCAACAAATGCTGCATTATGGTATGGCTGAACACACTCTAAAGCATGCGGCAACTCCTCTCTTCTTTGGTTAACTTTCAATGAGTTCACAGACAGTCACCAGTCCCAAGTGGCACATCGACAAGGTGCATGACTATTATCCCATAGATCGCAAATTCGAATCCAGGTTCCTGCCACAGCCATGGGAGCTAACTGGCCGAACTCTGACGGGAGAAGAGATGACATATGGCGCGCTTCCCTGTCACTCACTGTGATCTCCAGCCAATGGTGATCATGTGTGAGATCATTCGTACTGGTGAGGAATGGGGCTTTCTCTCTGAGTGTGTTAGACCGCAACCGAGAGTGCATGTACCATACTTCGATAAAGAGGTGGGTGACTAGCAATCTAATAATGGAGGGAGCGTGTGCATGCTTTTTCTCTTCCCTGTGTACTAATGTTTGTAATGATAGTGAAGGAAACATTTAATGGGTGGGAATAATTTTTTTTAAATAACTAAGAAGCCAAGAGCTGCCGCCATGTCTGAAAAGGGCCGAGAGCCCTAGATGATCTGGACGAAGCTGGGGGTGTAGCTCAATGGTATAATGCATGCTTTGCATGTAAGAGGCCGCAGGTTCAATCCCAATCATGTCCATTGAGGTCTTTAATTTTCCAGTGTTTAATTCTCATTCATAGGTATTGAGTTTACATTTATATTTTTACTTCAAGTTTAGAGTACAGAATTACTTGCTTACATTGTGCTCAACAATGTTAACTGCAGTTTGTCTTGTTTGCACCTTTCAAAAGGTAAGAACCTCATACAAAATTAATGACGTGTCAGCATAATGACAAAGATTCTCGAATAATAAGTCACCAGTCCAATGCCTGACAAAAAGTAATTGACATCCTATTCAGAAATCCAATTCTTCTCTCTTATATTCAACTCCAATGAAGGCTATAAAGCAGGGCTGCTCAATACGTCGATCGCGAGCTACCAGTCGATCTCGAAGGTAATATTGGTCGATCGCGAAGGTAGTATTGGTAAATAACATGACATTAAAAAAAAATAGACGTATTTTTCTGACATTTAGCTCACCGCGCATGTGCAAACAACGGCACGAAGTACAGTACAGCAAAACAAGCTACTCAGGTGAGTTCCCTCCTATTATAAGCCCTCGCTTTTTCTTAAAGTAAAGAAAGCTTATCAAACATGAGTATGGATGCTGGAGCAAAGAAGAAGACAAAAGTATCACTTTCATACGGAATGGGAGGCGGACTTTTTTTTCACGATGTCATTTTCGAAGTGCGTTTGGAAGTGTGTTTGAGGCTGGCTGTCAGCAGCTGCTGTCCAGACTATGCATCCCTGGCTGATTCAGTTCGGTGCAGGTCATCAAAGTGAATTGAGGTAGTTACAAAAAATGTTCATAGGTAATTGTGTTGTGTTGTGCAATATTGGCTCATGTTGTTATGCACATAAACATACATTTACACATAAAGAATCCTCAATATAATTTAAAATAAATATATGTTTTGCATTTTTGTAGTGGGTAGATCTTGGTGACTTGGTCATTCTATAAGTAGCTCACGTGCTGGAAAAGTGTGAGCACCCCTGCTATAAAGTCATCGAGAGTTGAACTAGAGATCTCTTGATGAGAAAGGTGAATGCTTTTCTGCTGTATCCATAATCTAGCTTCACTGTAACCTTAATAGTTGCACCAAGACTGCACAAAAGAACCCGGTCCACAAAGACTTAAAGTACCCCTGTAGCTATTGTTTTTTTTTTTTTTTTTTGCTAATGTAAAGACTGTTCACAGAGGACATCTGTCACCAAAAGCTAGGTCAATGTAGCCCGCAAGGCAAAGTGTAACAGTAATGAAAACACTGACAAGTCATGCCCTTCCCTCTAGCTCAGCAAATCCCTCATTTAAAACAATTAAATAACGTAATAAAAAAATGTTTAAAAAGAGCAGCTCTGTTTTGCCAACACCTGTTCCACCTGGGGTGGTGCTCAGTTTTAGGCGGGAAAAACCTGAAATAAAAAAAGATCTACGACATGGCAATACTTAGAATCCTTTCCTTCTCGTTTTAAATCCATATGAAGCAAATCCAGAGATGTGTCTAAACACATTACAGTATTTTCAGGGGCATAAGGCGCCACCGGATTATAAGGCGCATTAAGCAAAACAAAAGTCAGAGAAGTCAAACTTGACTCAACTCTCACAATAACTCAACATTGTTCAGCTATAACAATATAAACTCACTTTTACAGTTCATTCCGCTTCCACAAATCCATCAAATTCTTCATCTTCAGTTTCTGAGTTTAACAGTTGCGCGAATTGGATATGAAGCCCAAATCCTTTGTTGTTATATTATAATATTTTATTATCTATTATTCCTTTATGCATGGAGTCAGATCAATAGAGACGGAGACATCTTCCGAGTCATGACCTAAACTTCTCTCAGCAATGCCCCTTTAAAAGAGACAGCGCATTCACAGTAACAAACATGTTGACACCCATTCGCAGCATGAGTACTGTGTTCATTATAGAACGGAGGTCATTACTCTGTAGGAGCTGGATCAGTGTAACTTTAAATTCAAGAAGGTTAATCCTCGGTCCCAGGAGGACACCTGTAGCAGTGTTTTATGCCGGTAAGACTGTGACTAAACCAACTGAGCGTCCTGAGCGTGGCGACTGAGATTTGGTAAAAAAAACCACTCACATATTCCTCAGCGAGTCACCTGACTACGATGGCAATAATTCCGGTATTTGGACATAAAGCCCGGATCCCTATAACGTATGACCTGTTGACACTAATATCTAGAGGTTGGACCTCTTTGGTTAATCACCCGGAATGATGGTAAGCTCTGATTTAGATGGCTTCACCTGGGTTTTGACAGTGTCAATGAGATGGAGTCACGCTGCTTCATTCACACAGAAGATGCATCGTCATTTTTTTTTTTTTTTTGAAGATTAAAGGCTTTTAGGTGCGCCTTATGGTCCGAAGCGTACAGAACACAGGCTAAAAAATAGCTGCAGTATTGAATTGTGGCATTGGACCATTAAGGGGTTTAATTTTGAGGTGAGGATTTTTGGTTGTGTCAGATCTATGATGCTCCGTATAACCCTTTCTAAAAATCATTTCTCATAGATAAAAGCTAGAGAGGTAAATATGAAAGTGTTTTGTAAAACTAATTTTGAAAATGGTGCAAACAGAAACAGCAACCTTGGCAGTGCAAATTTATTATTTTAAATAGAATGAAAATGTAACCATGTTGCTAGCCTTATAATATTTTTGTATGCCAATAATAGGACCTCTTCATTAAATGGGCTTGAATGGATTTGTTTGCAAATTATTTGGACAAGCATTTACACAACAGATTTACAGTGTGTGTGAAAAATATGATGCAAAGATTTTGAGCTTGTAAAATGCTCATGTGTTTAAAAAATTTCTTTAAAGGAAGTTCCTTAATATACTAAAATTATGCAATACTGACTAGCCAATCAACACCCTGCTTTTGGACCATCCACTCAGAAGGTAAAGATTGCAGTATGGGAGCTTGGTATGTGGAAGCAAGGTCTCCTCTGGCTGAATGATGATATCATTATTATTACTATTACTGTATTATTATTACCATTATTATCATCATTATTACGTACCCTTAAGTACCCAATTAAAGAAATGGTCAAAATTTGCACTTAACTCTTAAGCTTTAAACGTTGTCTTCATTTATAAAACATGCCAAAATTGAAAGGCTCACATTCATTTTAGCATTAATTTGATCTCATACACTACTGCAAATACAGTGAAACTTTCAGATCCTCCTTATGCTGCTGAATGTGTGTAAATTTATACACAAAACTTGTAATGAAGGGGCACTGCTGAGCAGTGAAGATGAGAGTTGAGTTTTATAGTAGCATCTCGGGAACTGTGATTTTTTTTTTTTTTTTTTTTTTGCGCGCACCCAACTGTAGACTTGCTACACTTGCTAAAATTTTTATTTTAGCATCCTTTTCTTTAATTTGGTCATGGCTGAAGAAAACATTTCATGGTAGGACAAGGTAAAGCCGACTCTTCAAGAGCAGGCCGCAGCAAGTCTCTGCTTTCTTCTGAACTCAATTCCAAAGGTCAAAAACTGCAAAATGCTAATAAGGTCCTCTTGCTGAGCATGAAGCAAATAATGGGCGTAACGCGTTCAGATATTATTACCAAATTCAAGTCTATAATTTCAGATGCGGTTAAGAGAGAAATTACTGTGGCTTTGGTACCACTTGAAAACAGGGTTGTCTCTCATGAAAATAGGATAGCGGATCTCGAGCATTCCGCTAATGACTACAATAATAAGATAACTGAACTGCTAGCTAAGGTAGTATGCTAACTGCCTTGGTGAATTCTAGATCGAAAGTGTGAGGACCTAAGGGACGTTCTGAGTGGAATAATGTCCGCCTCATCTGCCTACTGGACTGTTCATGGGACCCTCGAATGACAGAGTATGTGGCTCAAGTTTTACAAGATTTGCTTAGGCTGGATGATAAACCAGTCTTGGACAGGTCTCACCACATCCTGCACTCCAGATCTGGAGATGGAGAGCCTCCGCATCCACGTGACTCCGTTCCAGGTTCGGAATCAGATTCTGCGCTGAGCCTGTGAAGCTTTCCCCTTTCGTATAAGGGTATCTTGATTTTCCTGGATTTCACTTCTACGATTGCCAAGAAACGGCTTGCATTCTCTAAAGTGAAGAAGGGACTCCACTCCTGTCCGAACATCAAGTTTGGGCTGCTCTATTCAGCGACAACACAAATTACTTTACCAGGTAGACAAATCCACAGGTTCAAGGATCTAGCTGCTGTGGCAGTGTTTATTGAAAAATAAATGTTTCACCCAGACACAGTTTAGTCATTATGTGATTTGATTAACAACTCGTTGCTACTGGGCATAGAAACTTTATTTTTATTCTATCAAGACACCCCAGAGACGACGTCTGTTGCACAAGCCTGTGACATGAATAAATAAATGGCATACTTCAAAACACTTATTTGTTTGTATCTATAGTTCTGCATTCATTTTATTTTCTGACTTTCAGTGTTTCACTCTTTCCACCCAATTGTTGACTCTGCAGTTTTATGCAATTTATTTACTTCACTTTTTCCTCTCCTTTCTTCCGTCTTCCCTGTTGGGAGTGGATAACCTGTGCCTTCTAGATTTTGATTCGAGATAGTTTGTACACTTTCTTCACATGGTGTACTTTATATTTGAGTTTGTTCCAGAGGCAAAATCTTTAGGCGTGATCTTTGATAACCACCAAACTTTTGCCTCACACACAAAAAATTTAAAGCATGCTGTTCAAAAGCTCTGAATATTTTGAAGGTTGTAGCCAATGTGAAATGGGGATGCAAACAAGAGACTTTATCGAAACCTCATATGATGAAAGCTGGATTATGGCTGTGTAGTTTATTCTGGCATTTCGAAATCTCAGCTCCAGAAACTTGATACTATTCATTATCAAGCTCTGTGACTATGTCTGGGTGCTTTTCGAACATCCCCTGTGAAAAGCTTGTACGGCGAGGCCAACGAACCACCACTGACAGTTCAGAAAATCAAGTTATCGTTTCAGTATTCTGTAAAGCTTAAATCAAATCCATCAAATCCTGTTTTTGATTGTTTCTCAGCCACAGTACTTTATCATCCTTTAAAAAGTCATCACCAGTGATCTCAGTTATCAGCATTTTTGGTATTTTAAAATGTAAATACACTTTTCAACCAATATTTACAGATGACTCCAAGGATGGTGATAGAGTTGCTTTTGCAACTGCTCTGGGACCACTAAATCTCATTTCATTTCCCTAACCTTGTTGAATTTTTACTGCCAAAGAAAAAGCAGTTCTCACTGCTCTCAAATCTCTTCCACATCTGTAAGGTAAACACATTCTGATCTGGTGAGACTCTTTATCTTGTCTTCAGGAAATCAGGAATATCCTTCTCTAATCTCAGGCATTTGTTAAACACTACTTATAATGTTTCTGCCTCTGACACCCATGAGGCTCTGATTTCACTGGATGTGCAAAAAAGTGGAGTGGAAATGCCATTTCTGGACTTTAGAGAAAGTGGTTTCAAGAATGGTTTTCTGTCTTTGATTAAATTACTGGTACTCTCCACAAGCCCCTGTCAGGACTGGTAATGTTCAATCTGATTATTTTTGTTTTTTTTATTTTTCTTGACAGGGGTGTCCTTTGAGCCCGTTATTTGCGTTAGCGACTGAACCCTTGGCTATAAAACTTTGTATTTTTGTGTGTGTGTGTGTGTGTGTGTGTGTGTATATATTTATTTTTTTCCCCCGTTTGGCTTGTTCCCTTTTTCAAGGGTCGCCACAGCAAATGATTTACACATTTGATTTGGCATAGGTTTTTACTTCGGATGCCCTCGCAAGGGACAGAAACACGCTGACGACTTTGTAGCCTACTCTTTAAGAAAGTCAGCAATGGTTATTTTACATGAACCTCTCACCATAGACAGTAAGAGACATGGCCGGCCTTTAATAACCCTGTTAGCTGCACTGGGGGACAGTGACAACCTTGTGGAGAGTGGGACTCGAACCTCCAACCTTAGGATCAGCAATCCAGCTCACTTTACCACCCAGGCCACAACTGCCCCCTACATAGAGTGGGGCCAATAAGTACTGGGCAATGTAAAAATGTGCAAGTTCACCCATTTAAAAAGATAAGAGAGGATTGTAATTTTCATCATAGCTTGAGAGACAGAATGTAAAAAAAAAAAAAATCCAGGAACTCACAGTGTATGATTTTTAAACAATTTATTTGTGAAAATGGGAGGCCAATAAGTATTGGGCAGCTCTAAAACAAACATTATTTCTGCCCTTACTCGTTAACAGGATGAATGACACCTGTTTGAACTGATTAGATGCATAAGAGACACCTTCAAATCTGCACACACCTTCAAACTGTCAGACTGCAGTCTTCACCATGACCAAGGCCAGAGAGCTTCCCAAAGACACCAGAGAAAATTGTACAACAACTGCACAAAGCTGGGATGAGTCAAACTGCAACTGGTAAACAACTTTGTGAGAAAAGATCAACAGTTGGAAACATTATTAGAAAATGGAAGAAGTCCTGACATCATCACTGACAACCACCCTAGGAGTGGCGCTCCATGCAAGAGCTCACCTCGTGGGGTTCAAAAAATCCTGAGAACAGTGAGTAATCAGCCCAGAACTACACGGCAGGAACTGGTCAATGATTTGAAGACGGCAGGAACCACAGTCACAAAGATGACAATAACTGACAAACTACGTCATCATGAGATGAAATCCTGCATTGCACAAAAGGTTCCCCTGCTAAACAAAAACATGTAAAGGCCCGTCTGAAATATGCTAAAGACCATCTGGATGATCCAGAGGAGGATCGAGAGAATGTGATGTGATCAGATGAGACCAAAATTGAACTTTTTGGTTTAAACAGCACTCGCCGTTTTTGGAGGAAGAGGAATGCTAAGTTGCATCCCAAGAACACCATACCTACTGTGAAGCATGGGGGTGGACACATCATGGTTTGAGGAAGCTTTTCTGCAAAAGGGACAGGAAGACTGCACCGAATCAATGGCAACATGAATGGGGCCATGTATTGTGAGATTTTGGGTAAAAACCGCCTTCCCTCGGTCAGAGCATTAAAAATGAAACATGGCTGGGTCTTCCAGCATGATAACGATCCAAAGCACACAGCCAAAAAAAAAAAACAAGGAGTGGCTCCGTAAAAAGCATATCAAGGTTCTGGAGTGGCCTACCTAGCCAGTCTCCAGACCTCAAACACAATCAAAAACCTGTGGAGGGAGTTAAAACTTCGAGTTGCCAAGTGACAGCCCTCAAACATCACAGCTCTAGAGAAGATATGTGCAGAAGAGTGGGCCAAAATACCAATTAAAGTGTGTGTAGAGCTGGTCAAGAACTACAGGAACTGTTTGACCTCTGTCATTGCCAACCAAGGCTACATTACAAAGTATTAAAAGTAACTTTTGCTGGCTGCCCAATATTACTGGCCTCTCATTTTCACAAATAAATTGTTTAAAAATCATACAATGTGATGTCCTGGATTTTTTTTTTTTACATTCTGTCTCTCAAGCTTGATGTGTACCTATGATGAAAATTAGAAACCTCATCTTTTTAAATGGGTGAACTTGCACATTTTTACATTGCCCAAGACTTATTGGCCCCACTGTACATACAGTAGGCCCTTCACTATTCGCGGTTTTGCACTCGTGCCTCCGCATATTCGCGGATTGAAACATAACTGTCACGTGATTCAAATTCAGCCAATGGCTGTTCTCCCTCCTGCTGATTGGTTGAGATGATGTATACGCCCCTTTTTCCTCATTTGCGCACAAGTTGTCAATGAGCCTTTTTTAGTGTGTTTTAATTACCAATTAATCTATTCAAATGCCGGCTAAGCACCAGAAAAAGGTAATGACATTGAATGTCTCTTCTGAAGAAATAAGACTTTTTCCTGAAGAAATGACAGTATGACAGTTTCCTCTGAAGTGCCTGAAGAGGAATAACCACCTGAACTGTTGTAAAGCACCGTAGTATTAAAGTATTTTTCAATTATTATTCCAGTACAGTATCTAAATTAATGTTTAGAATGTTTGAGTGTGTGATTTAATGTACTGTGCTGTAGCATGTTTATCCTTTTGTTTTGTTTATCCAATTTATTACACTTCGTATTCTTTTATGTCCTTTTTGTTATGGTCTGTGTTTTGGGGTACTTTGATTTTGGCAGCTGAGCCACTAACTCTGTTTTCTCTCCATTCAGGCTGAGGGGTGTGGCTGAGCTACTCAGCTCACACCTGTATTCACTCTTCTCATCTATTCCCAATAAACACAAGCACGCTCACCTCTGCATCAGAGGATTAACTCAAATCACGTCCCTGCATCTTTGCACATATTCTCTAACTCTGTTTTCTGCCCGCTCCGGCTGAAGGGCATGGCTGAGCCGCTTGGGCTGAATGCAGTCCACACCTGAATTCAGTCCTCCCATCTGCTCCCTATAAACACAAATCGCACGCTCACCTTTGCGCCACAAGATCGTCTCACATCAAGTCCCTGCTTCCATGCCATGTCCATGCCTCCTGAATTCTGGGTCCGGCTGAAAGCTCATTACGTCATTACGTCACACGTTTATGTTCTTTTATGTTCACATGCATTTTGTGGAATTAGAGAAGGGTTTCGACCATGTCCCTTGGGCTATCTTATGGGGCCTGCTCCAGGCGTACGGTTGCTACAGGCCATTTGGTCTCCATCACTGGAACCAGAGCTTGGTCCACATTGGTAACTATAGGTCGAATTTGTTTCATAATTTTTAGAAAGAATTTCTAGGCGCAGCCGAGGTGATATGATATGATTGGGTTCATCAATCCAGGATCTCCAGCTCTCGTTAGAGCAATTCGCAGCCAAGCATGAAGCAGCCCAGATGAAAATCAGCACCTATAAGTCCGAGGCCATGGTTCTCAGTCAGAAAAGGGTGGGAATGCACCTTCCAGGTCTGGAATGAGATCCATGTTGAGAGGAGGCAGCTGAGGTGGCTCAGAAATCTGGTTAGAATGTGTCCCAAACGCCTCCCTGGTGTAGTGTTTCAGGCACGTCTGGACCTCATTGCTTAGGCTGCTGCCCCCGTGACCCAACCCCGAATTAAGCAGAGGAAGATGAGAATTTTCTCTTAAAAGTTGTTCTTTATATAGTTTTACTTATTGGTGTTGCGATCACTCTCAAATTTGTCGATCACTTTAAAGCTCACTTTACCTCTCTACTATCCAGAACTCATGAGGACTGTGAACACTGGTCTGTGCTTAATCTTTCTTTGGTGGCTTGAATTAACCGTGTTAAAATAAATATCCTACCAAAGTTCTCTTATCTCTTTCAGTAAGTGCCCATTTCACCCACAGTTATTTTTTTGGAAAGTAGATTATTCTAATTATAAGTCTGGTTTCCAAAAGTTTAATTGGAAATAAAAAATTCCCAGGTTGTGTAAATAATGCTTACAAAAGGCCCACATCTTTGGGTGGGATGCCCTTGCCAAATTTTAGATTCTACTATTGAGCAGCCAGTAGTAGATTTTAAACTGGAACCAATAATTAGGTATCCTTTGATTATCCTCCGACTTGGCTTGTAATGGCGGAAATTCTGTTCAACCCGTCTCTCTAAAAGCATTAATACACTCTCCCATTAGTTGCCCAGTTTTGAGTTATACAAATCATGTGATTGTTAAATTATATCACCGGATTTGGGTCCGATTTAAAAGCTATTGTGGTCTCCAGTCATTTTCTACCCTTGTTCTTCGATCGTTACAGATGTCTTTTCTCTCCCTCTATGGCAGATGGTGCATTTATTATTTGGTCAAAACTTGGTATTTGATACCCCAAGGTATTTCTTGTTTTATAGAACAATCTCTCAAAACAGTTCATCAGAAAGAATGGGGGAAAGAAAACGAAGAAAAATTATCCATATTTATTACGATACCTTTCATAGTTCAAAAGTTACGGTTTTTTAAACATTCATGATACTGTTTTATGGCCTATTTTAAACTAAAATGGCCAAAATTACTTTTTCATACTTCGGTTAAATAATAAATGTTAAATGGTTATTACTCTACATTTTTATTCAATTGTGTATAAAGTACATTTCCACTATTTTTAAAGTTATTATCTGCATGACAAATGAAAAAAGCTCACACCTAAAAATTGGGTGTGGGTGTTTCGCACTTGTCGAAATGGCAGATATGGCAAATGCATTGACTATTAAAAGTAAAGCAACCACAATTTCCTGAATATTAGTGCCATTAACATCAGGTGTGAACTGTTTTACAGTTTAAAACATTCACTTTTCATCGATTAACAATAAATAATTTTTTTTCATGAAACTGCATTTTATCAGCCTTTTAAAACATGAAACCACCATTAGCTGGGCAAAACATTTAGTGTTGTTTTCCTTCTTTCACAGCATGAACGTGCTCAGCGGATCCCCCCCGCAGTCATAGTCGGAGGGCGAGTAGACTAAACATCTACAGTTGGGAGAGTAGACATTGGTATAAACATCTACTGAGTACAATTTCTTCTATGATTTACAGCTGGCTGGCTAATTTTGTTTGTTGTTTTGGCCTACATTTTTTTCTTACTGAATTGTTTTAATTGTTGGCTTGTTTGGTTATATTTGTCCCTTCTTATTGTATCTTTTTTTTGTATAGCTTTATGGACATGTTTTTTCCTCATTTTTAATAGTTCAAAAACAAGGTTTAAAAAAAAAAGTAATGAAAACCTTGACTTGATAGACTTAAGACCATATAACTTTGGCTGAAGTTCAACTGCATAGCTTCATGTTTATGGTATTTAGCATTAGCCCTTATCCACAGTGACTTATAGAAGTACGATGTAGAGGAGTTTTAATCAAAATATTCTTGTTCATGTTTACCTTGTAATTCACTGGGAGTTAAAATGACCTCCACGTATATTTTCAGCTTCTGCCCTTATCATTTACTTCATTCTCCCAGCTGCCTCCGCACTTAAACGTTTAGAGTTCTGTGAGTTTCATTGAGCTGTGTTGAAAATGTGCTCAGCATATATTTTGGTTGATCCAGTTACCAGTTCTCTTGCAACACTTGGAAAACTTGGTGTTTAAAATGGCTTCATATCATTTCACAAATTTTGCTGCTTTGAAACAAATGCAAGAGTTTTCCATTGCACACCACCCTAAAGAAGCCAACAACTTCTGCGTATGATAAAGGTGTAAAAGTCCTTTATACAAGGAATTTACCACAAAAAAGTAGTACAAAGTAGACAAAGACTCTCCACCAGGGGTCACCAACATGGTGCCCGCAGGCACCAGGTTGCCCACAAGGACAACATGAGTCGCCCGCAAGCCTGTTCAGGGGTCGGGAACCTATGGCTCGCGAGCCAGACATGGCTCTTTTGACGACTGCATTTGGCTCTCAGATAAATCAAATGGCCTTTCTTAATAGAATAATTGATACATAATTTCGCTGTCCTTTAACTAAAAATACAGAAAAATGCCATCAAATAAAACTCACGCATTTCAATCTATACATCTATTTCCAATGCCACTTGTCGCTGTGGCGCGCAACGGAGAGCCAATCCTTTCTGTACTCCAGTGTGTGGGCGGGGCCGATACCTTGAAACTCTAATTTTATTGGATTTCGAGTTCAGTGTCTGTAACGAGTTGGAATTTCCGACTTTTGTCGGATTTCAGCAAAATTGTCGAATAAAGTCGGATTTTTGTGTTATTTTATGCCGTTTTGAGGTTTTCCATCGGATTTTTAAAAAATATCACCCGTAACCATGCTGGTTTGACATGTTTTGCATGCGAGCGCACGGGCCCGGGGGAGTAAGCATGGTTACCTAAAGTCGAAAACTCGACACTGTGGCAAAAGTCTGAAATTCCAACTCGGCAGTGTCTGTAATGAGTCGGAATTTCTGGCTTTTGTCACAGTGCTGACTTTTCGACTTTAAGTAACCGTGCTTACTCCCCCGGGCCCGTGCACTCGCATGCACTCATACACGGTTTTCAGTGGGAAGCTTGGTAACTCTCTGAACTCTCGCTATGTTCTCTCATAAGACATTGATTTACGTTATTTAGCGCCATATTGGTTTTTCTGAAAGTCCGTGATTGATCGTGCATGCAACATTGCCAAGAATGCCAGCATGGTTTTACACTTTTCACCAGATTTATTAAAAGCTTCCGCTCCCAACGGTGGAGTATATGGGGATTTGCGCGTTAAGAAAGCGGAGTTTAATGTCACGTGCATATTTTGCAAATGTAATATTTGTATAAAATAGGGTGAAAAGGCCCTTGGCAAACATAGCTCTACAAACAAACACAAGAAAGCAACTAAATCCCAATCGGGAAGCCAGAGTATTGTTAATTTATTTATTTTGCAAAATTGTTTAAAATGTTTAACATTCAGATAATGTTGTTTTTTGTGCCAAACAAGTTGGTTGTTATGACATTGATGCAACATAGTATTATAAACTGAATCTCCACTTGAAATACTCAATACTGGAATAACTGTAAATCATGTTTTTTTTTTTTTTTGTTTTTTTTTGCATTTAACAAAAACAATGCATAGTTTGATAAATAGCACGAAGTCACATTAGTAGTAAGAAGTACTTTTCTTATTAATAAATAACTTCGTGATAACAATGTTGTTTAAAATAAATTCAGTCTTATTATACTCTAAAATTGTTGGTCTCAGTATTAAAAAATATATTTGGCTCTCAGAGGATTAGATTTTTTTTTTTTTTGGCTATCTTAGCCAAAAAGGTTCCTGACCCCTGACATAGATGAATATCATTAACTAGTAATAATAACATATAATTAAAGGTAAATTGAGCAAATTTGTTATGTCACAAGTGTGTATTGACCTGGTAGCCCTTCGCATTAATTGGTACCCAAGAAGTAGCTCTGTTTCAAAAAGGTTGGTGACCCTTGCTCTACATAGTATACACATGTTGGCCACATGTTTTGGTGGGATTTTTTTTTTTTTTGCTTGTTTTCAAGCCATGACTGTCTGATGGAGTCAATTGTAAACACATATTTCTTGCATTGCTACCATAAAGCAGGGTTCCCATTTAACTATGCCAGGTACTAAAATTCTTGTACCTTGCCAACACCAACAAACTTGCATGAATATAAAGAAAATAAGCATTTCTGTTTTCCAGTTCTGGAAGAAATTTGTTATTTTGCTTACGCACAGGTTTCTACATAACTTTATTAAACTAATGACAAGTGAGGTAACATGCTTGTTCACTCGGCTAGGGGTCAAGTTTATATGGCAATTTACATAACCGCAAAAAGCCACACTAGTACATCTTCGTGCTACAGACTTTTCTGAAACTCATGCTGTTAACACTGAAAATGTGCATCGTCACAATAGTATTAAATAGACAGTGTTTGATCAGTCACAAGCATGAAGAACACAAAGTTTTTTTATGAATTGTGATTCACTTCACAGCTGATTGAATAGGGTTTGACTTTACAAACTGCTCCTTGAACAGCACAGAATAAATCAAGCATAAATACTGATCCCTTACGAAAGGAATGAGAAATCCAGAATTGATTAAATTCCTCCTCATAATCCTGTGACAATTTCATAGTTCACCCCAAACGCTGTACAGTAAGAACCCTTGGTGTAAACTTCTCTAAATGGCAGCTGTTTTGAAGACTAATGACGAGCCATGGGGCTCAACCATGCACACAAAGTCTCACTTCTAGGTAGAACTATACAGCAGAGTGTGAGACAGAGATTTAACAAAAGTGGAAATTGAACAAAAGAAATGAAGGTAAAAGCTCTCAAGATATATTAGTGCAGACATTCGACTTTGTTTTTCTTAAAAATATGACAAAGACTACATAGTGTAACAAGGATCTACTTGTGTTTAAATTAGATTACAGCAACCATTCCATCATGTTAGCCAAGACATCTACAGGAACAAAATCAGTCCAAATAATCCCTCCCTGGAAAGCCTGGCAGGCATCAGTAACCTGATGAATTCTTCCTAATAATTCTGGGAATACCATTTCACTTATCCATCAACAAATTTGATGCCTGTTGCTTCCAGTGCAGGGGATTTAAAGATGACAAATAATGAGCATAACCTCATATGCTTAAGCATGAACTGTTCAGAAAGCGCAACACAGTCTGAGCTGGCACAGTTCATGTTCTCTCAGCTCTGACTTCAACCAAAAGTCTGTCATCTGATAATCAATAAAACTGACAGGCTGGGTAGAAGGTACAGGGGCGATTAGGCTAGATTCCATGGCACAAGAGAAAAGCCAGGATGATCTCAAAATCACCACATCTTGATGACCTTTAAGGGCAGGCAGCTTCACCTACCAATGCTGAAGCACAGTTTTGCAAAACTAATTAAACTGTCAGCAAAAATGACCTGGGGTAAAATAAATACTCAGCTGAAGCCTTGCAATCCAATGTTCTTTTAGGTGTCTTTTTGGGAAACATACCATCACACAAAAAGTGTTTGGTGAATAAACATACATTTTGGAGAGTCAGAGCATTAATGAAGTTCGGCAGCAATATTGGTCAATTAGATACACTATGGAACTTGCTGTGTGCACAGCAGCACTATAGTGCTTGAACACATTTGGTTATGATGATCAGAAGAAGTCCACATACTTTAGATTAAATACGATCCATATTGCTGCATCATGTTGGACATTCTGGAACAAAGCAGTTATTCTTGGCATTGTGCGAATACAGACACCAGTATCGGAAATGCTGCCAATACTGGCAGATTAGCGGTAGTGAATACCAAAACAATAAAACAACGGTTTTGGACAAATTAAGTTTTCAATCTTAGAAATCAGTACTACTTGGGAGACACATAAAATTATTTAGACATAATGTGTTCAGGTATTTATTCTCTGCATGTGTTCATGTTCAGAGATTACAACACAAATCTTTATTGCATGAGTATCGGGTTACCAGCTACTGAAAGGTGAACTACCAGTAATGGGAGAAAAAAATTAATTAATTTTAAAAAGTATGGGACAGACAGCTGAAGTTATTCTACAAATTTACAAGTTTGTCACTCAACATCTTAACTCCTGTGAAATCATTCCACAAGTAAAAGTACTACCCTCTAAACAGCTCTACTTATGTGTCAAATCATCCATGGGTGCAGATACAGTCCTCAACACAACTCAGTTTTTGATCTCAGGTCTAGGTGAACGGAAGTCAGAAACAGATTCGAGTTTAAAGAATATTATACTGTATTTAAATGGCTTTGGGTGAGGAGAGGCACCCTGTTTCAACACATTTGACAGCTGCCTGGTCAGTTAGCCAAAAAGAAATGCTAGGCACAGTTAATTTATTATCCCTCAGAACTGCTCCTTAGAAATAATGAAAACGTGTTAATAAGACAATGTTTATAGACAGCTGTAATCTGCTAATTGTGGGCTATTTCTCCATGAGCACAAATTGTGAAAATGTGATCATTATTATTAAAATGTACAACCGATCCATATTAATCTTTAAAGTGAAGGTTGGTTGCAGGTTTTATGAACTGACACATCCAAGATATCAAATAAACACGAGTTCAAGTAGAGAAATTCAGTAATCCACAACAAACATAAAATAAAGTTATAGAACTTCAGATAATCTCTGGAGCAGGAGAGAAATATTGGTGAACTGAACTGCAATTTTCATTACCCATGTTAACAGACCTCCTATGACTTCAGATTTATTGGTCCGAAGTCATAGGAGCTCTTTTAACATGGGTAATTAGCATTGAGATGACACCAGAACATGTCAATGATTACAAAACAGAACAGAAGACCATTTCTGCACACACAGAAGGTCAAACTTGTAGTATATGCCATTGGACACACACACACTATTTGACGTGATAAGCGCCTAGGGTGCTTTAAAAAAAAATTGGTGTGGGTGGGCACTTATTAAAATGGTTACCAGCGGAGTGGAACGGTTAGTGCTTATTAGCATAGAGGTGGAAAACGTAAATAAGAACAGAACAATAAAACAGTTTTACTGGTATTCGCGTTATTCATTCTCTTGGCGCTGTTCCTTTAAATATTTTCTCCAATGTAAAATCAAACCAATCAACATGAATGTCAACTTTAGCACATGGCATG
>CM045728.1:69199849-69202349 GCA_024760905.1 Plotosus lineatus | reverse complement strand
AGATTGCACTTCTTCCAACATCATTAGTCCTGAGCAACCAAACATTTTTATGCACCTCAGCCATATAAACTTTTAGAAAACATGTCTAGGAAGAGTTTTATGAAGAGATGATGAGAAAAATCATCCTCATTTTAATCTGACATGCCCTTTTTAAACCCATTAGTCACCGTGGTAACCCCCCAAAATTAACAAAAAACGACTTTTTTTTTCCATTTGTGTTTATTCCAATAAGATCAGTATGTATCTTTTTGACCATTATATAAAGGTTCAAATGCTTGGGGGGGGTAAAAAAAAAAACAAACAAAAAAAAAAAAAAACACAGTCGGGTTCAATCAATCACACTGAAATTAAGAAAACTGTGTATATGTATATATATATATATATATATATATATATATATACACACACACAAGATAACCATATAACAAAACTCTCTGATCTCTTTCTACAAGTAGGCTTCATCAACTCTGCCCTCAGCATCATCATCTTCATATATATCCTGCTCAGCAGATAAAATCACATCTTCACAAACACCAGTCATCATACTTTTATTAACAGATGGCTCTTCTTCATCAACATCAAAATCTTCATCAACACAGCTGGCATCATCATCATCAGTTTGTTTATATGTAAAAGATATGAAACATTTCAGTATTTTTCAGGTCTTGACCAATTTTCATACAAAACTAAACAACCCATGATCCAGCATATCCAGTCCACACAAGATTACACACAAATCAAATGATCAAAAAAATTCCATCATCGAATTTTGCATGCAGAGAAAAATACCAATACTCATACAATACTCATTAAGTTTTTAAAGTACATAATACTGAGCATAATGGGATTTTCTTTGACTGAATTGCAATGGAATTGTCTTTTTTTTTTTTCACAATACCGAAAGTAATGCACTTGCTGAAAGTAGTTTACTTGCTTGAAACAAAGCACGGGTTATACAGACTTCCGGTCTTTTAAGTGCACAAGGGCACCGTTTAACTTGTTTAGTCCTCAGCCTGCACTGATGTGAATCAGCAGAGCAGAGAGTTCTCTTTCTTGGGTTTTCATTCATTTTACAACTCTCTTTGCTTCACTGAGTACGCATGGTAGATTGTGCAATCTGAGCAGATAGTTAATTCATCTGTGTATGAGACTTGCACCCATGCTCGTAGGCTTACGCTTCTGACCAGCCATATTTCCTTCGGGTTACAAAAGTCCACAAAACAGTGTAAACACAAAGATCACAGAGACGACGTCTGAACACAAGGGTAACACGCTATATAACAGACAACTGAACTGGGAAGAAGGAGGGGCACGTTCAGTCTCGTTTGTAAACAATGGACGCAGTGTTATTACGTCAGCGTACTACATAGGTATGTCTAAACTCAAAATTTGACTTTTAAAAAAAAAAAAAAAAAAGTAAAAGCGAAAAAACGTAAAACGGAAGAAAGTAAGTCGGGAAGCATCTGTACATGTACACTATATGATAGCAGCACTATGAACTAATTAAACATGGGTGTTTTTTTTTTCTTTTCCATTTTTAAGAGAAGCTGGAGATTAGTACACCCACCCTGTGATACACTGCAAAATTCGGGTGAAAAAACCTTACAAAGTATGAATTAGAAGAGCTGTGTTTGTGGAAAAGAGGGAGAAAGCAAAAGCACTAAACTTTAAGTATTTAAAATTTATTTCCTCACTCGTTCAAAAATGTGACCCAGGCTCTCTCCTCCCCAGAGAGAGGACTAAACTGCATCATGCTACCTCCTGTACATCTGCAATCAGTTCTTAACAAGTCAATAAAGCATGCTAGTGTTTGCACCCCCCCACACACACTCTCTCTTTCCCCCATGGAAATTCACACCTTTCATTTGCACTCTACATGCTTGTAAATAGCAATCAAAAACTGAAAACAGCATGCTATACTTACAGATCCAACCTTGCAATTGCAAATCTGCAGCTTGGTCCTTAAAAACGCTATTAATCTCGATCATGGACTGAAACTTAGAAATGATGTGGTGGGCATTAGGGTGCCACCAAAAAAAAAAAGTTTCAAATTTTTATTGCCCCACCCCCTAAATGTGTTCATAATATGAAAAGAAAAACAGTGCCAAAGTTTGGAGACATTATAATAATTTTTACTGGTAACGCAATCGTCCCAAAATTACGAAATTATGTGTAATATTCCGCAAATGTCTGAAATGGTCATCTAATGTTAAATTTAACATAAAAATATAAAACCTCAGAAATCATCAAAATCAAACATTTCAATTTCAATCAACAAATGATTTTGAACACAAACAGATTAATACAATGTTCAGATTGACAATTTATATTATTTTTGTCAACACATTAATTGTCAGTAGCTATAGCAAGAGCTGTCAAGATGGATTTGTTACTGTTTGGAAAGTCACAGCAATGTTTCTCGACAACTTGCAACAAGAACTGTTTCTGTTCTTCTTGATTAGTCAGGACTCCATTGAACGCCTGAATCAAGGCCACCCCT
>CM045728.1:69167349-69194849 GCA_024760905.1 Plotosus lineatus | reverse complement strand
CTCAGGCTTTTAACCTTGCATAAACATTTGAAAGATTATAATTGCTAAGAGGACATGGTCAACACACACGCAAACTCACACATACAAAAGGGGATGGATCGCTGAACATAGGGATAGGGGTTCGAGTCCCACTCTCCACAAGGTTGTCACTGTCCCCCAGTGCAGTTAACTGGGTTATCAAAGGCGGGCCATGTCTCTCACTGGCAGTAAAGGCTGGCAGTAAAGCCGTCAGCATGTTTCTGCCTCTTGCTAAAAAGGGTTGTATCAGGAAGGGCATCCAACGTAAAAACCTATGCCAAATCAAGCATGCAATGATTCGCTGTGGCAACCCCTGAGAAAAAGGGAACAGCCGAAAGGAAAAGAAGACATACACATATCATCACCATCATCATGGCGGCCGCAGCCTGATGCTCCAATCCTGCATATTGGCCATGCAGCCAGCCAACTCGGTGATGGCAACCCCCCTCATCTTTCCTTCGAGGTTGAGGGATGTATATATATATATATATATATATATATATATATATATATACATATACATACACACACACACACACTAGATATAGATATATTTTCCCCCATTTTTTAAAGTATGACAATGACGGCAGCATGACACTAAATGACCAGAACAAACCGTTAGTGTTGGTCAGCCAATTCAATTCAAGAATTATTCACACCAAAAAATCTATTGTCCCCCAGAGAAAAAGCCAATGAGATTGTGCCATTTCCATGTAATATGTACTCTCTGCTATACCAATGTACTTGAGAAAAGGGGTGAACACATGTAAAGAGTAGAGGTAGAGAGAGTAAGACTTAATTCTTATGTTGCCCACGAGGGATGTTTGTGCACTACTTCGGCCAATATAATACCCATCTTGATGTGTTTCCAACAACCCGTTATTTTTGACAACTGATAATGCAATACAATTCACCTCATTGTGATGCATCATGATTCTATTGTTTGATTCTTTGTGTTATAATAAATTTTTTAACTTTTTATTTTGAAATACAACTATTAATTCCACAAGGGAAATGATTGCCTCAGCATTTAACACACCAACAGCCCCTCAGATAGCAATTGGTGGTTAGGTGCCTCACTCAAGGGCACTTCAGCCATGAAGATGGAGCAAAAGAAGGTGTAGCTCGCTCACACACACACACACACACACACACACACACACACACACACACACACACACACACACACTTCCAGCTGGTAAAGCAACTTTTCAGTTCCTCAACTGCTTCTCTAACCATTAGGGTACCGATGCCCCATTTTGATTTGTTGATTTATTTTTATAAATATGATGCTGCACAATACAGTATGACACTGAGAGCCTTTTATAGTTCTTACACAATGTATTGTAAATTAACAAGAAGATCTGTAATTGTATCCATTACACTAATTTTTATGAGGAAGACTACATCAAAGTTTTACACTGGAGCAGCAATGCCGCTTACCAACACTATTGCCCACCCTTATATACAGTCATTGATTGGGACTTATAATGGAGTCAGAATCAGACTGGACAGACTTTACAATCTAATCCACTGACACATTTTATACCATGAATGTTCCTGGTGGTGCAGAGCACAATAAAGGCAGTGTATATCACACTTGTGTGTGTTATAATTGCGGCTAGAAACAAACTCGAAACAAAATAAAGTTGGTATGGTGCATAAGAGAACATCATATTGGGCTTAATAAAACTCTGAGCACTGATGTCTTCGTTTCAGAAATTAAGCTCAGATCAGCGCATCTATATTAATCATTATTTAGCATTCAATTTAATTTAAAAAAGGTCTTCAGGTGACTGGAATGATGACCTATGTTACATTGAAGTATATTAGAATCATATGGGACATGAATTAGTGACTGAGTTAATCATCATATAAATTAATCATGGGGGGGGGCACTATTTAGCATATGATTGACCTCGAAGGAAATGATGTTAGTCCTCACAGCTCAGCAGTGTGACCCACACAGCTCTGATGCAGTTAACACTGTCTCTGGAGGTCTGGAGGGGAAAAAAAAAAAAAAGGGGGGGGGGGGGGGAACCAAACAGCTGGCTTTCTAATGAGCTAAAAAGCAATCAGTATACACCTACTAGCTCGAACCACGCTCTGTGTTGAATGGCTAATCGTTTCAGCACGACCGGACCCCCATTTTAACCCTCTTTCCCTTTATAGTTTCATAAACCTCATTACAACTAAACTGTTCAAAATGCATCTGCAGTGCTCTGCAATGTTCTGAAATTGCTCCACAGAAGGAAACTGGTGTGTTGCTGTGTATAATAATTCTACAATAACCCAATTCTGGTGTTTAGAATGACAGGTTTATGATGCAGTGCATGAGCAAGCCGCCTCCTCATAGAAACCACCGATGGAGCCAGTCTTCCCCCTGCTGGCACTCCCCTGCAATTGCACAAGCACAACCTGTCACTTTTAAATTAGGTGCAAGAATGTGTTGTCATATTCCTTTGTGCGCAAGTGCCTCAGGCCAGATAACAGCATTCAAACAATTTGAGAAGGAACATGGGAATCCTGTTGCTGCCTGCTAATGATTCTGCTTTGAAAGAAAACTACAGTGCTCCAAAAATAAACCTACCGCTGCCTGTTTCAAGGTCCATGTTACCATTTTAGCAATTACCCTTCTCAAAAGCCTGTCTAGACACCAGGCTTGGCTGGTACACTAGATAAAGTCTATCACACAGTTGCCATGAGTTCATTTACTTCAGCTTTAGAGAGGGGGTACAAAAAAAAAAAAAAACAACCCCGAATAAAAATTCGAGAAATTGTGAACCCGGGATACTCCCCAAGCACAACGAAAGATTGCCAGCTTGTTGGGGCTGACATTTTAGATCTAATTGGCTTGGGATTTGCCTGTTTGTTACATGAAAAAGGTCAAAAAGTAAATAAATAAATAAATAAGTTTTACTTTGGGGAAAAAAAGCAAGGATTTGTCAAGCTCTCTGATTACTTTGGGACCTACTATGATGGCACCAAGGTTAATTCATTTGCTGAATATCCACAAAGCATAAAATCCTGAAAAATACGCCAAAGTGGTGGCATTTGGAAAACTTATTTGGCTGCTTTATTGAGACAAAGTGACCCGGTGAACAGGGAAGGGCTTCACACTTCTCATGCAGATGCCAGCAGTCCTCAATATAACAAAATCGAATACCCAAGAATGGCAGACACTTGACGGAAGCTCCTTGTGTGCTCGCATCCAGAGTAGTGACAGCAGTGGGAATACGCAGCTGCAATTCTGACAGCACCAGCAGCCTCATGAACACTCACCTGCTGCATGGCTAACATATGGCAGCTAGTACTGCTCATACTGATTGCACCCCATCATGGGAAAACTTGTGATCAGAACATTAAGGTATTCAAATTGCTGCAGGGAAGTTGATGAGCTGAACCACTCAAAAAAATAAATAAATAAAAACGAGTACAAATCGTTTAACAGAAACAGCCCACGAATGCTGTTACGCAATCAAAGTCAGGTCAAAAATTAAAGATTTCACAACAATAGACCGTGTAGACTCATTAGGAAGTGTTTGCCAACATGTACAGTTAATCCAGCTATAAATATTTATAAGAGAAAATTACAGAGAGAAGAGAGAGGCTGGTGAGGAAATGACTTTTATCGTGCTGGTAAGGTGACTCGTGGGCAGTCCACTGCAATAAATCTAAAAAAAAAAATTAATTAATTAATTCAGTATGACTATTCAGTATAAATACATATTTCAGGAAATTAAAAAGCTGGAAAATTAGATGATCCACTAAACAGTCAAAAGTATTTGACAGCTGATCATCATACACATACACCAATCAGCCATAACAATGAAAACATAACCTCTGACAAAGTGAAGAACATTATCTCGGTACAATGGCACCTGCCAAGAGGTAGGATGCATTAGGCAGAAAGTAAACGGTTCTTGAATTTGACATGCTGGAAAGAAAAAAAGAAACTTATCAAACATAAGAGTCAGAGTGACTTTGAAAGATACCACACGGTCTCGTACACACAACTGAGTCGACTTATGTTCAAAATTCCAAAGGCGTCTGGGCTCAGTCATAGAGACAGGGGTGGAGAAGCTCGGACAACCGGACAAAGCTCAAGGTGGAGCCACTGCTCCTCTGCATCGAAAAGAGTCAGTTGAGGTGGTTCAGGCATCTGAGAAGAATGCCTCCTGGTCACTTCCCTTTAGAGGTATTCTGGGAACATACAACTGGGAGGAGGACCTGGGGTACATCCAGAACTTGTTGGCAGGATGAACATCTCCCTTGGCCCAAGAACACCTCAGAATCCAACAAGAGAAGCTGTCATCACCACTGAGGGAGACAACACCCGAGACTCCCCACCTCGACATGCTGCCTAAGTGACCCAACCTTAGATAAGCAGAGGAAAACGAATCGAGATATCTGCAGAATGGCAGGTCTTTATGGGTATTCCTGGTATGTGGTGGTAGGCACCTACCAAATGTGGTCCGACTAAAAAGAGTGTCAGGATGAATAAGGCTCAGTGGTGGGGAGCAGAGGCTTATGCCAATGCTCTGATCCCACAGAAGAGCTCTTGTAGCAGAAACTGTTGAAAATCAATGCTAGATAAGACAGAAAGAAGTCCAAACGATATGAAGTGCAGTAAACAACCCCTAAAAAAAAACAAAAACAAAAAAAAAAAAGAAAAAGAAAAAAAAAAAAAACGGTAAAATTTCTAACGGGAACGAAGAGAAAAGTGAAGAGAGACGGAGATATTAACACGTTAATTAACGCGTTAGCAGTAAAAAAGGCAAATAGGATGGTGGGTTACATAGCCAGGAGTATTGAGTATAGATCTAAAGATGTTGTCCTTCTCTTGTATAACACATTGGTTAGACCACATTTAGAGTATTGTGTACAGTTCTGGGGACCATACTTGAAAAAAGACATCGAGACTCTCGGAAAAAGTTCAGAGAAGAGCAACAAAGCTAATTCCGGGTATAAAAAAGGAATCCTATGAGGAGAGGCTGAGGATCCTAAACCTTTTCAGTCTTCAAAAAAGGAGAATTAGAGGTGATCTGATTGAGGTCTTTAAGTATCTTAAGGGGATTAATAAAGTCAACTATGCCCGATTACTTAGGCCAAGTTCTGTAAGTAGAACTAGGGGTCATAAATGGAAGTTATTTAAGGGTAAATTTAGCACAAATATTAGGAAATATTTTTTCTCGCAGAGGGTAATTTCAGTGTGGAATAGATTGCCTAACCACGTTGTCGAAGCAGAAACCTTACAAGTCTTCAAAAGCAGACTTGATCTAGTGCTGGATACCATCTAGTCATGAAAAAAAAAAAAAAAGTGCGTCTTTAAGGTTAGAGTCACTTTAGAATAGGACAATGGTGAGCTTAGTTGGGCTGAATGGCCTGTTCTCACCACTCATGTTATGTTATGTTATGTTATGTAACACAAATAAGTTGAATGAGCTTAAAAAAGGATTTACAGTAAAACCTCGGCTGACGAACGCTTAAGCTCACGAACTTTTCGCCTCAAGAACATTAAATTTGCGAGCATATAGTCTCTGCTGACGAACTAGTTTTCGGCGGACGAATCAAACCACGCGGTCGAACAGCGCCACGGTGGCGGCCACGAGAAGTTGACGACGCCACGGCGTCACAGTTCGTCACCCCTTTCTTTAAGTGGGGAAGTGGTTTGTGTTTGCTAGACATTTTGGACCATATTGAGTGTACTTTTGCTATTATGGGACTGAAAAAGACCCCACCACAGGCGGAGATCATTGAAATACACGAACGAGGTGTGCGTTTGTGTGACTTCGGCGTCCCAGTACCAGTACGCTAAGTCTACCACCATCCTTAAGAACAAAGGAAGCTATTAAGGGTGCGTGTGTGGCTAAGGGTGTTTCCAAACAGTAGGCGTTTCCAAACTCTCCTTCCAAACAGTAAGTCCCTCCCTCCCGCCTCCTCCCACTCCATTCCATCAAGCCATCAACTACCATCACAAAGGTAAATAAAACGACTTTATTATACAGTACAGTTTATTTCTTTAATTACAATACAATAGCACATTTATTATACATAAAATAAGGTATATTTTTGTGTAGTTTTAAGGCTTATTTAGTAGAAAATTATGTTTTATGGGGACCTGGGAACGGATTATTCTCATTTTAATGGTTTCTTATGGGAAATAAATGTTCGGAAGACGAACTTTTCGCCTTACACACACTTTCTGGGAACCAATTATGTTCGTGAGCAGAGATATCACTGTACTTTTTTTTATTTCAGGCACATTGCTACACTTTAAATTTTTTGTTACAGATTAAATCACTTTACATGGTTAATTGGGACCGAGATCCCCATGCGACCATCAAAATCAATGAAGTCGGATCATTCCCCCACCCCAATTGACGTATATGTGCATTTTATGTGTATATAATATCAATGAATACATATTCAATGCTATAAATGCTGAAAACAACATTAAAAAAAAAACAAGATGTAAATAAAATATGAATACGCACACAAAGATGATGTTATTGCATGAGAAGAAGACAACACAGATACATACGCGCGCAGATGCGCGTGCACACACTGATGCAACAATGTAAGTAGTTTTGATGGGAGATTTTGTTTTTTTTGTGATGGCTTAAGTTTTTTTTGCAAATTGTCCATGTTTTTGTGGCATTTTCCTTATTTTTTTAATTCGATGAATATTTTTTTTTTTTAAAGCATGATGCACTGAAGCCGCATGAATTGAAGCGTGAAGTGGCGAGGGATCCCTGTATTAATTTTATTAACCCCCACAAAATGTTCTCAATATATAATCTGTGTTTTATCAACCATTCATGAGCCTTTAACGGTTGTAATCAGGGTTAAACATAAAAAAACTTGCCGTGCACTCGGGCTTTCAGCGCTCTGAATCCACTTCTAGTCATAATTCTGGTTTATCTTTTATTGCTATGATTTGAATAGTCATTTATATACCCTGGTTTATCACTACAGAATACATCATACATGCCTATTTAATATCACCAAAGGCAGTTTTGAAATTAAAAGAAAAATATGATGGTGAAGTTGCTTTGCACATCCTTGTTAACACCCGCCCACTTTCGTTTCTGGATATTTGTTGTTGCGCACCAAAACTTGGGCTTTCAAACGTAGTATGTTGGCTCACTACAATGAGTGCGAGGATGAGCTTGTGTGCGAGTAACCTTGATGTACTTTTCAAGGTCAGAGGCAAAACAGTACAGTGGGTTTCCGGACATTTACCTGTGGTAGCTGGGGCTTTCATCCTTGTGCTGTTCTGTCTGTCTTCCTTTCGGCTTTTTTCCTTTTACTCGGGAGTCGTCACAGTGAATCATCTGATTCACACGTTTGATTTGGTAGAGGTTTTTACGTCGGATGCCCTTCCTGTCACAACCTTTTTTAGCAAGGGACAGAAACACGCCGACGGCTTTGCAGCTACTCTTTACGAAAGTCAGCAATGGTTCTTTTACATGCCTCTCACCATAGACAGTGAGAGACATGGCACCCCTTTGATAACCCAGTTAGCCGCACTTCTATCTTGTCATATTATGAAACGTTCCTTTTAGCAAGAGCGTCCGGACCCCTGTGATGTTTTTATTTATATATTTAAAACTAAATTACACAAACCAAGGGTAAAATTTAACACGAATCAGCTGGCCGACGACAGTCTGTAGGACGAGTGAAATTAGCTATCAAGTCATCCTGCTGGCGGTCTGGCAGGTGGAAACCTAGAATGATGCAATGGGGAAGGAGTGGCAATCAATGTGGCAATTTATTGGCTCGTATTGTCTTGGTTGTCTGGGGTTTGGTGTGGTCCGTCGCATCAGAGCTGAGGTGCAGACCCCTCCTCTCTTATATACTATTTTCTGCATCACAGTGAGCACTTACTTCATCACATACAGGCCTCACAACCGGCAACGTGTCACAGTGACTTAATCACAGTCAGCGCGCATGTCACAGTAGCCTCACATCACAACCTCTGTGGCGTCTGCCCGCTGCGTCACAGGGCAAACCAGATGTTACTGACCAGTAAATAAGTAGGACTAAGATTCATGATTTCACTCGTTCTGTTAGCCTGTAGCTTGTTCTTGCCAAATTCCAACCCTGCAAACTATTGGATATTTCAAAAAGCGACTTATGTCCAGGTCTCTGCTGAGCAAATGTAACATGGGGTTGGGGACTGGAGCATTGATCTGGTACATGTGCATGTACCACACACAACCAGGAAGGACTAAGGATTAGTCGAAGACACAGGTTCCAAAATAGACTCACCAATACACAAATAAAAATTCTGAGCAACTAAAAGCTACTTTCCATTCATGATATAAATGTAATTGTGAGGTGAAAATATAATAGTCCTGCAGAAAAATAAATTCGAAACACGTGGAGTAGATTTTATTTTAGTACTACATATAAAATATCCATAGTGGAGTTGACATGCAATGGCCCAGCACCATGCTGTACATCCATATCTGTAAATTTGTCTCAGCTTTCTCCTACGCTGGCCACATTTTTATAGAAACATACAAGTCTGAAGGTCTGTGCATCACATACAGAGACCATACATCTGTGTATATTTGTGACAGTCTGGGAAAAACACCAGAAATTCTGAACTTTTTTGACCAAAGATTTCCTGCCAAAGATAAACATACCTTAAAACATAAATCTTACCAAAACAACATGTAAACAGTTTTACTTAGGCTACTAGTTCACGTTGCACAAACTCTCAGGCATCCTAATCTATCTGCAAACATTGTTATAGATTTTCTATTTTCTTTATAACTTTTACATAACTGACTCAGAAAAAAATTTTAGATTTCATTTTAGATTTCCAAGCATTACTTTCCCTACAGAAAAAAAAAGTTTTAAAAAAGTAGGAATGATGTATATTACATAAGAGGCAACTTTTTGGGCACAAATATCATGAGTTGTTGGGTTTTGCAAGACTAAGAGATAACAGTCAAAATGTCCAGTGCGGTTTGTTCTGCAAGATGCTCAATGACACTTAACTAGTTCATTTCCTTTAAAACTGTACTAATTATTCACTCAAGACCAAACAACTTTCTTTTTTTAACAAAACCCATCCATCATTATGGTTTTATCTGAAAAGAGTCCAGCGTCATGATGAAAATATTTGGTATCACATCAAATTTTGTAGCATCATTTCCTAATGATCATCAGTAGGAGTCTTCATTGGCTTTCCTATTCATCATCTTCCACACAAATTTGCATTACAACCATACACACACCTGGCGAGCTTACAGCAAACTGAAGGTAAGCCGCCAACATTTCTACAGGAATATTCTAAATTATTATTATTATTATTATTATTATTATTGCTACTATCATTATAATATGCCAATTAAACAAAAGGGACGCACAGTGGCATGGTGGTTAACTGGTTCCACCTCACAGAAAGAAGGTGCTATGTTCGAGTCCTGGCCCTGGGAGGGTGTCTATGTGTGGAGTTTGCCTGTTTCCCCATTGTTTATGTGAATATCATGTGGACACTCCAGTTTCCTCTCACAGCCAGAAGACATATACATGGCGGCAATTTGAAAAAGCCAGTTAGCCTAATGTGCAAATGTCAATGTTTCTGTGTGTGTTGGCCATGCAATAATCTGGCGAGCTGTTTAGGGTATAAACCGCCTTCACCCAGAGTCAGTAAGGTAGTCTCCAGTCCATGTCCCTACTACAATTAAACAGTTCGGTTCTAGAAATAGATTCAACAAACCGTTTAAATTAGATAGCTTGCGTTACATTTAAAGCATCAAGCATTAATTATTTTTCAACACAATGGGTTCAAATGCTTCAAAGCTTCATGTGGCCATCAGTAGTGGCCGCATCACGAGTGTGGTCCAGGGGAGGACACCAAAGTTTTCTGATATGCAGGAGATAAAAAGCTAGTACAAACAGCCAAAACAGTTAATGCTAATAAAAATGCATCAGAACACATAACAGACTGTAGTTATGTATGGAGCTGTCTGGCTATTGACCAGTCAGGTGGTCTTAAATGTTCTGGAGGTTCGGTGTGTATGTAGAAGGAAATTTTTAAATGTGAGTTTTCCCAAGTTATCACTCATCTACAGACATTCACACATCAGCTGATCTCTGGTCAACATTTATGGCATTTTATGTGGCAGCTTAATGGTACTGATGGTACTGTATGGCAGTGGTGGCTTAATGAATAAGTCAATGGGTTACGGGTCAGTGGTTCAATCCCCACTATCACCACTACACGGCCCTTGAGCAAGACCCTTAACTGTCAATTGCTCATCTGTATAAAAAAAAAAACTGATAATTGTAGGATGCTCTAGATAAGAGTGTTTGCCAAATGCTGTAAATTTAATCGTTAATGTACTGAGACTTGAACCCCAACCCTGTTCAGTAATTTAAAGTCTTGAGCACTGACCACTGTTGCTTGGGATAAACATTGCAAGCTTATAAGAACGACAATGTTTTGTATGGAACATTCATCGCTTGGTGGTAGGATTCTTTATTACTGATCCTAAAGTGGGGGTTCAAGACCCACTATCAATGAGGTGTCACTGGTGTGCCACTGGCTGGGTCCACAGACTGAGAGACATGGCTGGCCTTTTACACCTCGCCAGGCCATCACAGGGCAGAACCATTGCTGACTTTCACATGTAGGCTGCATAGCCGTCAGCGTGTTTCTGCCCTGTGATGGCCTGGAGAGCTGTCCAGGGTGGACTCCGCCCTCACCCAGAGCCGGCTGAGATAAGCACCAGCCTCCCCGTGACCCTAATTGGGTTTAAATGGTTCAGTAACTGAATGAATTGTATTGAAACTGGACACAAAAATAAGAAAAATAAAATGCTTTCAAATGCATTGTACAAGCCCTCATTGTGTGTTATATTTGTGTTGTGGAGAATCAAGGATTGCAGTCTATGGACACGTTTTAAAGCACATACATCCTCGAGGACTCTACAGATCTACAACAATGCATGCAACAATTACTTAATACATTAAAACAAGCCATGAAAATGTAAGCCCAGAACTCCTTCCTGAATGAGGATCAGCAGTACATTCACTCTCAGCTTCTTTGTTAACATGCGTGAAGGCACCTTATCATCTTTAGGTTGGGCTTTTTTAACTATTTTGTTATTTACGCTAACATCCCTTCTGAAAGAAAACAACAAAAATGTTAAAGCCGTTGGTTCTTACCAGGCCTTCGATTTGAACCTGCTTTACAGCCGACTCCAGGCTGGTACCAGGAGAAGTGTCTCTGCGAGCCGCCATCTTCTCAAACACGCGTAAAAGAAGACCGAGAATGGGTAACTTCCCGTGAAGTACTGCTGTGTATTGAAACCGGAAGGAAACAACAATATTCTATTTGGTTCCTGGATGTTATAGTTAACATTCTTTGTATTGTTTCACAATTTATTTGTTTATATTGTTTGACAATTTATTTAAAAGCAAATGTCTGTTTAAATAATATAGACACATATGATATGTGTTGAGAATTTACGTCATGATTTTTTATGTAATACTGTATTGTTTATTTTTGTGTTTCCGCACGGTCCAGTTTGTCCGTAGCACACCGATGCCATGCTGGTTGTACAGTATTATGAACGCATAAATGTCTTTTCATTATTTGTTTGTAATACACAGTATTGATTGATGTATAGTTATATATATAGCGACAACTAATGCTAGTTTGTTTATACAGTAATTTTCCTTTTGTGTGTTGTTAAATGTGTGAGAATGCGCAGTTAATTCCAGTTTTTCCTTTGTGAGTAGTAAGTTAGATACGTGAGTATGAAGATAAAACGACAGAAGCATGCCAAGAAGACGATCAGTTTCTACAAGTACAACTTTAATTTTCGGGAACCGTTTCAAATACTGATCGACGGGACTTTCTGTCAGGCTGCGTTAAAAAATAAGATCCAAATCAAAGAGCAACTACCTAAATATTTTATGGGAGAAGTTCAACTCTGTACAACCAAGTGAGTGAGTTCTCTGATTTATGGCCTGTCTCTCTGATTCTCAGTCCTCAAATCTATTTTGTTCTCGCCTTTGAAATAGATGTGCACTGAAGGAGCTTGAGACACTTTCAAAAGATCTTTATGGAGCCAAATTAATCCTGCAGAGGTTTCAGATACGGAAATGTAAACATAAGGAGCCCGTTCCTGCCTCTCAGTGCCTGCTGTCCCTGTTGGGAGGCTCAAATGCACATCATTACTTCGTTGCTACACAGGTACAGTACTATACGAACAAACTATCGATCACGTGTCTTGATTGCCAGCTCTGCATGCAGACCTCAGAGGGAATCTACATGAACACGAGGATCATGCATAGAAACACACAGACACAAGCTCAAGATCAAATTGAACCATGAGGACTGGGCAATATATATATATGTGTGTGTGTGTGTGTGTATATATATATATGTATGTGTGTGTATATGTATGTATGTATATATGTGTGTGTGTGTGTATGTGTATATATATATATATATATATATATATATATATATATATATATATATATTTGACAAATATATTTATAACATAACATTTTATTTATTTATATATGTGTATAGTATAGGGCAGTGGTGGTCTAGTGGTATAGGGCGCTGGATCACTGATCCAAAGGTTGGGGGTTCGAGTCCCACTCTCCGCAAGGTTGTCACTGTCCCCCCCAGTGCAGCTTACTGGGTTATCAAAGGCGGGCCATGTCTCTCAGTGTCTATGATGAGAGGCATGTAAAAGAACCATCGCTGACTTTCGTAAAGAGTAGGCTGCAAAGTCGTCAGCGTGTTTCTGTCCCTTGCTAAAAAGGGTTGTGACAGGAAGGGCATCCGACGTAAAAACCTCTGCCAAATCAAACGTGCGAATTAGATGATTCGCTGTGGCGACTCCCGAGTAAAAGGGAAAAAGCCGAAAGGAAGACAGACATATATGTGTGTAGTATATATACTTTTCGGCTTTTTCCCTTTTTCAGGGGTCGCCACTGTGAATCATCTGATTCACCTTCCATTGGTTTTTACGTTGGATGCTGTATTTGACACAAACCTTTAGCAAGGGACAGAAACACGCTGAAGGCCATGAAGCTACTCTTGACCAAATTCAGCAATTGTTCTTTTACATGTCTCACACCTATAGACAGTGAGAGACATGGCCGGCCTTTGATAACCCAGTTAGCTGCACTGGGGGAACAGTGACAACCTTGTGGAGAGTGGGACTCGAACCCCCAACCTTCGGATCAGCCATCCAGCACCCTTTACCACCAGGCTACCACTGATCTCTCTCTCGCTCTCCCCATGCTTGAGTGGGTTTCTTTTGGGTACTTTGCTTTCCACCCAGAGGCCAAAGATATGCACATTAGGCAAGCCATCTGTTCCAAATTGTGTAAGTGTGAGGGCAGTTCAGGATGTGCCCTGTCTTCACCCAGCATTGACTGAGAAGGACTCCAACCCCCTCTCAACCATAGTAGGATTAATGACTGAGTGAGAGGGAGAGAGTGATAAAATCAGTTTATCAGTATTACTCAGTGCAATGTCTGTTTCTTTATTGTTCAGGGATGAAAGTATAAATACTGGTCCTTCTCAAAAAATTAGCATATTGAGATAAAGTTCATTATTTTCTGAAATGTACTGATAAAAATTAAACTTTCATATATTTTAGATTCAATGCACATCAACTGAAATATTTCAAGTCTTTTATTGTTTTAATACTGATGATTTTGGCATACAGCTCATGAAAACACAAAATTCCTATCTCAAAAAAATTAGCATATTTCATCCGACCAATAAAAAAAGTGCTTTTAAGACAAAAAAGTCAACCTTCATATAATTATGTTCAGTTATGCACTCAATACTTGGTTGGGAATCCTTTTGCAGAAATGACTGCTTCAATGCGGCGTGGCATGGAGGCAATCAGCCTGTGGCACTGCTGACGTGTTACGGGGCCCAGGATGGTTCGATAGCGGCCTTAAGCTCATCCACAGTGTAGGGTCTGGTGTCTCTCAACTTTCTCTTCACAATATCCCACAGATTCTCTATGGGTTTCAGCTCAGGAGAGTTGGCAGGCCAATTGAGCCCAGCAATACCATGGTCAGTAAACCATTTAGCAGTGGTTTTGGCACCGTGAGCAGGTGGCAGGTCGTGCTGAAAAATGAAATCTTTATCTCCATAAAGCTTTTCAGCAGAGGGAAGCATGAAGTGCTCCAAAATCTCCTGATAGCTAGCTGCATTGACCCTGCCCTTGATAAAACACAGTGGAGACAACACCAGCAGCTGACATGGCACCCCAGACCATCACTGACTGTGGGTACTTGACACTGGACTTCAGGCATTTTGGCATTTCCTTCTCCCCAGTCTTCCTGCAGACTCTGGCACCTTGATTTCCAAATGACATGCAAAATTTGCTTTCATCCGAAAAAAGTACTTTGGACCACTGAGCAACAGTCCAGTGCTGCCTCTCTGTTGCCCAGGTCAGGCGCTTCTGCCGCTGTTTCTGGTTCAAAAGTGGCTTGACCTGGGAAATTTTCATGATATGCTAATTTTTTGAGATAGGAATTTTGGGTTTTCATGAGCTGTATGCCAAAATCATCAGTATTAAAACAATAAAAGACCTGAAATATTTCAGTTGGTGTGCAATTAATCTAAAATATCTGAAAGTTTCATTTTTATCAGTACAGACAGACAGACAGATATTTTATTCAATCAGTACATTACATAAAATAATGAACTTTATCACAATATGCAATTTTTTGAGAAGGACTAGTATATAAATGTTGGGCAGTCTTCTCTCAGGTTCATTGGAGGAAAAATCCATAAAAGTGGAAAAGTTCATGCTTGATCGATGATTGTTTTTTTTGTTTTTTTTAATCTGTGGCGCTTTGCTTTAAAGCCTATCCGAATGGTGTATGGAATGTTATATGGTTGAATTATATCGTATATCTATTCACAGGACAGAGAGTTAACCACAGCTCTAATGGAGATCCCTGGAGTGCCCCTGGTCTACATTATCCTCAACACCATGGTGTTGGACAAACCATCTCTGTGTTCACTGAAGCATGTGAAAGCGGTGCAGCTGGGAGAGCTTGTAAGTCCACATCACCAACAGAGCCTCCAGAGCCTGAAACTCGAGCAGGGTGTCAGTCAGGACAGCGGCGAGCAGCGAAGTAAAAAACGCAAGAGAAAGTCATCCAACCCAAACCCTCTGAGCTGTTTGAAAAAGAAGAAAAAGCAAATGCCACAACAGTCCATAAAGACAGATGGAGGGAAGAAAAAGAGGAGCAGGCACCGGAAGAGGAGCACTGTTGGGCAGTCCAATAGTGTCAACCCAAACCCTCAGTCATGACCCGCTTTGTCTCTATCAGTTCATGAAGTCTAAATGTATAAGAATTCCACTGTGTTACACAATTTCTAATATATCTTTAATAAAGACTTCCTATAAAGAATTCTCAGTGTTACTAAATGGTTTGTGAAGTTTGTGCATATCAGCCGATGATAAATATGGTGGTAATATGAACATTAGTCAATTTTATAGAATCAGTAAAATGTTGGGGCTGCCAGTCTGGATGTGAAACTAATTCCAGGATCTGTGATTCTCTCCTCATCTTCTTCTCCTTTCGGCTGTTCCCTTCAGGGGTCGCCACAGCGAATCATCCGCCTCCATCTCACCCTATCCTCTGCATCTTCTTCTCTTACACCAACGACCTTCATGTCCTCCTTCACCACGTCCATGAATCGTCTCTGGTCTTCCTCTAGGCCTTCTGTCTGGTAGTTCCAACTCAGCATCCTACTACCAATATACTCACTATCCATCCTCTGTACATGTCCAAACCGTCTCAATCTAGCCTCTCTGGCTTTGTCTCCAAAACATCTTACATGTGCTGTCCCTCTGATGTGCTCATTCCTGATCCTATCCATCCTCGTTACTCCCAAAGAGAACCTCAACATTTTCATCTCTGCTACCTCCAGCTCTGCCTCCTGTCTTTTCCCCAGTACCACTGTTTCTAAACCATACAACATCGCTGGCCTCAACACCGTCTTATACACTTTTCCTTTTGTTCTTGCCGATACTCTCCTATCACACCGGACACTTTTCTCCAACCATTCCCACCTGCCTGCACACACTTCTTCACCTCTTTTCCACACTCTCCATTGCTCTGGATTGTTGAGCCTAATTCCAGGATCTATGATTCTTGGGGGAAATTCAACTATGCTGACGTATATGATGATCATACATATGTTTTTTGAGGGGGTTAGCTAAGGGCTCTCTGATGTTGCATACGAACATATATGGGAGCAGTGGTGGCTCAGTGGTTACTCATCCAAAGGTAGGATGTTAAAGCGCCAATACCACCAAGCTGGCATGATTTAGCCCTTAATCAAGGCCCTTAACCCAAAATTGTTCATTCATTGAATTATGAACCGTTTAGTCCTAAACAGGGTCCCAGGGAGGCTGGTGCCCATGTCAGCTCACTCTGGGAGAGGGCAGAGTACATCGCCAGGCCACCGCAGGGCAGAGACGTGTTAACAGCTATGCAGCCTACTCTTGATGAAAGTGAGCAGTGGTTCTTTTACATCCTGTCACCATAGACTGAGAGAAATGGCCGGTCTTTGGTAACCCAGTTAGCTGCACCGGTGGGCAGAAGTGACAACCCGGTGACAGTGGGACTTGAACCCCCACCTTGGAATCAATCCAGCACCCTACCAACCTCTGTTCAGAATGCTCAGTTGTTCAGTTGTATAAAAATGTAAGTCACTCTAGATAAGGGTTTCTGCCGAATGCTATAAAAAGGTAAAGTCCTTTGGGCTTTTTACACCTGGGCCATAGTGGCTCATGAGGCCGGTGCTTATTCCTGGTTTCTGTTACATGAAGCAACTAGGAGTTCAACTCCTGGATGGGACACTATTCGATCGCAGGTTTCCTTCCCAGTATATTTCACTGGTGCCCATTTATACTGCTGGGTGAACAGAGGCACATTTGTGGTTACGACCTTGCCCAGGGGTCTGAGCACAGTGGGGGTCTAACTGGGATTTGAACACACAACCTCCTGATCATGAGCACAGCACAATACCCTAACCACTACACCACAGACCCCACTTATAAAAGTAAAGGGAATGGAATATGAGGACCAACTACTTGTGGCTGTTTTCTTACATGAGGCCGGTTTTAATGAATTCTGACTTTAAATTAAGTTCAGTATACCATTAGGGCGGCACGGTGGCGTAGTGGTTAGCACATCCGCCTCACAGCAAGAAGGCCTTGTACTCTTTCATAGTTGGACATTTCAACCTGACTAGAAGCACAAAGTTTCATGACCGCCACAAGGTGGAGATAAAAATCAAAATAAAGACTCCATTTCTTTGAATGTCAGCCACTGAAAGCTTTCTTTCTTCCTTTCAGCTTTTTCCCTTTTTCTCGAGAGTCGTCACAGTGAATCGTCTGGTTCGCACATTTGATTTGGCATAGGTTTTTACGTCGGATGGGTCCTGTCACAACTCTTTAGCACGGGACAGAAACACGCTGACGGCTTTGCAGCTACTCTTTACGAAAGTCAGCAATGGTTCTTTTACATGAACCTCTCACCATAGACGGTGAGAGACATGGCCCGCCTTTGATAACCCAGTTAGCTGCACTGGGGGAACAGTGACAACTTTGTGGGGACTCGAACCCCCAACCTTAGGATCAGCAAAAAGCTATGGTGTCCAAAAAGATCAAAAGTTTAAAAATCTCAGTCTCGGTTTTGTGAATAACAGAAATGTTAATGTATTTGCTTTTGAGCTGTCAGAGCAGATGTTTCATGCCATTTGATGGATTTGAGAGAAGAAAGGGTTCAGGTTTTTAACGATAAAAAAAATTCAGACAAATTATTTTTTGTTGTCGTCAAATCAATTCAGTTTCACAATACTCCAGTGTGGGAAAGCACATGATATTGCTGATGCTTTACAGCAAAAAAGTTCTGAATTGAAAACTTCAGCTGAACACAGTTCTGTTTTTCTGTGTGGATTTTGCATGTTTTCCGTGCACCTCTTTGGTTTCCTGTGGGAACTCCCATCAACTGCTTACAGGTGTGAATGTGAGGGACTGTTTGTCAGTGTTACCCATGGGATCTGAGAACTGGTGACTTGCTCAGGGTGTACCCCGCCTCTCACTCAAAGACAGCTTGGACTGGCTTCAGCTTGTCATGTGATCTTGGGAGTTAGATCTTGGGTGGATGGGGCGTGAACCTTTTTCAGCCTCATAATGCAACTGTGTACAAAGTGATTTCCATGTACAGTTCAGTTCATTTTCTTTAATTAGGATCGCAGGGAGACTGGCGCCCATCCCAGCCGACTCCGGGCGAGGACAGAGTACACCCTGGACAACTTGCCAGGCCATCGCAGGGCAGAAACACGCTGACGGCTTTGCAGCCTACTCTTGTTGAAAGTCAGCAATGGTTCTTTTACATGAACCTCTCACCATCGACAGTGAGAAACATGGCCTGATTTCCATGTGGACATGAATAAGGCACAAAGGACTTGAGAGTCCTGCACAGAGTCCTAATTTGAACCCCACTGAATACCTTTGAGGGACCTGGAGCACAACATATCCCAGGCCTCTTTGCCTGACTCAGACCTGAACTCATGAGAGTGCCAGTGAAAGAGCACAACTTCCCACAGCCACACTCCAAATTTTAGTGGATAGCCTTTTCAGAAGCATGCCGATACATCATAAGTCCTCATGAGTGTTATAGTTATAGGTGTCTACAAACGTTCACCCCTTCAGGCTAGTTGCTGCTCTATTGCGTCAGATTTGTCTCCAGCTCTTTGTTGGCTTGATGTAATGGTTTGATTAATTCAGCTTTAAAAAATTGTAGCACTTACTGTGTAAAGTCGGGGCAGTGGTGGTATAGTGGTATTGGGTGCTGGATCGCTGATCCAAAGGTTGGGGGTTCGAGTCCCACTCTCCACAAGGTTGTCACTGTCCTCCCCAGTGCAGCTAACTGGGTTATCAAAGTCTGGCCCATGTCTCTCACGGTCTATGGTGTGAGGTTCATGTAAAAGAACCATTGCTGACTTTCAACAAGAGTCGGCTGCAAAGCCGTTGGCGTGTTTCCACCCTGTGATGGCCTGGTGAACTGTCCAAGGTGTACTCTGCCCTCCCCCGTAGTTGGCTGGGATGGGCGCCAGCCTCCCCGCGACCCTAATTAGGATTAAGCGGTTACAGAAAATGAACTGTGTAAAGTCTATTTTTGTTGTGCATTTAGATGTATTGCTCATTTGTGTGAGTAGCTAAAAGTAACACTGATAGGACTTGGTATCATACAGATAGCCAAACCACTTATAGACCTTATAGATTATATAAAGTAACGTCTCAGCACTGCACAATATCAGCAGCTTCCACAAATGAAAACAGTCCGATTCAATCTGAAAATACACTTCAGATATAAATTCAATTATGGATTTTCAATAACTTTATAAGAACTCCATTCTCATTTGTGCAAAGTGTTTGCCAGCACCATCATCGTTCCTGGATTCTGCCAAGAACATACCACAGACCACCTAAGTGCTCTGTTCAGATAACCATGACAACACAATACCCACATTCTGCAATCACCTGTGTGTGTGTGTGTGTGTGTGTGTGTGTGTGTGTGTGTGTGTGTGTGTGTGTGTGTGATGTGCTGCAAGAGTAAACAAGAATGTCACTGGGTCTCACAATCGACAGAACTGACGTCTCTCTTTTTACGTCACACTCATACGCACAACACATTCACTGCTGTTAGCTCCTGCTGGGAACAAGTAAAGGCAAGAGGCTCGTCCATAATATTAGCCCATTCCAGACCCACAGCTAACAAGAGCTCAGTTCTAGCTAGAGTTGGGGGTGTAGAGCACTTCTAAAAACAGAAAACAAAGCTGTCGAGCCGAGATATTATTTTAGATAATTCAGCAATACCCAAGAAAGTGTTCTTCAAGAACTAATCAGAAAATAATGGAAGTAGTCTTGACCAGACTAAGAGATTTCTCATGTAAGGAAGCTAGTTTTGAAGACTACAAAGCAGCAGTGATCTTCACAGAGCAACCACTGGCAGAGGAGACATGCAGTGACAAGCGAGTGAACTGTGATCGTGCTGAGCGTCTGGACATAGAGACTGCTTTGGCCTGGCTGAGACAAGAGCTGGTAAGATCTAATAATTCTTAGGTTAGGCAAAAAAATAAACCACTCTATACATATATAATATAATATAATATAATATATATATATATATATATATATATATATATATATATATATATATATATATATATATATATATATATACAGTATAGAGGATTTTCTGAGTAGATCTTTCCGTAGGAGAGTGCTCAATACTTTTTGGTAGAGCAAATTCTTCTATAATCACCTGAAGAGAGAGGATGGTTTCACCACCCCTCGAAACAGATCTGTTGTGATAAATGGAGTTTCAATAGAAAGTCTTTGTCCTGTCCTTTTATTTTTGTTTTTTTATATATACAGTATATGTATGTATGTATGTATATACATATACAGCACTGTATATATATATGTATGTAGAGGCAGTGGAGGTCAGGTGGATAGGGTACAGGATTGCTGATCCTAACTAAGGTTGGGGGTTTGAGTCCCCACAAGGTTGTCACTGTCCCCCCCAGTGCAGCTAACTGGGTTATCAAAGGCAGGCCATGTCTCTCATTGTCTATGGTGAGAGGTTCATGTAAAAGAACCATCGCTGAATTTCATAAAGAGTATCTGCAAAGCCGCCAGTGTGTTTCTGTCCCTTGCTAAAGGGTTGTGACAGGGAAGGGCATTCGACGTAAAAACCTCTGCCAAATCAAGTGTGCAAATCAGATGATTCACTGTGGCGACTCCCAAGAAAAGGGAAAAAGCCGAAAGAAAGAAAGAAAAGTCTATGTATATATGTATTAACGATAAGCAGGCTAATGGGTTGATATCTATCACTGTTTGTATTAATTTCCAGCTGATAATTTCTGCACATGTTCTTTTTAGCTTTATGAACGTTTCACATTTTTCATATCAAAACAACACTGGTTGCAGTTAGCATGTATCGTTGTCCACTTTCCGACTTGTATATGGTATCCAGCTACAATTTAATGAGCCAACCTCCTGGGGTGGTCCTACCAGGCTAAACAGGAGTTTATTATCGTTTCAGCGCCGGGTCAAGGTAACTCAAGACCAACAACAGCAGAGGTCATGGTGCTTACTTGAGATGTTATTTCCAAATGGTTAAAGTTATTCTGGCTCATGTCATAGGTCATAGGTATAATGTCACTCAAGCAACATTCCCTTGAGATAAATAGAAAGCAATCACATTGTCTATGACAGATACATCATTTGTTATTTTCTGCCTCAGGCACAACAAATGCAACTCTGCATAGCTTTGAGAGTAGAATTAAAGAAAAGTCGCTGAGAAGACGAAACGCCACACAATGAATGAATGTAAAAAAGTAATTGCTGAGTGAAATTGCTTAGGTGTACTCGTAATAATGTTATGGGAAGATTTTATTAATGCTGAGTGCATGCAGATGTAAACTGGGTTAACTGGTTAGAAAATGAATGAATACAGTTTTATTCAAAATACAGCAGTGTGTTTAAAAAAGCTCAACATTCTTATAATTGCTTTTAATTCCCATACACATAAAAGTATTGGAAACACAGCACATTGTATTCCAAATCAAAACATGAAGAAAAATATCAAATCTGTGTTATTCCTTTAAAGAACTCGAATAAAACTGAATATTACACTTTTCAATAAAATTACAGTATCTGCTTCCCTCTCTACAAACTCAAATATTCACTGTATCGTGGATATATATATAATTTTGGTGATAGTGGTTATCACGTCTGCCTCATGGCAAGAAGGCCTGGGTTCGATTCCCAATATGTTTTCCCGTGCATGTGTGGGTTTCCTCTGGGTAGTCTGGGTTCCTCCCATGGTCCAAAAAAAATGCACAGTAGGTTAATTGGTCATTCCAAATCTCCCATAAGTGTGAATGGTTGCGTGAGTGTTGGCCCTGTGATGGCCTAGCAAGCTGTCCAGGGTGTACCCTGCCTTTGCCCAGAGTTGGCTGTGATGGCCGCCAGCCTCCCTGTGACCCTAATTAGGATTAAGCAGTTCACAGAATGAATGAATGATTGAACCTACTCAGCTGTGCACCAGGCAGTTCACAGAGCAAGAAAGAGAGAGAGAGAGAGAGAGAGAGAGAATATTTGAGGTATTATCTATGTTTAAATCATATATTATACTTTAATTGCTCAATAAGTTCTCTTTCTCGGGATTTTTTCTTTGTTTTTTTTCGGATATCTTAAAATCTAACAGACATCTGTGTTTTTCTCACATTTATCTTTGAGTGACAGTCTGGGAATACAACACACACATTTCAGATCCCTGACAGTAGAAATTACACAAACTATCTTTGTTGTTGTTGTTTTTCTTCTTGAGATCACGTAAGCACAGGTGTGTGTAGTTAGGGCTCAAATATACTGTTATCATCAAAATATGAAGGTATATGCACATATGCATGCAAACCTGCCTCAGATCAGCTTCCTATATAAGGATTGCAAATACTGCGAACACCATGAGAGTGATTTTACTTTACTATATCCATAAATATGTGCAGCATGTTGCAGTGATGTGTTTGTGTGGTGGGTGGAAATCATGCCAGCCTACTCTTGACAAAAGTCAGCAATGGTTCTTTTACTTGACTCTCACTACAGACAGTGAGAGACATGGCCGGCCTTTGATAACTCAGTTAGCTGCACTGGGGGACAGCAGTGACATCCGTTGACAGTGTAACTTGAACTCCAAACCTTGGGATTGGTAATCCAGCACCTTAAAACCAGGCCACCACTCTATTGTTCTTTTTCCCCTTTTCCCAATTTATTGTTGTTGATTTTTCTCTATTCCGCCTTGTTGGTGCAGTGGTTAGTGCGTCCTCCTCTCAGCAAGAGAGACAGAGGTTTGATTACTGGCCTCAGGCATTTCTGTCTGGAGTCTGCAGGTTCTCCCATGCATGTGTAGGTTTCCTTTGGGTATTCTGGTTTCCTCTTACAGGCAAAAGACATGCACAGTAGGCTAATCGATTTTTTCTAAATTGTCAATACAGGGATCCCACACTACTTCGCGGTTCAATTTATACGGCTTTAGTGCATCGTGTTTTTAATTTTTTTTTTAATATTCATCAAATTAAAAAAATAAGAAAATTAAGGAAGAATAGGGTTAAGGAAAATGCTGCAAAAACAAGGCCAATTATACAAAAAAAAAAAAAAAAAACCTAAAGAAACACAAAACAAAAAAACAACCCAAAACCTCCCATCAAAACTAGTTTAATTTTTGTGAGGTGTGCATCTGTGTGCGTGCATCTGTATGTGTGTTTATAATATTTACATCTTATGCATTATTTTTTAGTGTTCAATTGTTATTTCTAGGCATGTTCTTGACATGCTTACCGTTATATTAATCATCTTCATTGAGAGTCTTAGTCTTTTTGATCTGCTGTGTTGGTGGATTTCCAAATTCTTGTGCTCATGGCAAGGAGTGCTCTCTTCATCCCAGCAGAGAAGTGAGCGAGAGAGATTTTTTCGGCCGCCGAGGTTTGTAATCCAGGAACAGAAATCACAGCTGAAGTAGAGACGGTGAGATTTGTCTATACACAGCAATCACCGAATTAAATAACTCTCCTCCCAGGGACTAAATAAAAGACTGGGTGTGGTTCAGTCTCCACTCTGAGAATGGGTCGGTCTGTGCAGCATTAAGCATTAATATTATTTAAAAGAATGTTGAGCAGACTCCTTCTTCTTAAAATAAGTTTCCATATACTTTTCTGTGTTGCTGTCATTTTTGTAAATTAAAACTATGACAAAACAACATTAATATAACAAATAAAGAAAAGAAAATTCCACAAAGGGATGGATGTAGACTACCCAACCCGTTAACACATCTTGCTGCACCCCGTCCCACACTTCGTGGGATAGATATTCTTTTTCTTTATTAAAATACAAGAAGGACTCGAACACATTCATTCATTTTCTGAACCACTTAATCCTAATTAGGGTCGTGGGGAGGCTGGCGATTTTTTTTTAATCTCAATGTTCTTGTTGAAAGCAGAATTGTAATTTAATTGTCTTTGCAGTCATTTAAATCAATGCAACACATTGGTTTCTTTAATGTGAAAAACGGGTCCAAATGGCTCTTTGAATGGCAAACCCTGAACTAGAAGTATCCAGAATACTAAGGCAGGTTCCATCTGATGATGACCTTGTTTCATACACTATTCACCTTAGCACTTCTGCAGCAAAACGTTTTCCTTCCTGAATCATATCAAGCAGTTCCACTTTTTCATGCGGCGTCATTTCCTTTTTCTGGTGCTTCTGCGCCTTACCAGAAGCCTGAGTAGGTGCGTAGCGTTTGGGTGGCATGATGGAGCTTAACAGTAATTAAAAACACACACTAAAAAAGCACAGGCAAAAAGTGTGCACGAATGAGGAAAAAGGGGCGTTACATCATCTCAACCAATCAGCAGGAGGGAGAACAGCCAGTGGCTGAATTTGAATCACATGACAGTTGCTCGCCAATCCGCGAATATGCAGAGCCGCGAGTGCAAAACCACGAATAGTCAAGGGCCTGCTGTATACATGTATGTATATGTCTTTTGGGGGGGGGGGTGATCCTACTTCACGGAATTCAGTGGTTGCGGGGGGCATCTCGTTCCCAATCAACCGCGGAAAGTGAGGGATCCCTGTAAGTGTGAATGTGAGCATAAATTGCTGTGTGTGTATATGTGTTGGCCCCTCAATGGTCTAGGGAGTCTGTTCATGATGTACCTTGCCTTCACCCAGTCTTGGCTGGAATGGGCTGCAACCTCCCAACAATTTTAATAGGAATACAATGAATGAGTGAGCCAATGAGCCAACGAGTGAGTGAGTGAGTGAGTGAGTGAATGCTTTTTTTATTGTTTGTGGCCTTTTTTTTCTTTCAGTTTTTCTTTTCCTCACAAACTTTTCGAACTTCCTTTTAAATGATTAACCGATGTGGTTCCTTCCATTATGTCTTAGTTTTTGTTTATATACATAGATAGATAGATGCTTTATTGAATCGGAGGGAAATTGCAGCATTATAGTAATGCGTCTTGAATATATGTGGCATGTAAATAAAATGAATGAAAAAAGGAAACCACTGTCTCCCACCACCATGTCATCAATATTTACATTTACAGCATTTGGCAGAAACTCTTATCTTATAAAATCTCAGAAAATCTTATAACATATAATATATAATTCATAAATAAATTATAATTATAATTATAATTCATAAATCTTACTTTTTAAAAAGCACTTTTTTAAACAACTTGAGTAATTGAGGTTTAAGGGCCTTGTTTAGTGGGAATCCCCAGTGGGGATTGAACCACTGACCTTCAGTTTGGTAACCCATCGCATGAACTATTAAGCTGCCACTGCCCCTATCATTTCAAGATCAGTGTATATGAGTCCTTGACTCTAACTGAATTGATGACATTTATCTTGACCAGAGACACAACAACAACAACAACAAATCCCTCCCCCTATAAAAACAACACATCACCCCCAATGTTTTATTGTATGGTTAGATGAACCTGTGCTTCAGCAGCAGTAAGGGTGTGGCTCCTGTGCTGTTTCAGATGGAGATGCGTTCTCAGGACCAGGCTCTAATCCGGCAGCTCATGGACCTGCACGCAGGTATTCAAGAGCTGAAGCAGGAATGTGCTATAGATGACCAGGAAGAGGGAGTGCTTGATGAATTGGAAGAGCAGTCCTGGGACAGTGAAGCAGAGAGGAGCAGTGATTCTTCCTATTCAACAGAAATGTTATTTTGCTCATCCATCTATTCAAACTTCTATACATGCCCAATAGCACACTCCTTTTCTAAGGGGATCTACGGCCGCCGTAGTTCAGCGCCTTAACAAACTCCTACAGTCTGATGATTTCACTTGCTCTGTTCCCACATGATTTCTTGAATACTAACTACAGTCAAGATTACTAACCGAATTCACTTGAACATAACAGTAGAAGGTAAAGTTTTGTTTACTGTGATAATTATCACAGATCTCAATCGGACAAGGTCTTGGGAGATAGGCTGCTATTATAGTTACCTTTTGTGTGAGCTATGCGGAAGGTACTGTGACACACCGTGCACTCAGCAGTCCTCAAGTGCGCACTCAGTTCTAGTAAGTTGTTACTTTTTGCATGATATGCATTATATATATATATATATATATATATATATATATATATATACATATTTATATTTATATATATATATATATATATATATATATATCATTTGCATGATTTGCATTTTATATATATATATATATATATATATATATATATATATATATATATATATATATATATATATATATATATATATACACACCAAACATTTGGGAACTTATGGAAATTGTACTAAAATAAAGTAATATTACAATGGTCGTTACATTTACATCTTCAAGTTAGACTGAGCATGCACGTATCTGAAGGCTCGGAAGAGGTAAATTTTTGCATTTGAATTTCTCTATTAAAGCTATAGTAACTAATGTCATGACAGCAGTAATGTTATAATTATTATTAAAGTAAACACGCCATTGAAGTAATGTAACCTAACGTTACGCCCTATTATACAACAGCAAGGATCTGACATTATATGTCAGTTGGTGCAGTGTGAAAGGTCAGAAAACTTGTGTACTGTATTTGCTCCAGCAGTCATTTTATTTTAATTAAGGTGTATTTTTACTCTTGCTGTCAGACGTCTGAACTTCTGTTCTGTATATGTATTTGATAGTCCCAGTAAAAAAAAGCTTTGACACATGTTATTTAAAGTAGAATGTGTGTAAACTTAACTGGAACTGTTAAATATATGCACAACAGGCGTCGAAAAGCCTCACAGCAAGTGTGGAAATGTTTGTTTGTCCATCTTGACTGACTAAATACAGATATTTTCATTATACATTACATAACTAACAACTTCGACAGAGAAATAGATGCTTTCTCTCTATTGAACTTGAGCTGACCTGGATTTTGCCCCAAAAAAAAGCCAAAACCTGAAGATTCATCCGAGAGGAGATCAACGTGTTTTCTGAGCCAAATGCTGGTTATGACCGGTTGACGCCAGTGCTTGAGACTCTGAAAACGTTTGAGATTGTATCATCAACTTGTTTGCACATTTCCCTTTGTATTTTAGAATTTGTGTGTGTGTGTGTGTGCGCATGTGCCAGTACACACTAAATTTCTGACTCACTACTATTTGTAGTTGCAAATGTTTAACTTTTTCGATATAGAATAGTGACGTTTAAGTGTTTGACTTGATGACATTGATTTGACTTGATGTCACGTAAAGCTGATAGCAGGGTGGCCTTCACTAATCAGAATTATTTTCTCTCATGACAATATTCATTATGTGCTAACATATTGTACTTTGCATTCACCAGATCCTATTAAACTTCTCAAGTGTGC
>CM045728.1:69047349-69164849 GCA_024760905.1 Plotosus lineatus | reverse complement strand
AGGTTTAAATCTTTGGAAAATCTTCATGATATTGGATGACTATATAGAAGTACCATGTACAGTACATTTCTAAAGTTATGATAATGGAAATAGTACGTGCATTTAGTGAATAATATTGTTGGTATTGTGTGAGTGTGTGTAAATATACAGTACATTTTGATAAAAATGCTTCAGATTCCATGATAAAATTTCATTTATTTATTATTGTGGTGATTTGTTTGATTCATCAATAAAACAATTTCTATATATTCTCAAGATTTACATCGAGAATTATTGTCCCGCAGATCTATTACTACAATTACAAACAAGTATTTTAAAGGTACGCAGCTACATTATCTCAGGTCCAAATTCTGGGCAATTTGCCAGAAAGAATAAATGAATGCATGTAATTCTAGGCACACAAAAGAAACGACAGGCTTGAAGTGCAATCTGAGGCCTTAATGGAAATGTTTTAGACTGCAAATCAGTCCATGATACAGGTTCAGTATTCTTAAAAAGCATCCAATTTTCTAAATGAACAACAATAACAAGACTCAAAACGCCGTTGTTTCAAAATAAAGCAAGCTTCAGGTAGCATCTTATTTCGCATAAAGATATCATATTAAGGTCATTTAGGAAGATATCAAGGTAAATGCACATTTTTGGCATTAATGTAACGCTCCAGTATCACGTGAAGACATCGTTTTCCATTTGTCAAGTTGATCTCAGTGCTGCTCTGTGTGGTCGGAGTCTAATAGCAGAGGACCACTTTCCCTCCTTAGTCTCTGGATCTCACTGTTAAGCCCAAGCAGGGTCTGAGCCAGTTGCCGGTCCTGCGAGCGCATCTCCAGCTGGATGTTCAAGAGAAAAACACAGATATACAGTATTTACAATTTAGCATTCGCATGGCCTACAACAAGCAGATGCATCCAAGATCAGCAGCAGAAGAAGAAGAAGAAGAAAGACATCGGTTATTTTTATACACAAAGTTTTTCAAATGTTGACTTCCATCTTCAGTTAAGTAGACAAATATCCTTTTGAGAAAGTTAATGATAGTAATCGTCAATTACGTTTCATTGAGTTAAAATTATTTATGACACAACATTAAAGTACCATAAATGTCAGAATTAATAATCTAACACCAGTAGAATAATTATCATTGTAAATAATGCTGTCTCTGTAATAGAACTTCGGTGATTAATTACAGAAATGAACAGAACCTGAATCGTGAGTTTTGAATTTTTGCTGATTATTTATTTTAATGTAAAAATTAACGTTCTCCAAATTTCTGTGGACTTTATTTTCTTCAAATAACTGATTAAAGCAACATTGACTAATTTAGGTGTTTTTAATTGATATATTCACAGATATATTAAAATAGTGTATGTATTACGAATAACATTTAACATATTTTTCCGAATAAGTTTTATTGATGCTTATTTATTTCACAGCATATGGTTAATGGCATTGTACAGTGTAGAAGTTAATAGTCTAAGTTAAACAAATAATGAAGGTAAACTGGAATATTTAAGTGAGTGAATTATATTTCTTTTTTTCCTTTCGGCTTTTCCCTTCAGGGGTCGCCACAGCAAACCATCTGCCTCCATCTCAACCGATCCTCTGCATCTTCTTCTCTTACTCCAGCTACCTTCATGTCCTTCTTCACCACATCCATGAATCGTCTCTTTGGTCTTCCTCTAGGCCTTCTGCCTGGTAGTTCCAACCTCAGCATCCTACTACCAATATACTCACTATCCCTCCTCTGTACATGTCCAAACCATCTCAATCTAGCCTCTCTGACTTTGTCTCCAAAACATCTAACATGTGCTGTCCCTCTGATGTGCTCATTCCTGATCCTGTCCATCCTCGTTACTCCCAAAGAGAACCTCAACATTTTCATCTCTGCTACCTCCATCTCTGACTCCTGTCTTTTCCCCAGGGCCACTGTCTCTAAACCATACAACATCGCTGGCCTCAACACCGTCTTGTACATGTCCAAACCATCTCAATCTAGCCTCTCTGACTTTGTCTCCAAAGCATCTAGTGAATGATATATAGAATAGTGAATTTTGCAAAGGCCAAATTACAAAAAAAAAACATTTTGCTTGTACTTATTTGCCCAGATCAGCTTTATAAGATCCTCAGACAAACTTTCTGGCTAATTTTGTCTCTTATACATGTACTGCACATATTATACATGAATATGGAGATAAATAAATAATTATTTTGTAAATGATGAATCATCATATCTTATCCCCGTAGGGTAGTGTAGCGATTGGTCTCTTCCGGAGAAGAATAACCAGGACGCGGGAACGCTTGCTACTTGTCCCCAGAAACACACTGACAGCTTTGCAGCCTACTCTTTTTACAAAACTCAGCAATGGTTCTTTTAGGGGCAGTGGTGGTCTAGTGGTATAGGGCGCTGGATCGCTGATCCAAAGGTTGGGGGTTCGAGTCCCACTCTCCACAAGGTTGTCACTGTCCCCCCCAGTGCAGCTAACTGGGTTATCAAAGGTGGGCCATGTCTCTCACTGTCTATGGTGAGAGGCATGTAAAAGAACCATTGCTGACTTTCGTAAAGAGTAGCTGCAAAGTCGTCAGCGTGTTTCTGTCCCTTGCTAAAAGGGTTGTGACAGGAAGGGCATCCGACGTAAAAACCTCTGCCAAATCAAACGTGCAAATCAGATGATTCACTGTGGCGACTCCCGAGTAAAAGGGAAAAAGCCAAAAGGAAGATAGAGAGCAATGGTTCTTTTACATGAACCTCACACCATAGACAGTGAGAGACATGGCCTGCCTTTGATAACCCAGTTAGCTGCACTGGGGGGGGACAGTGACAACCCTGTGGGGACTTGAACCCCCAACCTTAGGATCAGCGATCCTGCGCCCTATCCACTAGACCACCACTGCCACACAAACGATGAATATATATATATATATATATATATATATATATATATATATATTTATTTATTTCGTGCTTTAATTCGTGCAGCTTCGTGCTTTTTTTTTTTTTTTTTTTTAAATATTCATCGAATTAAAAAATAAGGAAATTAAGGAAGAATCGGGGGAAAAGTTAAGGAAAATGTGGCAAAACAAGGCCAATTATGTAAAAAACCTAAACAAACAAAAACAAAAAACAACCCAAAACCTTCCATGAAAACTACTTACATTTTTATGTGATGTGCACGTCTGTGTCTGTATGTGTGTGTGTATTTATATTTTATTTACATTGTATGCATTATTTTTCAATGTTTAATTGTTATTATAAGCATTTATAGCATTGAATGTGTATTTATTGATATTATATACACATATACATGTATGTATACATGTATGTATATGTAAGTCAGGGTAGGTTGGGGGGTTGATCCGACTTCGCGGAATTTGGTGGTCGCGGAATTCGGTAGTCACGGGGGGGGGATGTCTCAGTCCAAATTAACTGCGTGAAGTGAGGGATCCCTGTACATTAGATCTGTCAATATACTGAGTGATTTACAGTTATAAACTTTGTTAATTGTCCACTGCACTGTAGCGCCATGTTATATCATAGCACAGCGTACCAGACCACAGACCTGGAGCTCCTGAACCTCGGGCAGTTCTGTGAATCTCTGAATTCGCTGCTTAAAGACACCTGCTTTAACTCTCCAGGTAATTTTCGAAACTTCTCAAATCAGAAAAAAAAAAAAAAGACCAAACTGGTACAAATTGTGTAATTGTAACTGTGTGATGTGACAGAGCTATTTTGGAACTTTATCCGACATTTAAAATTGATCGTAGTAGAATCAAAATACTCTCCAAGGAGACTGAGTAAGAAGTACTTACCGTCAACCATACAGCAAATTTCAGAAAATTGCGTGTTAACCTTGAAGTGTGTGGTTACACCATAGTCAAATCAACTCACCAGTTCAGATCGTAACCAGGTAATTGCCCCGTCGATCTTGGCTCTGCGCAGCTCTTCATTAGCTTGCAAACTCCTGTCGGTACTCATCCGATCATCATCATTCTCAGAAGTCACTCGCGGCTCGGCTGCTGTCCTAAAGGCATGGCGGAGCTTGTTTTTAATGTTCTCCAGCACCATAATGGACACCGAGTCCTCATACTGTGTCTCTGGGTTCATTGTGCCATCCAGCAGAGTGAATAAAAGTGTGTGAGATGATTCCACTAACACCCTACCTCAGGGGACTGACTACGTTCACACACACACACTTCTCCAGTCCAGTTTCACACTTCACTGCTCCCCCCCCCCCCTCCTCCTCCCCTTCTCCTCGTCCCTCTCACTCCTTTTTTGTATTACTCACGAAAACACTGAGAAACTGTCACTGATGAGCAGCAAGTGTGTAAGTCTTTCTCCAGTCTGTTACCACATTTGGGCCTGGCTTGTTTTGTCACTGTTACTATAGTGAAACACCCCCCCACCCCCACCCCCACCCCCACCCCACCCGAACCCAGCAAGAAAAGTAGAGGGACTTTGTAGACAAAGACTATTGTTTCATCCAAAAGAAGTGAAAAGGTGCAGGGGGGCCTTGCTCACTCAGTCCTTCAGTCACCCCCTCTATGCACCCATTCAGCTTTTGTGTGAGAAATAGGCTTCCAGAAAGATCTCAGTCGACTCTTTCTTTGTGAACGAGTACAGTGTCTCGACAGCTAGTTTTCTTCTGACCTTTTCCACAGGTTTTATAGGCCTGAAAAACCCAACTCATCACGACCATACGTCAAACGTGGCAGCGGTTAAGAAGCTATAGTCTGTGCTTTTCACTGGGACACCACAAAAGCTTGCTGTGAAGCTTAGAACTTTTGTGTACATTGTGTGTAATGTGAGTGTATTTCCCAAGGGGCAATCAATCCACGACTCCCTGGCAGCCTCGACACAATCCTTTTGCTCACGCCGTAGAAACAGAAACAGAAGTCCAGTGTATTCTACTGCCTTGTGCAAGCTACTGCCAACGCTTTTAACAAAGGCACATGCTGAACAGCACCAGAACTGACCAACGCTCGCCACTCTCGGTACACTTCTTCAGAAAAGGACACGAGATGCAATCATGCTTCAATGACACTTTATTTTCAACTTGCATCTGACTTGTGAACTGTTCAGTGGGCAGTTTTATCATGGCTTTATTATGTGGTGGAAGAGCTTTCGGGCTTCCAGATCTCAAGCTCATTATTCATGCCTATTAGATGATGAACTTGGTGGAGCCGGAGTGGTGGGGGTGGGGTAGTTAAGGATGCAGTGTGGAATAATGTGTGACATTTGCCGAGAGATGCTCATTAGAGCATGTACAAATGTGAGATTAAGTCTTAAGGTCATTGTGTGAAGCAAAACATGACACTCACAGAAAACGAATGAACAACCGTTAAACTCAAAGTAATCGCTGAGAAAAAGACATTACTTGGCTAAGTATTTTTTTTTTCTTAGTGCATAAAAAGCATCCATACAATCAAAACACGTATTTAATCCTCAATGATGTAATCAAATTGTTTACAGTATGAACATATTACAGGGATCCCTCATGACTTTGCGCTTCAATTCATCACTTTTTAAAAAAAAAAAAAAATTAATCGAATTAAAAAAATAAGGAAATTAAGGAAGAATATGGGGGAAAAGTTCAGGAAAATGCCACAAAACAAGGCCAATTATGCAAAAAAAAACAAAAAACGAAACACCCCTCCCCATCAAAACAACTTCCATTTTTATGTGAGGTGCGCATCTGTGTGCGCGTGCGCGTCTGTATGTGTGTGTGTGTGTATTTATATTTTATTTACATCTTATCAATTATTTTTTAATGTTTAATTGTTATTATAAGCATTTATATCATTGAATATGTCATCATCATCATCATCATCATCATCATTTTCTGTAACCGCTTCATCCTAATTAGGGTCACGGGGAGGCTGGTGCCCATCCCAGCCAACTCAGGGCGAGGGCAGAGTACACCCTGGACAACTCGCCAGGCCATCGCAGGGCGGAAACACGCTGACGGCTTTGCAGCCTACTCTTGTCGAAAGTCAGCAATGGTTCTTTTACATGCCTCACACCATAGACAGTGAGAGACATGGCCGGCCTTTGATAACCCAGTTAGCTGCACTGGGAGGACAGTGACAGCCTTGTGGAGAGTGGGACTCGAACCCCCAACCTTTGGATCAGCGATCCGGCACCTTATACCACTAGACCACCACTGCCCTTCATCATTGAATATGTATTTATTGATATTATTTACATATACACGTACGTATACGTCAATCAGGTGGTTGATCCCACTTCGCAGATTTCGGCGGTCGTGGGGGGGGGGGTGTCTTGGTCCCAATTAACCGTGGAAAGTGAGGGATCCCTGTATTTCACGAGAAGCTCTATTTTGTTTCCCACCAATTTCAGACATTAGTTTAAACCTGTGGTATCTGACCCTTAATAAATATATTCGTAAAGGAATATTGAAACATAATTAATTTTCTACAGTCAACAGTGATTTCAACACTGAATAGCTTGAGTAGAGAAAGGAATGCCAGCTTTGGAACAAACCACATATCAGATGATATTTTCTTGAAGACGGCTCAGTTACAGTTCAGTGGTTAAGGCTCTGGCTCTGAATGCTGAGGGTTCAAGCCCCTGTACCACCAAGCTGCCACTGTTGGGCACTTAAGCGAGGCCGTTAACCTTCAGGTGTATAAAATGAAAAATCTAAGTTGCTGCAAAATGAGTGGAATGAAACCAAATTGGAAGAGTACAAGCTTAATACTGTACATGAGACCCACCTAATTCTTACAGAAACATCTAAAGTAATAATAGAGGCATATCGCTGGTGAAGCAACCTATCCATTGGTAATGAAATCACTCTGCACCGATTTCTTATATGCGAAACCCATAGTCTATCACACTCGCCAAGTAACATGCTATTGATGTAGTTCTCAGCTACTTTCAAAAATTGTTTACAAATTTTAACCTGGAAAGCCTCAGATTGAGACATTATATAAGCAAGCTGATATCAGAGAAACAATAACTTTATTTGCCTGCAAAACTAAATTGGATTGAGCCCCTGCTTCTAAAAACAGACTGTGGATAGGAGAACAGTCTAGTTGCAATTAATAGTCATTATTTCATTAATTTTCTAAGCTGCTTAATCTTAATCAGGATTGAGGGGAGGCATCTCCACTGACTCTGGATGGGGTACACCCTGAACAGCTCTCGTCAGACCACTGCAGGGAACACACGCAACATTTCATACTCACATTCACACCTAGGGGTAATTTGAAACCACCAGTTAGACGACTATGCATGTTTTTGGACTGTGGAAGGAAACCGAGGTACTCTGAGGAAACCCACATAAGCACAGGGAGAACATGCCAACTTCACACAGAAGCGCCCGTGCTAGGAATTGAACCCAGGTCCTTCTTGCTGTGATGCACACACGTTAATATATGGGCAGCACAGTGGTTAACATTGTAAATGATTATTTCAGGTATTGTCCATGTTTAGCTTTGAAGTCAGAAATTTATTTGAAGGGCTGAGAACCAAAGGGATGTAACCAGCAGAAAGCTATTTTTAAGAAAAATTACATAAATCAACATTTATAAAAAAAAAAAAAAAAAAAAATCAGTGATAAAGATCACAATACGATTCAAGGTGTTAAGGAAGATGAAGGGACCATTCAGGCACACATAGACCTTATTCACATCTGTCACAATAATATGACCTGATTGCATTTTTCATTTTGTTCGAGTTAGACCACTCTAGCTCTCAGTCCTTCAAATATCTCTTTTATGACGACAAGTGACATTATGAATTAATTTCATTTGCAAATGGAATTTTTATTTGAATCTTCCCAGACCAAATACTGAAAATGTTCAAACCATCTAATAACCGTCTCTCGCAGTTAAGAATTTCAGATCATTCTAATCTGCTCCGCTTCCTTAAAGAACTGCAGCACAAAACAGCACTGATAATCATCATGCTTAAGAGAGCATCCAACTTGAAGCTGATGTTGAGTTCTTTTTGGTCAACTGGGTCCTGTAGGCATGCATGTGCTGCCACTTACTGGCATTTGGAATAAACACAAGCGGTTGAAGCTGAAACAGATGGCCACTCTGGAATGTCTCAGAAGAGTTTGAGAATAAATGACTGTATATGTTTCAACAATGTCAACACTGACGCAATAGAAGTTGCGAATAAAAGCTATATGTTTATTTAAAAATACTGATCAGTCTGTAGTATGTGATATTGTTTTATTGAAATGCAATTATTACATATAAATATTTATACACAGCCAAAAAGGTCACAACATTAAAAACTGTATAATAGACAGAAGCAGTATATACAAGGTGACCAAAAAAAAAAAAAAAAAAAGCTTAAAATAATCAATTTAATATTTGCACAAATGAAACTTCGTAACTACAGTTTTTATTCAACATTGTTTATAACTTAATGAGGCGGGAGAGGTTTTACTAAGGGCTGTTGGTAGCCCAACCCCAACTTGAACACCTTGAGCTTGAAGAAATCGATGTGTGGTTTCTGTAAGATGAAACTGCATTACACACAGTATCACTGGAAGTGCTGAGATAAATATTTTCTGGTTGAGCGATCTCGCTGTGTGGCGATGTTTGGTAGCCGGCCCGTTCCCCTGACCTCACCCCCTTTGTGAGTTTTTCCTGTAGTGCTACCTTAAATGATGAATGAATTCTCATTGACCTTAAACTTCTGAAGCCCTCAAGGTTACTATTCAGCAGGCGATACCCGCTGTCCCTCCTGACATGACCAGTCAAGTCATGACAGAAATCGCCTTTCAGAAGCCACCGCTCGAAGAATGTCATCTTTAAAACATGATGCATATAAACTGTACTGAATGAAGTTCCATGTTTGCAAGTAATAATTTGATTATCTTTAAAGATTTTTTAATTTCCCTTTGAAATGTGGAATTTTTGGGCATAACACTGTCTACAGTTTAGGAAGTGCTGCATGGAACATAAAGAATTACTGTAAAAATCGTAAAAACACTTCTGTTACAGCAAATGTAATATAAATATAAATTCAAATGATAAAAGTGAAGGCAACCTGATGGCATGAGTTCTGAATCTGCAGTGCATGCTGGGAGTTAGCCATATGTGTATTTATCTGATGCTGCTTTCTCGTTAGGTGTTATCTGTCCGCTCAGCTTCATCAGCAGGTTTACAATCAGGCCTGCCTGTGGAAAACACAAAGGCTTCCACTGTCAAACATTTAAAGACAGGCACAACTACCAACCACAGCATTTTTTTTCTTCTTTACTTTTCCCCCATTTTCAACCTCATTTAATTGTAGCGAAAGCATACACATAACCCTTCTGTGACATGCAGTCCTCACCACCAGCCTCTCTTTGATCTGCTGCGCATGCGTATTTGGGGGTGATGGTCTAACACACTCTGAGGGAAAGCGCTATCCGCCCCTTGTATAAATGAGCTCACAGATGAACATGATTGGGTGGCGATCGCTGAGTGACAGGGAAGTATGACATACCTCCCGTCTGTGAGAGCTCTTCCAATTAGCTCCCATGGACTCTTGCGGTTGGCTGTGGCATTAACCCAGATTCAAACTTGCGATCTCTGGGTTAATAGTCACGCACCTTTTCGATGTGCCACTCGGGAACCTCAACCGCAGCCTGCTCTTTTATACTGCTACAGATATAAACATTACAAACTGATCTAATCATCTGAAAATGTGATACTCTCTTTGTTGCAGTACAAAAAGTACAGGGGGTGGAGGTGGATCTGATTCAGTTCATCCTTCAAGCCTAATCCTAACCTACACAATGTTATCCAACACAAAACACTTTAAACCACATTACAACTCCTGGAGTTTTGGCTTGACTCCATCGAGCTCCACCCATGTAGGAGGGGCTGGATCAAGTCTGACTCCACCCAGTGAGCCTTCTATTCTGTAAAAACAGGGTACTCAGTAAATGAACTACTTGGGTTTTTCTGTTTCCTAAACACCCAGGGCTGCAAAAATCCACCTCATTCAATGTACACTTTCAACATCTGTTCATTATGCATGACTCAACCACCATTCCAACATGGAAAAATCATCACCGATGAGTAGGTGGGATTCTGTTACCACTCAGAAGTTGATTTTTTTATACAACAGCCCTTATTTCTCATACACCACAATACATTTTTTAATAAATTAAAAATTCACGTCATAAGCATCTTAACCACTAGAAATGATGGCGCGAATAAAAGTGAGTTGAGTTATAGCTTGCAGGGCTGACCAGCTGACCAATTTGACAAATCCATAACGCTGTAGTATAATACCTATTAGCTACGTATACAGCGATCCCTCACTTTCAACGGTTAATTGGGACCGAGATCCCCCTGCGACCACCAAATTCCATGAAGTCGGATCAACCCCCCAACTCCCCCTGACTAACATATACGTACATGTATATGTGTATATAATATCAATAAATACATATTCAATGCTGTAAATGCTTATACTAACAATTAAACATTAAAAAATAATGCATAAGATGTAAATAAAGTATAAATACACACACATACAGACGTGCGCGCATGCACTCAGATGCGCACCTCACATAAAAATGTAAGTAGTTTTGATGGGAGGTTTTGGGTTGTTTTTTGTTTTTGTTTGTTTAGGGGTTTTTTTTTTTGATAATTGGCCTTGGTTTTGTGACATTGTCCTTAATCTTTGCCCACATTCTTCCTTAATTTCCTTATTTTTTAATTCGATGAATATTAAAAAAAAAAAAAAAAAAAAAAAAAACACGATTCACTGAAGCCTAATTCGAGTCACGAGGAGGCTGGCGCATATCTCTGTCGACTCTGGGCTAGGGAGAATACACCCTGAACAGCTCACCAAGCCACTGCAGTACAAACACACACACACATATATATATATATATATATATATATATATATATATATATATATATATATATATATAACCATTTACACTCAGACACACACCTAGAACAGCAAATTGGAACAGCCTACCTGTGCATGTTTTTTGACTGAGGGAGGAAATTGGAGTACCAAAGAAAACATACGCAGGCATAGGGAAAAACTTGCAAACTCCACACAAAAACACCCAAGCCTGGGACTCAAACCCAAAACCTTCTTGCTGTGAGGGATAACCACTGCGCACTGTAATGCCCTTACAATTTACTTATTTTGACAAAATTTCCATTGTTACATTAAAAAAAGATCTTGTTTGTCAAATAGCAGGAAAACATGGTTGTATTTGACTACAGTGGTACCTCACCTTAAGAAATTAATCTGTTCCAGAAGTGGTTTCGTAACCTCATTTTTTTCGTAAGTTTCGTATGCATCTCCATAATAGCCAATGGCAGGCCAACGGGGCAAGGTGTTCGGAGATAGCCAAAGGGAGAGCAACTCGTGCATTGTTTGAATTTTTGAGATGGCGCGTTTCGTAACGTGAATTTTTTTCGTATCAAGAAATGGAAATTTTAGGTAAATGCGTTTCGTAACTTGGATTTTTTGTTTGTTGGGTCTTTCGTAAGGTGAGGTACCACTGTATATGTAAATATTTATCACATGAATTAAATTTACAGTGATCCCTCGCTACTTCACGCTTCAGTTCCTGCAGCCTCAGTGCATCGCGGGTTTTTTCCAAAATATTCATTGAAAAATATAAAATAAGGTAATTAAGGAAAAATAGGGGAAAAGTTCAGGAAAATGCTGGAAAACAAGGCCAATTATCAGTGATTAGAGTGGGTTTTAATGAAAAAATCTGAAAAATTAACCTGGGGTCTGGGGTCTCGGTCGGGGGCAAGGGGGCAAAGCCCTGGGGAGCTCATGCATTTTAGAGATTTTTACCCTAAAAACCATTCATTTTATAATCAAAATTTTACAAATTTTGTTGAAATACCACCTCCTGTTTGCTTACAAAATTGACACTTATACAAAAGTAGAATTCTATTTCAAGTACATACATTACTTAAACTTTCATTTGATAAAAGATCAATTACACCTATGTAAAGGAAACATTGACATAGGCCTTTTGTGATAAATTCTGCATATTTCTTCCAGGTGAGCACCAACATAATACTTCAAATCTGCTGCTCTAAATCCAAACTAATTCAACAAATTCACTGCTATATTAAATAATGGTTTATCACTAGTATCTATCTAAAATGTCCAAATTTGATAGCTGTAGATTCTTACCTCATACCTGTACAAGTGAAGTCCCAAAGAGACTTGCCAGTGACATTGAGCTTTTTCACGAAATCAGACACAAGTACAGACAATGGTTCCTGCTTACTGCTTCCCACTGCTGACATAGTCACATTTACTATCCAACCAGTCCCATCGAAACTTGTTTTTCAGATCCGCATCTATCTCACGCACGTTAGCTTCATCACGAGTCTATTTATATATGTATATTTCCACACGTAAAAAGAACCAATCATATAACGCGGGAAGGTGGTTTAAGAAGGTGAATATGAATTGGTTGTCATTCAGCCAATGCCAATACAGAGACCAATCACAACACATGAGACATTGGTTATACACCAAATACAAACTAACGGCAAACTAATGTCTTACGAGAAGTACGATATTCAAAATGGATGCCTACAAATCTGTGAATTATAAACATTACGCGAGTAATGAGTCAGCTGGCGGCGAGTGAGTCCAGCCGCCCAGAAATGATACCAGACCTACCCTACCCTCCTAAAATTTTCTCAAAGGATTTGCAACAATATAAAAAAAGGTCCATTTTAACTGAAAAAAGCAGAATTCTGCCAAAAACAGGAAACCTCTCAACCCTGAATTATGCAAAAAAACAAACAAAAATAAAAAACAACCCAACCCCCCCCCAACAAAAGTACTTACATTTTTATGTGAGGTGCGCATCTGAGTGTGTGCGTGCGCATCTGTGTGTGTCTGTATAAGTGTGTATTTATATTTTATTTACATCTTATCCATTATTTTTGAATGTTTAATTGTTATTATAATCATTTATAGCATTGAATATGTATTTATTGATATTATATACACATATACATGTCAGTATGGGGGTGGTGGTGTTGATCCTACTTCGCAGAAATTCAGCGTTCGTGGAGGGTCTCGGTCCCAATTAACCGCTAAAAGTGAGGGTTCACTGTATTATATTTAACTGTGCAAACTGGAAATTGAATTATATCCACATTCATTTAAATTAACTCTATTGTGTATGCATATTAAATTTGGTGCTAGCATACCTGTTTTGTGTGCACGATGAAGTTCTTCTTGTTCTCTAGACTGTGAATTTGGATGTACTGATCAGCCTGCCCGAGCTGCCACATAAAGGTGCCATACTCCATGCTGAGGTAGAGCACCTACAACAAACAGAGTGAAGTTAAATGGTGCTCATGAAGACTACACAAATTTGCACCAAAGAAAACACAACATTACAGTCATACATCCAGAAAAACATGCACAATTTGATCAGATCAACATACTATGGAACAGAACGTAAGATGAGCACATGGGTAATTAAAGCCAATTCCCATGTAGGGTCTATTTGCTACACTCTCCTTGCTGTGTGGTGAAGGTTCCTTGCACGCCAAGTGTTCCTTGATGAGTGTCTCTCATCTCTCATGTGCTGGCCCACTAAGTCATATTGTGATCTTGGAGAGGCTGGTGCAGATCACAAAACTGTTCCCCTCACACTCGCACCTAGAAGCAATCTGGAACAGCCGGTTAACCTAATATGCATGTCAAGCACTGGGAGAACATGCAAACTCCACACAGAACTTCCCAAGGCCTGGAATCAAAATCCAGGACCTTCCTCAAGTTCATTCATTCATTCATTTTCTGAACCGCTTAATCTTAATTAGGGTCATGGGGAGGCTGGTGCCCATCTCGATTGACTCAATGTAAAGGCATAGTACACCCTGGACAGCTTGTCAGGCAGAAACACATTGATGGCTATAGTCTACGCCCGGCAAAAAAGTCAGCAATGGTTCTTTTACATGCCTCACACACAGACAGTGAAAAACATGACCGGCCTTTGATAACCCAGTTAGCTGCACTGGGGAGTCAGCAGTGACAACCCGCTGATAGTGGAGTTTAAACCCCCAACCTTGGGATCAGAGATCCAGAACCCGACCACTGCCTTCTCAATGTTATTATCAGTGTTATTATTCTATTTAGTATTATTATTATTAATCTCTGTAGACTGTAACTCTATATTCTTGTCTCACCTTGGTTTCCATATTCATGAGATGTAGTCCTTTGGTGTTGACCCCTACGTAGACCCGGATGACCTTGTGGGTGCTGGAGCTGGCCTTGGTGTAAACCTGGCCAGTAAAAAAAGCAGCCCCATACGTGGGAATGTCCCAGCAGTTCTGAAGGAAAAGGCGCTGAAGGTGATGCATTTCTTTACTCACTCCTTCACTGGTGCTCAGACTCTAAAACCAATATACGCAGAGGCTTGGTAAGATACAGCGTAATCATTTACCTAATCTAACTTTTAATAAAACTGATCAGATATGAAATGCAAGCATGCCTTATACTCATGAAGTATCCTGTTGGTCCAGTGATGTGCTTTACTTTTCACTTTGGATATCGGAAGAATGGATTTCAGGTTTTCCTCACTGTAAAAAAATATGAAGAGCAAGCATAATGGGAAGACTGTACAAGAGAAAAGCCTGACTTGACAATAAATGTGACCCCTCCAGCATAATATGGAATAAGTTGCACAGTAGTGTTTTGAGGAAAGAGCTAAAGTAAAGTTAGAATGTCGTACATGGACGAAAATGCGATGCCACCAAAAATATATCCTTCAAAGCAAAATCTTCTACATGACCCCCATTCCATGACCATATCCATAAACACAATCCATCCCTGCTAAAATACTTGTTGGAGAATTGTTCCATGTCCAATTTGTTGTATAAGAATGGAAAATCCACTCAGTTTTCTGATTTTCAATCTACTTTGGTCATTGCTCTGGATAATTCGTTGTCATGTATGTGGTATCGGAATGAGAGATTTCCTTTCAGCTTTTTCCCTTTATCAGGGGTCACCACAGCGAATGAGTCGCACGTTTATTTTTGCATAGGTTTTTACGTCGGATTCCCTTCCTGACACAACCCTTGAGCAAAGGACAGAAACACACTGACGGCTTTGCAGCTACTCTTTACAAAAGTCAGCAATGGTTCTTTTACATGCCTCTCACCATAGCCAGCGAGAGACATGGGCTGCCTTTGATAACCCAGTAAGCTGCACTGGGGTTGGGGGGGCAGTGACAACCTTGTGGTGAGTGGGACTCAAACCCCCAACCTTAGGATCAGCGATCCAGCGCCCTATACCACTAGACCTCCACTGCCCCTACATATGGTACCGGAATACTCTTCCTATTTACAGAACCCCACAAGGATTGACTGAATCATATAATGGTAAACCAATAAGAAAACTCAAAATAAACACGAATCAGTGGAAATATAAGTAATCTGTTGTTAAAAACACGTTAGAAAGATCATGTTGACAGGTTGAGAGTCAGATTCGTTTAGCTAATGGATGCTAGCAAGTTTCAAATTCAGAAACTGGTTCGGACATACAAATGTAACTCAGTCAATTTCCATGCTATAATCGTGCCTTATGCATCATTTCGAAGTACAGGGATCCCTCACTTTCCCCAGTTAATGGGGACCAGGACAGGGATTCACTGTTAGAGAAGCCCAGTGATTGCTAAGTGGAATCAGGTGTGTGTGTGCTTAGCACTCCACCTGTGTGTGACAGCCACACCCCTCTCCAGCATGCATAGAGAAAGTTATAGCCACCAACACCAGAATCTCTCACAACACAGACCATAACATAGTGTACTGTATTCAATAATTTTTTCACTTAATTTGCGGACCTATGGTATATGAGTTACAGTACCATTAACTTCTGTTCAAAAGACGAAGGAACGTCTTACTTCAGGAAGCCTTGTTTGTGTTTCTTGCTGTCGTAGTTGCCATAAATGATCTGCAGAAGGAGGCTGGCTAGAGTTATAAGCCTGCTGTCTGGTGATGAGAAGAACCCTTTGAGGAGGAAGTAGCGAGCTTCATCAAACAGGATAAGGATGGAGAGTGGGTCTTCAACCTAAAGGGAATGTCCAGTGAGATAGTTCTAAGCTGAACAGCTTTTTCATGTCTTGTTTGTAGGCTGCAGTTACTATCTTTACTCACAAATGACAACAATGTACCACACCTTTTTCTCAACGTCCAACGGCAGACGCACATCTCTGCGTAGGAAGAGTTGAGGACTCTCCCTCTCTGGGTCCAGTGCAGTCAGGTCTGTCACAATCTCGTGCCATATACGGATATGCTGTAAGGGCTTGTGATAGGGCTTCAGCTGCAGACCTTAAAAAAAATGACACCAAGAACTTGGTTAAAAATCAGATAAATCCCTTTTTCTTCATTTCATACATGTATATGCTGATGCAATTAATCCTACTAAAATCACAGGGAGGCCGGAGCCTCTCACATCCAACTCTGGGTAAAGGCAGGGCGCACCCTGAACAGCTTAATAGCCCAGTGCTGCCCCCCCACCCCCCCACACACAGCCATTCACACACCTAGGGGAAATTTGGAACAGCTCATTAGGGTAGAGTGCGTGTATTTGGACTGTCAGAGGAAATCGAAGTGCCCGGAGAAAACCAAAGCAAGCACAGGAAGAACACGCAAACTCCACACAGAAATGACCGTTCCAAGCCTGGGACATAAACTCAGAACCTTTTTGCTCTGAGACAGACGTGCTATCTACTGCACCACCGTGTTGCCCAAAATCCTTGTTTTTGTTTAATCCATTTTGTTTAATCTATTTTGTTCTTTTTATGAATGTACAGTACTGTGGTGAAACTCACTGAGGTTCTCTGAGCAGATCCAGATGGTGAAGTATTGCTGTGTTTCCTGTGAGAGCCTCATACCCTCCATGATCTGCTGCACCGTGGTGTTGTTGCCATGCTTCAACTCCACCGAGCGGTAGGAGCCATCCATGCGGAAAATCCGCACCTTTTCATACTGGACACAATTTTCATGCAGGTGCTCATTAGAAACTAGATGAATAGAAACGCTGAAGGATTTCTGTATATTCTATGTACGTTTATACAATTATACAATTTACACGTTTACGTATTTTCCTCCGGGATCAATAAAATATTCTAAGCTGAAGCCAAATAATACAAAAAGGTCCCTACATTCCCCAAACCTGACCACAGATATTTATTTCAAATCATTATAATTGATGATGATACTAACCGGCTGGTTATTGGCTTGTTTAAGAAGTTTTACAGCCTCCTCCCAGTTGTTCTGCTTATTCTCTTCACAGACTTGAAGGGGTGAGCGTTTCTGTTGATCCTCAATGTGCTTTAAAAGAGAACAACAAAACTGATAAGATTGGAACTAGGAAAGAAATTAAATGACGAACGAAAGACGTAGATGTGGCTTTATCTCGAAGACATTTATAAACACATTGACTCAAACGTAAGTCACTCAAACATAATTTTAGCTATTTCTATTTTTAGTCACAAAAAAAGCTTTATTAAATGACTGGACTCTCACCCTGTCTATATCACGGTGCTGCAGCAGGAGCTCCACAATCTCCACATGGCCTCTTCCAGCTGCAAAGTGTAAGGGAGAGCTGAGCTGTCCATTCAGCAGGTTGGGGTTGCAGTTACCTTTCTCCAGCAAAAGCTTGGTGGCCTCCATCTTTCCATGCCTAAAAAAGGAAAATATCCACATTCAAATACCAATTTTTCTGGATTTTACCGTTTGTTAATTTTTTTTTTTTAAGCTGTACAATTAGCTTCCGAGTGGCACAACAACAAGGTGTGCGACTATTTGCGAAGTTAAAATCTAGGTTAATGCCACAGCTGTCCGTAGCCAGGAGTCCATGGGAGATAATTGGCCGAACTCGCATATGAGGGTTGGTTGGCATACACTCACTTCTAGGTCACTCACAGCGATCGCCAGCCAATCATGGGCATCTGTGACCTCATTTGTATGACGGGGTGGATACGTTTTCCCTCCCAGTGTGTTATGCCAGCCTGACACTAGTACGCATTCATGGTACTCCATGGTACGTCAAAGTGAGTACCTTCGCGGGAATTGTGAGTGCCATCACAGGAACAGTGTGGAAACTATGAGCAAAATGAGTGCCATTGAGGGGCATTGCTGACCAAAAAAATGAAACATTCATTAATTTTGTTATCACGCATTCTTTTGAGTACCTTTCCGCGAACTATAAGGAAACTGTGAGGAAACAGTGAGGGCATGTGTAAATGCCCACCACGTCACGGGTAATCAATGTCGCGCAACGTTACACCTGTATCCTCAATGGTGCTCTTGTGTCCTCCATGGTGTTCATTGACTGCTCAATGTTTCCTCTTATACACTACTCAATGTCCAACATTAACTGTTGGCGGACCAGGGAGTGAGTTGTGGACAGAACTGTGTTTCTCACTGTTTCCTTAAAGCTCACCTTAAAGCTTCCTTAAAGCTCACCTAAGCTGCTCAGCTTTAAGTTTGGGTGAGCACTCAAACCACTGTATTCCTCAACACCACGCACAAACGGTTAACCAGTCATAATGGCCAAACTGCTGCCTCCTGGTCAACCATTCCCTCACCCACACTATTCTGGCTTTTCTCTAGTTGATTTGCTGGTAGTATCAGGTGTGGATTCTAGCTGCTTACATATGTCAATGTCATACTCTTCAATTAGTAGTAATGCAGCAGCACCTGCAAGAAAGACACTTTGTTGATTTAATGCCATTTTCTCGGCATCTCTAGAGTTCATCATCTTGACGACTACAAGAATGAAAGGTGGATGAATTCAACAACCCAATATATATATATATATATATATATATATATATATATATATATATATATATATATATATTTATATATATATATATATATATATATATACACCCACACACACACTTGTAAGGTGTGACAAGGAGTGTCATAAAACGGAAGCATGGTCACCTTTTTAGCGTGATGTGAAACAAACTTGTCTGGCCATTGAGTGACGTTGAGGAACTTGGAGCACCCAAGCACAAACAATTCACAAAAATACCGCAATGGTGAAAAATCGAGTGGAACGTTGCGGGACGTCCTCAAATGGTACAAATGAGCAAGCTATGAGCAAAGCTTATTCCTCTCTGGCACAAACTGTTTGACTGACAGGTGAAATAAACACAAAATCATTCCGCCAAGGTACGCATGAATGAGTTCCATTGAGGATTTAAAATGCGTACTATTGTCATGCTGGCTTTAGACCGTCCCCAAAAAATGTGCATGTGCCATAGTTCGAAAAAAAGGTAAAGGCCTAGCATTGCATGTCACTGAGGGGGCGTGCGCATGTTTTTTCCCCTCCCTGGTCGGTGGAGGTCAAGTGATAGGGTAGGGAAAGCAACACCTCATGGATGGGAATTGGATTCGACTTAATTAGGGGGGGGGGAATAAAAATTAAAAAAAAAAATTAAAAAACGGGGAGAAACAAGCTGAACCATTTACATTACAATACCATAAAATATCATCAATACTTTCAAGATAGTAGTTGGTTTATCACTGTTTTTAAAGCAGCGATGTATTAAAACTATCCCATATTAAAATTAGGTATCTAATTTATGTGTATGCTTTCTTTTGTATACTCTTGTCCTTCCTTTACGCTACGGGTGTCCAACACAAGAGCTGTGTGCCAAATCAATCCCACCAACTCAATTTATGTGGCCTCTGAGAGCTTCCAAAGAAAATGATTACCATCAGGGATCCCAGTGAGGTTTAGAAAAAAATAGAGGAAACGAGTTTAGAAATAGAAGAAATGAAATATTTCAGCTGGGGGTCAAGGGGGGCCGCAGGGCCCCTTGCAGGGTACAAGCTCAGAGCATGTCCTGTAAAAAATCATGCAAACAAGCTAATCATTGTTTTGTAACATACATAAACACTAAACAAAACAGCTTAAATAATATTTAAAAAATACTAAAAAAAGGTTATTTCAGTGTAGATAAACACTCATAATTCAAGTAGCATAGCCCTATGGCTCGTCATTCATGGGTAACATAATTATGAAATAATAATGAACTAATTTGTAGAATGATCATATAACACATGACATTATCACAACAAATATTTGTGTTCAACGAGTGAGCATATCTGCTACAACTTAGTATGTTAATAGTATAACACTATACAGTGGTATCTCGGTACTCGGATGCTTTAAAGGTCGAACAAATTGGAATTCAACCAAAAAATCCGGGATTTTTTTTTGTCCCGGAAGTCGACCAAAATCTGGAAGTTGAAATCGAAAAAAGCGTGAGAAAAAATAAGACCGAGAGGGAGGAAAAATGCACGCTTTCCAGAAGTTGTTGATAGTATGTATCACCCTGATAAAGCTAGCGCTGCTCTGGGGAAGTCTGGAAGTTGTTGATACTATGTATGGCTGTGAACACCTTTAACGATGAGATCATGAGCCACTTCTGTCAGTTTTGAAAAGAAGGCAGAAACAAGCCACGTTAGAAATGTTCTTCAAGAAAAGAAAGTGACATCTTGAAGAAGAGTCATCCATGCCAAAGCGGGTAGCAAGAGAAAAAAAACACCTTTGGCTGATTCACCTGAAGCTGTTACAGAAGGGGATCCTCCTCCTCTCTCTCTCTCTCTGTTATGGAAGGGGATCCTCCTCCTGTCTCCCTCTCCAACATTTACGTATGCCAACTGCTCACCACCACAAAGGCTAAAATTCTTATCTATATTGTTCTTATGTTTTAACTGCACTGTGGTTTTTATTTTAGTGTGTTATGGTCTGTGTTGTGAGAGACTCTGGTTTTGGCAGCTCTCTCTCTCTCTCTGTCTCTCTCTCTATGCATACAGGCACTGGAGAGGGGTGTGGCTGTCACACACAGGTGGTGCGCTAAACATACAGACTTGATTCCCCTTAATCACGGGCTATAAAGACAAGCAGCATGCTCCTCTCGGTGCTAGAAGATTCTCCCTCTTCCCCGTGATCGCTCAGCTCTGCGCTCAACCAGTTCCCTTAGTGTATGATTTTCGTTTTCTCCGCATCTCTAACCATGACTACGATTTCCCCGTGCTCTGGTGCCTTCCCTGTGAAAAATAAAGCTCCTCCGTTTTCATCACACCCTGTGTCCTGCATTTTTGGGTCCGGCTGAATGTTCCTGGCATCACAGAATCTTCTAGCCCTTCTATGACAGGGAAGGCACTAGAGCACGGGGAAATCATAGTCACGGTTAGAGATGTGGAGAAAACGAAAATCATACACTAACAGAACTGGTGAAGCACGGAACTGAGAGCCAGAGAGATCACGGGGAAGAGGGACAATCTTCTAGCACTGGGAGGAGCACACTGCCCATCTTTATAGCCTGTGCTTAAGTGGAATCAGGTGTGTGTGGTTAGCGCTCCATCTGCTTGTGACAGCCACGCCCTTCTCCAGCGCCTGCATGCATAGAGAGACAACCGCCAAAACCAGTCTCTCACAACACAGACCATAACATCGTGTACTGTATTCAATAATTTTTTCACCTAATTTGCGGACCTATGGTATGAGTTACGGTACCGTTAACTTCTGTTCAAAAGACGACGGAACGGATTAAGACCGTTTTCATTATTTGTAATGGGAAAAGTGGATTCGGAATTCGATAAAATCGGAATTCGACCAGCCATCTGGAACGAATTATAGTCGAGTACCACTGTAATTCAAAATGTCACAACATTTACTCTGCACTTGTAAACAGTCTTACAATGTACTTGTTGAATAAATTTATAAAAAGAGCCGAATTCCGCTAAATAGCAGCGATCTGGGGGTCCCTGCATCATGCATTCTTTGCATCACCTGTTACCAAGAACGATAATTCATCATCCTTTCACTAGATGGGGGAACGTCTATCAAGTAAACAGCTAATCATTCATGACTCAAGAAAGATTGCATCCTAGCTTGTCTGTCAAGTCTTGAGTACCCAAATCTATAATATTGCCATGCAGAGTTCATGGCTGCACTTTACCGAATACTGTAGATATTCTGTAATTATTTGACCCTCAATGCCCTAGAAATCTAGCAATGTGGCTTTGAGTGAAAACGAGTCTTACTCATTACTTTGAATGTTGAATGTAGAAAAATTGCATTTATAGACCTCAAGTTGCTAACATAAATCGATACACAGGTGGTTATCATCCACTTTCTTGAAGATGCACCTTCTCTTTGGGTTTTCTCTCCAATATACTTCTTTAAGATAACAAAGTTTTTGATTAGCTGGTCGGATGGGCATGATTATGGTTTGAGTCGATTTACAGGGAGGTAGATCGTCACCTCACTCCTTCACTTTTTACCCAGACAGTTCAATCCTATTAGGGTTGTGGGGAGGCTGGTGCCTATTTCAACCAAGGACAGGATACACCACAAACAGCTCATCAAACCATTGTAGGGCCAACACATATACAGCCATTCACACTCACTCTCACACCTAGAGGCAATTTGGAACAGAAAATTAGCTTTCTGTGCATGTTTTTAGAACTGTGGGAGGAAACTGGAGTACCCAGAGGAAACCAATGCAAGAGCATGCAATCTCCACACGAAAACACCATCACTGCCCTGTATTTATACTTGAATGGATATCGACAATCATCAGGAAAATGTTTTGCTTGCTTTAAAAAACTTAGTGTAAAAGTTTGTTTTGATTTCTGACTGTTACTCTTGTGAGTCTAAGCACAGAAAGACCATACAGACAGCACATACCAGCATGCATAATGGATGGGAGCCCAGTGGTCACTGTCCAGCTGTTTGACAGAACATCCACTGTCCAGCAGTTTAGTTAGAAGCTCTGTGTCTCCTTCACAAGCACTACGATGCAGAGGGAAATCATCCACCCACTGGTGATCTCTAATCAACAAGAAATACAATATCTCATTGGGTATTATGAATATTATGAGCTTTGCAGTGGATTTGAATCTGAAACAATTATCTAAATTCTAAAAAAAAAATAAGAAAAAGCTATAAAACCTTTCTTCAAACCTTTCTCGAGATAGTGAGCTATAGGTCTGTAACACCCTCAACTGTAATTAGTGGCAGAAATCTGAAAACTTCTGACTTGTTTATTCACTCACGTGTCCTCAGTCACGCTAGTCATACTATGTTGCCATTTTTCTCTCTTTGGAATCTGGATTTTGGAGTAATCCGGAGCACCCAAGCCAAAGTACGGATTAATGATGACTTTATCCACCTACACACACCATCAGTAAAATGATTAGACTCTCTATTAATACATACCGGATGAGTTTTTAAACAGAAACATCTTTTTCATTCGTATTCTCTATTGTTCTTATTATCTTCCAATATACTGTGCCAATCTTTCTTCTTTTCATATATTACAGCTGTTGCATGTTAGCTCACTCTGTTGGTGTACTGCAGGTCTGAGCCGTAGAGTGGATTCTCTATGCATATATCCGCCTTCTCCAGTGACATCATCTTGCTCTTAATCTCGAGCGCGGTGTAGCCCATGTGAAGCGATGTGTCGTTCTGCTTGCTCTCGCTTGAGTAGGCTGGATTGCTCACATTGGTTTTGATCCTGTCTATAGGCGCCGGTCTGAAGAGTGCAGGGATAGCATGTGGTACACTGTGCTGCTCGGCTAGCCACCTGAAGGCAACACACACACACACGTTTTTTGTTTGATTTTTTTTTTTAAAGTAGTAACATCAAATATTTAATTTTGCCTTGTTGGCATATAATGGGATGTACATCAAGTACATATTAGATCATCATTTATATGTAACTTGGTATCTTGTGCTGGCCATAACAATACCTCCGAAATTAACCCAGATCAAAGGTGCAGAATATAATTTGTTTTTTAGTATTTTTCGGACCATAAGGCACACTAAAAAGCCTTTAATCTGCAAAAAAATTGACGATGCACCTTATGTATGGATGAATCCATGCGGCTCTGTCTCACCGACACTGTCAATAACCAAGTGAATCAAATTAATTCAGAGTTTACCATCATTCTGGTTGATTAACTAAAGAACTCCAACTGCTAGATATAGGTGTCAATAGGTCATACATTAGAGCACGGATGTCACACTCATGCCACAAAGGGCCATGTGGCTGTAGGTTTTTGTTTCAACCAAGCAGCAGCACACCTGACTTGGCTCATTTAATCAACTCATCTGAGTCTTCAGGCAGCTGATTGGTCAATTTGTGTGCTCTGTACAGAGATTGACCAATCAACTGCCTGAACACTCAGCTCAGTTGATTAAATAAGCCAAGTCAGGTGTGCTGCTGCTTGGTTGAAACAAAAACCTCCAGCCACATGGCCCTTTGTGGCATGAGTTTGACACCCCTGCGTTTGAGGGATCCGGGCTTTATGTCCAGATAATGGCATTACTGCTATCATAGTCAGGTGACTGGCTGAGTAATACATGAATAAAGTGGTTTTTCCACCTAATCTCCGTCTCTACCCTCAGGACGCTCAGCTGGCTGAATGAAAGTCTCACGTTCATCAACGGGATAAAGCGCTGCTACAGGTGTTCTCCTGAGACCTGGGATTAACCTTCTTGAATTTAAAGTTACACTGATAAAGCTTCTAAAGAGTAATTACCTCCATTCTGTAATGAACACAATACTCAGCTGCAAATAGGCGCCACCATGTTTATTACTGTGACAATGCCGTCACTTTAAGGGGGGGCGTGGCTGAGAGAAGTTTCGGTCATGACCCAGAAGACTTCTAATCTCCGTCTCTATTGATCTGACTCCATGTGTGAGAGAATAATAGATAATAAAATATTATAATATAATAATAAACAATAATAGAGGGTTCCTGGCTTTATGTCCAACTCACATCACTGTTAAACTCAGACAATGAAGATAAAGAATTTGATGGATTTGTGGAAGAGGAATGAACTGAAAAAGTGAGTTTATTGTTTTAGATTGTTACAACTGAAGAATGTTGACAGCTATTGTGAAGTGTATCATTTCATACATTATGTGTTACAGCTGAAGATTGTTGCGAGTTACTGCGAGAATTTAATCAAGTTTGACTTATCTGACTTTTGTTTCGCTTAATGTGCCTTATAATCTGGTGCGCTGTGTGGCACGGAAAATGTCGTATACGTTTTCTATCGATTCTGAGCCACTTAATCCTCATTAGGGTTGGGGTGTGGCTGGCGCCTATTTCAGCCAACTCTGGGTGAGGGCAGGGTACATCCTGAACAGGTCACCAAGCCATCGCAGGGCACATACAACCATTCATACTCACTTTCATACACGGGCAATTTTACCAGCCAATTAGCCTACTGTGCATGTTCTTGGACTGTGGGAGAATTCTGAAGTACTCAAAAGAATAGCAGAGGAACAACATACAAATTCCACACAGAAATACTCTGAGCCCAGAAATCAAACCCAGGACCTTCTGGCTGTGGGACAGACATGCTAACCACTTCGCCAGCTTGCTGCCTTCTATAGTAAATAATATCACTATTACTTTGGAAGAATAATGATTCATTCTGCCTCCATTTTCCATCTCAGAAATAGGTTCGGCTCTGTTCATATTTTTTAAATGGCAAATGAAATCCATTTAGGAGAGTGGAACGATTGGGAGGAGTAATACTTCTGATTTGCATCATAAAAGTTTGGCATTGGTTTTACGTCGGATGCCCTTCCTGACACAACCCTCTACATTTCTCCGGGCTTGGGACCAGCATAAGGGGGAGAGACACTGGTTAGTGCCCCCCCGCCACCAGGCAGAAGGCCTAGAGGAAGACCAAAGAAGAGATTTATGGATGTGGTGAAGGAAGACATGAAGGTCATTGGAGTCAAAAAAGAAGATGCAGAGGACAGGGTGAGATGGAGACGGATGATTTGCTGTGGTGACCCCTGAAGGGAGCAGCCGAAAGAAAAAAAGAAGGAGGATTAGGAGGATCAGGTTTATTTTTTATGACCTGCCTCAAAAGCAACAAAAGACTCCTTTCCGTAATAAATATGAATTTACTGATAATATACACATAACAGGGCAGCATGGTGATGCAGTGCTTCATACGCTGACCTCACAGTAAGAAGGTCCTGGATTCAAGTCCCAGGCTTGGACATTTCTGTGCGGAGTTTGCGAGTTCTCCCCATACTCACTTGCGTTTCCTCTGGGTACTCCTCCCACAGACCAAAAGCACGCACACTGGGCTAACTGACTGCTCCAAACGTGGATGGTCTGATGAGCTGTTCAGAATGTACCCTGCCTTCGCTCATTGTTGGCTGAGGTGGCTTCTTGCCTCCCCACGATCAGACCATTAGCTCTTCAGACCATGTTTGGCAAGCACGCAATAATTTTCATTTCGGAACCAGGCAAAGCTTGTAACTGCTCACTTGCAGGACCTCCTTAGGGTGATCGTTGTATGATTCACAGAAAATGGGTAGCCTGTATTATGCATAAACGTTCTACCACACACAGGAGATATCATACTGGCAGGAGTATGGAAATCACTGAAGCCTACTTGTCAAGGCCGAGCAGCATCTTTGAGGTGATGGAGTTGAAATGAGCGCTGGTTTCACTGCACACACGCATGATGTCTTGAAGGCAGTAAAAGCTGGGACTCCCAGGGTGATACACAGGCTTACTATTGTCTAGAGAAGATTATCAACAGCTGTATTAATTATAACCAGGTAAATATTGTATTACTATATGCTATCCAGAAACTGGAGGTCGATGATTATGACTAATCTAATGATTAAAAAATATTTTTCCAAGCGGATCAGATGGAATCAAAACCATGGACAAACAGTCATGGGTTGCCATGGTTACTGTTTCCGAGGTTAAAAGAAGACTCAAAGTGCCATTATGAAGTGCAGTGACATCTGCACATACAGGGAGTTCATCTGCTACGATCATGGTTTTAAAAATAGAACATGAACTGTAAAGATTTTGTGTTGGCACACCTTTTTTTCTTTTGTTTCGGTGTCGTACATTGTAAAGTAATTATTCACCTCAGGCTCAGTGGATCCACCTCACCTTTGGCAAATAATTGTAAATTACCATCATGTTTTCAGAAACCCTCAAATAATAAAATCAACATAATCATTCCAAATTACAGGCTATCATTGGATCACATCCACACAAATATCTTACCTTTAACATTAATTGGCACAATAAATAAAGAAGCCTCCTTCCCTGCATTCTCCCCATCTAGAAGGAACTTCCTCATGTGTACGACACGTTTCCCTATGAGGATTACCAAAAACAATCAAGAACTCTGCAGTTAACTTTCACTGTTTCGAAACAAGCCTTTCATTTTAACTATTCTGCATCTATAGAGGCAACATTTAATCATTTATTATAGTGTTAAATACTCATTGCTGATTGGTCGGTTACAGCATTCTATGATTTGTTATCTGTATAACAGAACCTTTTGCCCTCTCCACTATACGGACACCATATCATTAGCTGAAGCAAGTAAATTACGTTTTAAATCAGTAAAAAATGTAAATTAGTGTTTTGTGTCAAATGTTTGATTTCTTTAATAAGCTGCTGTGTGATTACTGGGATATTGTAAAGCAAGGCGAATGGCATCACTTTTCATGAGGTCCTGTATTACCTGGTCAGAGTTTACTATACAACAATGACCACTGTACTAAATAATTACGATGCTCTACAATTCTTGCTCTGATTTTCTTTTTTTTATGCAGTTATATCTGTTTACATTAATGCTAACGCATACATATAGAGAGTGAGTGAGTGTGTGTGTGTGTGTGTGTGAGTGTGTGTGTGTGTGTGTATTGGTCAGGTCAGGTTTTGCCCTGCTACTGGTAACATGTAAGCCAGTACAACCTGTTGCATGGTCGAGTGGTAGGCAACTAAATCGGCTCCCCCACCAGGTTCCAAATTTGGTGAGGAGGGTGGCTAGCAATCCAGTAAGAATAAAAACAAGACCTATCAAAGGGCGGATGAACTCTTTCGAGTCAACTGGCAGCAAGCTAGAGATGGTGTCTCAATAAAAACACCCTGCAGAAAGAACTTTGGGCCTCTACTGTGGATTTTTTTGCCCTTCCTATACAGCCATGATCAGGCTGTTATGGTTACCGCCTACACCAGAATTCTGGTACGACACCCAGATTGATTGATTGATTGTGTATGTGTGTTGTGTAACGTTCAAACAATAGTTCTGGAGAGTGTAAAAAAAGGACACCAAAAACAATTTTTTAACCACTTTCTGTCTGAAACCAAATCAAAGCTATGATGTTATTTGTACACATACGTTCATCTTCTTTTTAATGATAAATTCTACATGTGCATGAAAAGCTACAATCCAGTAAGAAGATACTCACCTATTATACCTTGGTTGTTTGATATGGCCTTAGTTGCTTCATCCACATATTCCAAGACTGACTTTGTTTTGTCACTGCCTGCATGAATTTTGGTCCCCAGGAGAACCTTCTTCCTCTTTTTCTCTTTTCCTTCAAGTGGAACTTCGATCAGTAAAATCTACAGAAATGACCAAATAATCCAAGAAAAATCAAAGAGTGCGAACCTCAGCCAGGCCTCAGCAATCTCCCCCATATGAACCACGATGTTTGAATGGGATGTTCAACAAACACATGGCTGACACATGGCATATGGCAAACATTTGGCCATGATGCACCTACAGTGTACTATATAAATTGATTGTGAATGTGTAGCAGTATTTGTTGTGATGGATGATGTGTTTTCCCCGTGTACACTCTACTATACACGGAATGCAATGGCATTGACAAAATGTTCAAAAAACAAGCTAGTCAAGTATGATATAATTACAAAATAGATGTACAGGGATCCTTCGCTACTTCGTGCTTCAATTCATGCAGCTTCAGTGCATCGTGTTTGTTTATTTTAAATATTCCTTGAATTAAAAAAATAAGGAAATTAAGGAAGAATAGGGGGAAAAAGTTAATGAAAATGCCACAAAAACAAGGCCAATTATGCAAAAACGAACCTAACAAAAAAACAACCCAAAACCTCCCATCAAAAGTAGCTACATTTTTCTGAGGCGCGCATATGCGTGCGTGTGCAAGTGCATCTGTATGTATGTGTATTTATATTTTATTTACATCTTATGCATTATTTTTTAAATGTTTAATTGTTATTATAAGCATTTAAAGCATTAAATATGTATTTATTGATATTATATACACATATACATGTTCGTATATGTCAGTCAGGGGGGTTGGGGGAGTGATCCTACTTTGCGGAATTCGGTGGTCGCGGGGGGATCTCTGTCCCAATTAACAGCGGAAAGTGAGGGATCCCTGTACTGGTAAAGGCGGCACGGTGGCATAGTTATCACATCCACCGCACAGCAAGAAGGCCTGGGTTCAATTCCCATCTCAGGGTTTCTCTTCTGTGTGGAGTTTGTATGTTATCCCTGTGCCCGAGTGGGTTTCCTTCTGGCATTTCGATTTCCTCCCACAGTATTAAAACATGCACAGTAGACTAACTGTTTCAAATCACCACTAGGTGTAAATGTGAATACAGTGATACCTCTGCTCACGAACATAATTGGTTCCCAGAAAGTGTGTGTGAGGCGAAAGGTTCATCTTCCAAACATTTATTTCCCATAAGAAACCATTAAAATGAGAATAATCCGTTCCCAGGTCCCCATAAAACATAATTTTCTACTAAATAAGCCTTAAAACTACACAAAAATATACCTTATTTTATGTATAATAAATGTGCTATTGTATTGTAATTAAAGAAATAAACTGTACTGTATAATAAAGTTGTTTTATTTACCTTTGTGATGGTAGTTGATGGCTTGATGGAATGGAGTGGGAGGAGGAGGGAGGGAGGGAGGGACGTACTGTTTGGAAGGAGTGTTTGGAAACGCCTACTGTTTGGAAACACGCATAGCCACACACGCACCCTTAATAGCTTCCTTGTTCTTAAGGATGGTGGTAGACTTAGCGTACTGGTACTGGGACGCTGAGTCACACAAACGCACACCTCGTTCGTGTTTTTCAATGATCTCCGCCTGTGGTGGGGGCTTTTTCGGTCCCATAATAGCAAAAGTACACTCAATATGTTCCAAAATGTTTAGCAAACACAAACCACTTCCGCATTCAAAGAAAGGGGTGTGACGAACTGTGACGCCGTGAGCGTGCGTCAGCTTCTCGTGGCCGCCACCGTGGCGCTGTTCGACCGCGTGGTTTGATTCGTCCGCCGAAAACTAGTTTGTCAGCAGAGACAATATGCTCGCAAATTTAATGTTCTTGAGGCGAAAAGTTCGTGAGCTTAAGCGTTCGTCAGCGGAGGTTTTACTGTATTTGTATGAGTGTTAGCCCTGTGATGAAGCTGTCCAGGGTCTACCTGCCCTCAACCAGAGTTGGCTGAGATGGGTGCCAGCCTCCCCAAGACCCTAATTAGGATTAAGCAGCTTAGAAAATGGAAGAATGAATATATGTATCGGAAAATAAAAGCATGAAAGACCAATGAATGCAGGTACAAGCGTCACTCTTACCTCATATGCTTTAGCGCGGTACTCCTTGGAGCTGAGGCTCACAGCATTTTTTGGCCGTATAACAGCTACAAACACATCTTCCAGCTCCTGGTTGCCCATCTTTTACACATCTCATTCCGAACGTTTCACTTTTTGATAGCAGAAACTGTTTTAACACCGCACCTGAAGCGGATGACATAACAAGCAGGGCTAGGTGATAATTTCACTATTAATATTATTGCATGATGATGATAATATGCTAATGTCATGTGTAACTGAATATAAACATCGTATATCTGAATAAGCACAAATCCTGATCCTCACATTCCATAGTACTAGACCACCTTGAATGAAAACTGGATGTTGTTACAGGAGCAATTGGAAAACAAACCCTAGCATTCTGGCTGTGGTAAAGGCTCAGGATTATGGATCAGAAGGTCAGGAGTTCAACTTGAGCAAGACCCTTAACTGCTCAATTGTATAACGGAGGTATAACTAAGTTACTGTGGAAAAAGGTGCCTGACAAATTATGTACAATGTGTCCACAAACATTAGACTATGCTGTGTAGGGCTCCTGAGCAGTGTGTTGACCAGCTGACTATTAACTCGGAGATCACAAATTCAAATCCGGATTAATGTCGAGGCCATCAGTTCCCAGGAGGCCATGGGAGCTAATTGGCCAAGCTCTCACAGGGGTAAGGGATGGCATACACTCACTTTCACTCTTTCACTCACAGTGATCACCAGCCAATCATGGTGGTCTGTGAGCTCATTCGTATGAGGAGGTGGTTTGCACTTTCCCACCAAGTGAGTTAGACCCTCCCCAAATGCGTGTGGCATCACAGTTCGAAAAGAGACGGGTGGCTAGCATTGCATGTCACGGAGGGGGCATGTGGATGCTTTTCCTTGGTTGGTGGTGGTCGTGTGATCAGGAAGGGAATACCTGATGGATGGGAACAGGGTACGACTGAAATTAAGGAGACATTTGGGGAAAAGTCGAAAAAAAAAAAAAGACAGCTGTGTTTATCAGGAGTGTCTGCAAAGGGCCACTATTGGTGCAGGTTTTCACTTTATATAAGCAGTAGCCACACCTTTCACCTGTTTCAATCACTGATCTAAAAAAAGACTAGATTGCACATTAGGGTTTCAATTTTGCAGCCAAAATCTCACTTTAAAATCTCAAAATAGAGCCACTGAAAGCCAACACAGCTTGAAAACCTGAAAACCGCTGTATATCTGTGTTGCATGGAGTGAACCAATTTCTCAAACCTGTAAGCAGGTTTTCCAGCCCAGGATGATTGGACTACATTCCACAGTTCTGGATATCGCCTCAGAAGCTGTATGTTTGATGTCACCGCATAAGTTTTCGATTGGATATAGGTCCAAGATTGGACTGGTAACTTCATACCATCAATCTTGGTCTGGAACCAAGATGTTGACCATTTACTGCTATGTTCGGGGTTGTTGCCTTGTTGGGAACACCCATTTCAAGGGCATTTTCTCTTCAGCATAAGGCAGCATGAACTTCAAATATTTTGATATGGTTAAACTGATCCATGATCCCTGGTATGCAATAAATAGGCCCGACATCAAAATTTAAGAAACACCCTCATATCATGATGCTTGTGCCACCAAGTTTCACTGTCTTCATAGTGCACCGTGGCTTGAATTCAGGGTTTGGGGGTCATTTAGGGCAGCCACTAGGCCCCAAAAGAACAATCTTACTTTCAACAGTCCACAAAATGTTGCCCCATTTCTCTTTAGGCCAGTCAATGTGTTCATCAGTTCATTTTCTGTACCCGCTTAATCCTAACTTGGGTCGCGGGGAGGCTGGCGCCCATCCCAGCCAACTTCGGGCGAGGACAGAGTACACCCTGGACAGCTCGCCAGGCCATCACAGGGCGGAAACACACTGACGGCTTTGCAGCCTACTTTTGTCGAAAGTCAGCAATGGTTCTTTTACATGCCTCACACCATAGACAGTGAGAGACATGGCCGGCCTTTGATAATCCAGTTAGCTCCACTGGGGGGGACAGTGACAACCTTGTGCAGAGTGGGACTGGAACCCCCAACCTTTGGATCAGCGATCCGGCACCTTATACCACGAGACCACCACTGCCCCCAGTCAATGTGCTCTTTGGCAAACTGTAACCTCTTCGGCAAATTTCTTTTGTTCAACATTGGGACTTTGCAGGGTCTTCTTGCCGATAGCTCGGCTTCACATAGGTGTCTACTAATTGTAATAGGATTCACAGGTAGCTTTAGACCTGTGATCTTCCTGGAGCTGATTGTTGGCCAAGTCCTTGCCATTTTTGGCTGTTTTTGAATCTATTCGAATTGTACTTTTCCACTTTATTCCATGTTGTTCCGGTTTTGTTTGCCATTTCAAAGCATTTTTAATCATTTTAGCTGAGCAGCCAATAATTTACTGCATTTCTTTATATGTTTTCCCCTCTCCAATAAACTTTTTAATCAAGGTACGCTGTTCTTCTGAACAATGTCTGGAACAAGAAATGTTCTATAACCAACATGTACAACACTTGCTGCCTTTCTTCCTTAAATAATGACAATAATTGGCACCTGACTGTCACAGAATGAATGACATCACTAATTGAACTCCACACTTCTATTATTTTGAACACACCCCTTTCAATTATTCATTCAATTACATGGGAATCAGAAGCATGCAAAAGTCTTCTGCATAATTGGTGTAAGAGCTCTGCTCTTTTGATTTCAGTGAAAATTGTGACATTTCTTTTATAATTGGTTCAATCTCAGTATTTAATGGTTAGAATAGTGTTGGATTGGTAACTTTCCACTGAAAACAAAAGAAAACTCAGCATGCTTGTGTCTCCCAGCAGCAAATGTTCATTTTCAACCCCTCGTTGTTTTCAAAGTACAAGTTTTTAATCACAGACCAGGAAATATCACTGGTTGATTTTGCTCAGATTCAGAACCAAAAGAGTAGTTTTTTTGTCCTTCATAGTTAATTTAGCCTTTTATTTATTTGATATCTTGTGATTCCTTTTTAATGGTACTTCCCTTGTAGTACTTAGCAATTTCTATTTTTATTCTGCATGAATATGCCACGTGACATCCCTTGTTCGGCGTGGTTTTATGTTATTGTGTTTGATACCCCAGTTGTGGCTTCTTTTTTTTAGGTGCTTGTTTGTTCTTTCTGTCGTTCTGCCAGTTGTCTTTTCTGACATAATGCTCTCTTCAGATATTTATTTATAAATAAATATAAAATCCCTCATAAGGTGTCATCTCTTATTACATTACTTATCCATTGTAAAGTAAAGGAAGAGGTCAGATTGCCTAAGGGCAGATAAGACGAAAGTAACAGTTGAAATGTACAAACTTGGAGATTTTTTTGTGATGTTTTATTCTTGGGGTGAACTATCTTGAGTATCTAATGGGGATTGTGCATGTATTTGTTAAACATGAGCCAATATCCTGCATGAATCTCCTTCAAGTAAATATTTATAACGGACATTTTTTTTGACTGAACAGTGTGTGCTAAAGCAACTCACTTGCTTTGGACAATGATTTTAAACTGAATATTGTATAGATTATGACCCAAAAGATGTCAACATGAAGCTGCTGAGTTCATGGAGATTGCTTGACTACCGGAAACCCCTGGATACCAACAGGCTAGCTAGCATGCTAACTACAGACTTGAACATATCATAAAAATGTAAATTACACAATAATATTGTACAACGAAATATATGCCCTTTCACTGTATACGTTAAATACATAAAGTATATTTATACCTTGTGTATCCCGGGTAACTGCTGCGGGAACGTGAAGGTGTAATAACGGCCAACACCTTGCTAACAACGCTAGCTGTGCTAGCACTTCCGTTAACGGTAACTGTACTGACAGCATGAAAACAACACGATAACGATTATAAACAAGCTTATTATACACACCAGGGTCTGAAACTTACCTGAAAAGTCACAATTTCATAATGATGTATTTTCGAGTAAGTTTAAAAATTACTGAGTTTAGAAACTTCAGTTGTGTTGGACTTCCGGTGGCAGGAGATCAACGCGAGGATGGAGTCACAGCGCCGCAGATCCTCAACACCGACCAAAACACACACACTTTCAGTTTGGAAGTTTCTTGAGGGAAGCCGAGATACTTTTCAAAGAAATAATTTACAACGGCCGGACAACAAACGAATATAACTCGCTGTGATATGAGCTATACAGCAAAAGTACTTCCACTACTGAGAGATGTGTCTCTGGTGAGAGGCGCGCTCTCCTTTCTGAAACACTTCATCTGACTAAGTGGATGGGCTGGAGCCTATCTCAGCCGACACTGGGTGAATGCGAGGTACACTTTGAACAACTCACGAGACCATCACAAGGAAACACATGCAACCTTTCACACTCCCACCCAGAAATCCCTTGTTCTGGCAGTGGTGGCTCAGTAGATAAGGCTCTGGATTACTGATTTGAAGATTATTGAGGACAGTAGTGGCCTGGAGGGGGCAGTGGTGGCCTGGTGGCAAAAGGTGCTGGATCACTGATCCGAAGGTTGGGGGTTCAAACCCCACCCTCAACAGGTTGCCACTGTCCCCCCCAGTGCAGCTAGATGGGTTACATAAGGCCAGCCATGTATCTCACTGTCCATGGTGTGAGGCTGTAAAAGAACCATTGCTGACTATCGACAAGAGTAACTGCAAAGCCGACAGCATGTTTTTGCCCTGCAATGGCCTGGCGATCTGTCCAGGGTGTACTCTGCCCTCACCCGGAGTCGGCTGGGATGGGCGCCAGCCTCCCCGCAACCCCAATTAGGGTTAAGCAGTTACAGAAAATAAATGAATGAATGAATGGTTGGTGGTTCAAACCAGAGTCCGATCAACTTTCCCCTGTTGGGCACTTGAGCAAGGCCCTTAAACCCAAATTGCCTGGTTGAATAAAAAATGATAAATGAAAGTCATTGTGGATAAAGGTGTTTGCTAAATGCTATTTTTAAACACTCAAACCCAGGACAATCTTGCTGAAGCAGACGTGCTCACCATTGTGCCACTCTGCATTCATATTTTTCTGAACACAAATATTAAACATACACTATATAATCCAAAAAGGATTTGGATACCTATTACACTCGAATGTGGCTCTCTGATCAAGAATGTAATTGTATATATATTTGTAAGCTGTTGCATAACTATCTTCCTTCACGAGATCTGACAGTCCAGCATGACAGGCCCTTGTGTACCAAGTGAGCTCCATGAAGACAAAAATCCATAAAGACATTCATTCCCCAAACCACGTATTCCCACTAGGGTCACTGTGAGGGTGGACAAAGATGGGGGTCCACATCGAACAGCTCACCAGTCCATCACAGGGCGACACACAACCATTCACACTCTCATTTGCACCTACAGGAAATTTGAAACAACCAATTCACCTCATGAGCATGTCTTCAGACTGTAGGAGGAAACTGGAGTATGTTGAGGAAAAATCCATGCAAGTACAAAGACAACATGCAAACTCCATGTTGGAATGCCCTCATCAAGCCCACGACTCAAAACGCAGAAACTTCTTTCCACACTCTTGACGGATCATCACTGCTGTCCCCTCAGTGCAGCTGAGTTATCAAAGGCTGACCATGTCTCTCACTGTCTATGGTGAGCGGCAGGTAAAGGAACCATTGCTGACAGCATCTCCCCAGTGTTTCTGGGGAGATCACAATATCACAATAATGCTGCTGTCAGAATGAGTTCAGATCCTTACAGACTAAAATCCCACAGAAAGCCTGACCAAAAGACTTGAGAATATTTTAGCAGCAAAAAGTAGAACTCTCGACTGGGATGTCTATCCTACTCATGGTTACAATGATCAAGTGTCCACTAATGTTTGGCTATAAAGATGAACAAGAATATTGATTTCTGATGGTGGCTTTACCAAATATATGAAAATAAAACCTGGAAAAGAAATGCAGTCAGACACTCGCTGTATGCAACATATCAGTCCACCAGCATCATAAAGAGATTCGTGTATAGTTGGGATTAGATATGATATGTGGTTAAGGTTAATGCTCACGAAAATAAGTCACATATTGAGAGAGATTTAAAGAAATGACCTGCAGTAATGCACATAACCTCGCCGGAGATACTGACCCACCAAAACACAAGCAGCACTGGCCAAACTGGTAGATTATCTTCAGCAGCGGGTCATTTTCCATCCTTCATGCAAGTTTAAATGGACCTCATAAAATGTGATGCTGTTTAACTGCATCACCCAAGTGGGATTTTCATCAGATACCGAACACAATGTATTTTAACCCTCTGTTGACCTTTCTAATTGTCGTACAATTATTTCCCCTCAACAAAAAAGTTGATGTACCAATATTTGGGAAGGGGAAAAAATAATAAAAAAAAAAGTAAAACAATTTCTAGGTTGTTAACTCTCTCACTCTATGCATGCTATGCTGGTTAATAGTGGGTTAGTAAAGTGTTGTTAATGATCCATCACCTACATGATCAGCTTGTCGTAACCCACCAAGCAGATGTTGTGGCGTGTACTTTAGCATTGCTAAATTTGTTTAAATTGAACATGTCAATTTTCAATACAATAGCATTATCTGATCAAAATGGTGTTACTGTCCAAAACATGGTACGTATAGTGAAATAAAAACAATTTCATTATTTTGTTGGTGGCAATTATCCATGGTTTTATTTATCACTCATTCAGTAATAATTATCATGGCTTTAAAATTAAGTAGATGTCCTTATTATCCAAAGTCACCCTAAGTCCATTTAAACAAGCAATAGAAAAATATATACTTAACACTTTTTACAATACTGGTTTTGGTCCAAACAAAAGTGGATCAGAAATGCCAATATACCTTTAGTCTTCAAAGGATCCCCAATTTGCATTTAAGGTCATTTTTAAATGGATTTGGGTAACTTTGAATAAAGGGATTTACATAAATTCTAAAAGACAAAAAAAAATATGCTGAATGAAAAATAAGCTTGTTTAACAGGCAAAAACTTCACAGATTAAAAAAAGTTACTATTTACAATTTTAATAATATTCAAAAGGCAGAAGACAAAGAGCAAGATGAGATATAGAGAGCTGAGAGCAAGAAAATGGGACAGAAAGAGGGAAAGGAAACAAATTAAAAGGACACTCGATGATGCTGAACAGATATCGAAGTGCAGATTTACAGAGGATCTGAGCAGAGCAGCAGGGCGACTCACCAACCGACAGCATGTGGGTGTAACCCATACAACTACCCACCCAGCCCTTTTGTTTAACACATTCATTTGCCTCCATTTTCCAACCAGCACAATTCAGCATGTACAAAGAAACCAGACATACACACAAATCTGCACATAGGGGGGAAAAAAAAAGCTTCATTCAGGACATAGAAACACTCGCCTCACTGTACATACAGCAACTAGTCCTTGTATCTGCTATGTGCAGATTTACCTGCAGATCACCCAAGCAAAACCTATTTGTCACTGCACGAAATTTGTTTTTGCATGGTATTCATTCTTTACAAAAAAAAGAAAGAAAAAAAAAGAAAAGAAAAAAAAAAAATCATGCGCAAATCCTGTCAATATTGCAGATGCTGTAAATAGATATACCTCTCCTGCACCATGTGAGGTTTTTTGCTTGATTGTATTTATTTATTACGCATTTTTATGTCTGTAAGTCTCATTCACGGGGCCAGGACTCCACAGTCTACTGACGACCATGTACTGCAAAACAACTCTTGCCAAAAGGGAGCCATGGGTGTATCCAACTCAAAATACTTGTTTGTTCAAAAGTGAGGCAGCCTGCATCATTTCCGGGTTTACTTTCTACGCCGGACAGCGGTTTTTATCTTGCGCCCAGTGATGCCATGCTGTCCAGGAGACGCTGTGCTGGAACTCTTTAGTGACCTGAGGAGAAACAAAAAATAATAATCAAACATTATAGGGCCTTCACAAAAACTCCGCACCCAGCTATCAAACCCAACGCCTGTGGGTTGAATCTGGCCCACCAGCTCATTTTATGTGGCAGTGTTTAAAGACTCATTCATTCTTTGCATTCGACTATAACCATGAAACCTATTTCATCATCGTTCCACTAAGTGGCAGCAACCTATTTCAAATAAACATCCAGTCACTTATGACTTCGGAAAGATTGCGTGCGAGTGTCTGTTAGGTGTTAAATATAAGAAAAGTAAATGCAGATTCTGAAGTTGCCCTTTAGAACACGTTTGGTGATTATTCAGCCCTTCATCACCATTCAGCGATGTGGCCTTCACTTTCCGTGGTTAATTGGGACCAAGAGCCCCACGCAACCATCGAAATCCGCGAAGTGGGACCGCCCACCCCACACACACACAGACGTATACGTACATGTGTATGTGTATGTAAATGTATAAAAACATTCAATGCTATAAATGCTTGTAATAAAAATTAAACATTAAAAAAATAAGATGTAAATAAAATATAAACACACATACAAATGGTATTGCATGAGAAGACGATACAAACATACACGGACCCACAAGTGCGTGTGCACACACAGATGCAACAATGTAAGTAATTTTGATGGGAGATTTTTGGTTGTTTTTTGTTTGGTGTCTGTTTAGGGATTTTTTTGCATAATTGGCCTTGTCTTGAGACATTTTCCTTAACTTTTTCCCCTATTCTTCCTTAATTTCCTTATTTTTTAATTTGATGAATATTTATAGAAATATTAAAAAAAATACGCGATGCACTGAAGCCGCATGAATTGAAGCGCGAAGTAGCGAGGGATCACTTCTTTTCCTTTCAGCTGTTCCCTTCAGGGGTCGCCACAGCAAATGATCTGCCTCCATCTCTCCCTATCCTCTGAATCTTCTACTCTTACTCCAACTACCTTCATGTCCTCCTTCACCACATCCATAAATCTTCTCTTTGGTCTTCCTCTAGGCCTTCTGCCTGGTAGTTCCAACCTCAGCATCCTACTACCAATATACTCACTATAGTCATCCCTTGCCACTTTTGAGTGTTGCGGTCTTGGTACATCGCGGTATTTTAATAATTAAAAAAAAAAAATTTTATTAATAAAAACTTCAAAAATTCGTGCTGAAACAATTTCTAACTTGAGACTCATCACTCTGTCTGACACTCTTTTCACTTCTAGAACATTCCTGAAAACTCCTCCTTCAAGATGACTCCGACTCTATTTCTCTTCCCATCCACACCATGATAAAACAGCTTAAACCCTGCTCCTAAGCTTCTAGCCTTGCTACCTTTCCACCTGGTCTCCTGGACACACAGTATGTCCAACTTCCTCCTCTGCATCATGTCAGCCAGCTCTCTATCTTTTTTTGTCATAGTTCCGACATTCAAAGTCCCTACTTTCAGTCCTAGACTCATGCCTTTCCTCTTCTCTCTCCACCTATGGACATGCCTCCCGCCTCTCCTTCTTCAACCAACAGTAGTCCAATTTCCACCAGCACTCTGTTGGTTAACCGCACTGATGGCGATCGTTGTTAACCCGGACCTTGATCAGTCCGGTATGAAATTCACAATTTTGGTCATTCGCATAACAATTTTGGGAGAAGTTTTACGCTGGATGTCCTTCCTGTCACAACCCTCTGCATTTATCCGGGCTTGGGAATGGCGTGAGGGTGAACACTGGCTTGTGTGTGGATATATTATACACACACACACACACACACACACACACACACACACACAGATCCCTCACCACTTCGCGCTTAAATTCATGCGGCTTCAGTGCATCATGTTTTTTTTTTTTTTTAAATTAAAAAAAAAAAAAAAAAAATTAATCGAATGAACACAATAACATTAAAGAACATTAAGGCACAATTGGGGGAAAAGTTAAGGAAAATACTGCAAAACGTAGCCAATTATGCAAAGAAACCCAAACAAAAAAATAAATAAAAAAATAAAAATAAAAAAAACTCTCCAGCAAAACTACTTACATTTTTATGTGAGGTGTGCATCTGTGTGCACGCGCCTCTGTGGGTGTGTGTATATTTATATTTTATTTACATATTATGCATTATTTTTGAATGTTATTGTAAGCATTTATAGTGTTGAATATGTATTTATTGATACTATCTACACATGTACATTAGTCAGTTGGGCTGATCCTACTTCTAGAAATTCGGTGGTCACAGGGGGATATCGGTCACAAATAACCACAGAAAGTGAGGTATCCCTGTATTACCAAAACTACTACTACCAATAGCAATAATTATTATACAGCAAGTTCTGTAATTCGCCTGGGATCTAACCATTCTGTGAACCAACTCCAACAGTGTATATTTAGCAGCTGCCCACTCTGCTCATCTCGCCAAACACATTTTAGCGTCAAACATGGTCGCGCTGCACTTTTAAGTATTTAAGTAATTAATTAGGATTGTTGTTTGGAATAAATGTCTTCACTCGCAGTGACAAACTTTCACACTAATGATATGACTGTGGCTTTAAGTTTGTGACATTACATACATACATGCCACTGTGTTGTGATAGCAAAACCATGGGGACTGGCTCAGAATCGAAATATGTGAGAATGATTGGCTCATTGCTCTGTGCATCTCTCATGCAAAATGTAATTTTACACGACAATTTCAACAAAACTGTTCCAAGTCACAACTCTGATGCATTCAGGAATTTATATTTGTCACTATTCCTACAGATGAAATATTTTTCAGTCTTTCTTACCCAATATTGAAGGCCGGGGCCTGTGAGAAGCTGAAACCTCCTCCAGGCGCTGCTGGCTGAGCGGACATGACTGGTGCTGCGGGACTAGCTGCAGCACCGGATCCTGCCCCGAATGTAAATATACTGTTGTTGCTACCAGTCGCCCCAAACCCAGTGGCTCCTCCAAACTGGAAGCCCCCTGAACACACAGCCAAGATGAAGAAAAATCAGTTTAGTTAATTGCCTAACCTCTGCAATTCTGTAAATACACTATGGAAACAGTTCCGTGCAGATTAAAATACAGTTCCTTACCTGGGCCAGAAGAGGCCGTAGAGGATCCAAAAGCAGGTGTTGGATTTTGTGGCTGGCCAAACACAGAGTGAGCACTGGGCTTCACCCCAAAGGCAGGAGCTGCTGGTGCAGCGGCTGTGAAGGAGGGTGCCGCTGATCCAAAAGCTGGAACGGTGGACTGTGCAGCACCAAATGCTGGTGTCTGTCCAGAGCCAAAACCAGAGGGTGTGGTGGTGGTGGTGGCAGCAAACCCGAACGGAGATGGTGTTGCTGTGGCTGCTGAAGCTGAAAGTGATGGGGACATGGTACTTCATAATTTATACTGAATAGCAGCAGATGGAAACAGGTCTTTTGTCTTGTATTCTCTTTGAAAAAATATCAGAAAATGTCTAAAACAAAACTAACCTGTAGATGCTGACGTAGAGGCCACACTTCCAAAAGCGAAGGGTGATGCATTCGAATTGGTCACAGTGCCAAAAACGAACGGCGCTGCTGCAGTAGGAACGGCAGGGGGTTCTGCCGAGGCTGGCTGGGTTTCCTGTTGCTGCCCAAACATAAAAGTCTTGGAAGGTGTTTCTGAAGAGGAGCTCTGGCCAAAAACAAAGCTGAAGCTGTTGTTTGAAGCAGCGGTGGAGGCCAGGCTCGTACTGCTTGGAGTCGCAAAAGGGCTGGATGTAAGACTTGAGGAGGCAGGGGTGGTGGCTGAATTGCCCATGAAGGCAAACGTAGGTTTCGATGCAGCATTGTCTGAATAAATGTGGAGAGAGAAAGTGTTACACTCATGTATTATATTCACACACAATTCAGCATACGGCAAGATAAACCACCACACACACCTGTTGCATTCTGTCCAAAGTTGAAGGTTGGCTTTGGGGTTTCTGTGGTTTCAGCAGGTTTTCCAAATGCAAACATAGGTTTGGGGAGTTCTTTAGGAGGGTCTGGTTTGCTGAAATTAAAACCCAAGGAAGGTGTCGGTTTGTCAGCCTCTTTGGCTGTACTGAACAGAAATCCAGTTGAGGGCATTGAGGTATTCTTTCCCTCCTCTGGTTTACCAAACAAGAAAGTGGTGGTTGAAGTCTTCTGTGGAGTCCCAACTACAAACAATTCGGCTGTGATGGGCTCAGCCACTGGCTTGCTAAAAACAGGGACCGGGTTGGCAGTGGCTGAAAAACCTTCCGAGGAAAGAGGAGTGTCTTCCTTTTCTGCTGTGGATTTGGGTGCTGATAAGCTGGGAATTGGAGTGGACTCCACCTTCTCTTCAGGCTTTGAGAGACCAAATGCAAATCCACCTGATGCAGTTGTAGTAGCAGTGCTTCCGGTGCCAAAATTGACTGCACTGCTTCCGCCAAATTTAAAACCACCACCAACAGAATCTCGAGATTCACTCTTTTTCTCTTCACTTGTTAATTCAGACTTGGATGTTGTTCCAAATTTCAAACCCTCTGAAGAACCACCAAATTTGAATGTCTCAGTTGAAGCTGTTGAGCCTGTTGAGGTGTGTTCTGTGGAGGCTCCTCCAAATTTGAACGCACCCGCAGAACTATCTGATGATGAGCCACCAAATTTGAAGCCTGCTGAAGGTGCAGTGGAGTCTGATGAAGGATTACCAAATTTAAATGACACTGTGGAGGAGGAGTCTGAAAAAGTGCCACCAAATTTAAGTTCACCAGATGTCGAATTTGAAGAACCTGAAGTACCAAATTTAAAAGCAGTTGAGTTTGCGTTGGTGCTAGATGACTGCGTGCCAAATCCTGAAACACATAATTGAGAATAAACTAAAAACAGACAGTTACTGCATCATAAAAATGCTCATTATAATACGCATTTGATACCAGCCAGTCGGTTTTCCCCAAAGGGACAAATTGATGTGTGTATGTGTGTGTGTGTGTGTGTATATCAAGTTCCACATCAGAGTACAAAAACACAAACGCATGGTGGGGCTAGCAATGCAAAGTCCAGAGAGAGCTAAACAGATATGTCAACTAACAGCTAATGAGTAGAATGGGTCGAATAGATGTTCCAAACGAGTCACGACCCGAAAGTCAAATCAAAAACGGTGCACCAGCACCATGCTGGTACCCTCATGGAGGATGTTAATGTACAGCATATAGTAAATGTGTCGTCATCAGTTGTTCCAACTGCACGGAGGGGGAAAAAAAAAATAGTTCCAGAAAAAGGCGGGCTGAATGTCGGGCGAGCTGAGAAGAAGATCTGGATATACAGATCCATGTTTGCAGTGACCATTTTATTATATCCAGTGAGTGCATATGTAAAGCTAATATTTTGTCTTCGCTTTGTTTATACTCATGAGAAAGTCCTATCCAATTCCCACCAATGAAGTATCGCCTTCCCTATCACATGACCACAACCAAGTAAGGAGGGGCAAAAGTATGCACGTACCCTCTTCATGTAATGCAATGCTTTTCAAACTGCGGCACCATGCGTATTACTTGGGGCGGTCTAACAAACTTTGAGGGATAGTGCTATATATTTTTTTTCCATTTAAAAATTCCTAAGAATCTATGCTGCAAGCAAAATGGATTGAGGTGATACTGAGACCATACTGAGTGAAGCCTCAACTGATAGCATGTGCTTCTTTTCTGCTGCCACATAATATGCAGCTGTTCTATGTACTAGTAAATAACAACTTTTAAACATTCCACTCAATAAAAACATTTATGTCGCAAGCAAAGCACAGGCTGAAAGACGTGTTGTTCACTAGTTCGGCTGGGTTGAAGCAACAAGTCGATACCATGCTGAGTTGAAGCCCAACTGATAGCACGTGCCTTGTTTCTACCAGTACATAATGTGCAGTGGTTTCATGGACAAAATATTTTTTCAAGGGCATTTCAGACTGCCCGGTGTTCAGTCTGCACTTGGTTGTAAAACATGTTCGTAATGGTCAATTAATTCACACAGAGCTAATTTCTGAAGGCATCTCTGCTGTGCAGTGAGAGAAAGACACTGAAAGTAATTCAAGAGAGCTATTGGGTCAACCTTCATCCTTTGATGTGGTACTCAGTGTGGCCTCCAGTATAGAAATGTGCTGTTGTAACAAGGTGCGATGCTGGGTCACATGACTGTATTGAAGCTCACCTGCATCAGACAGGCTATCTAGCAGATAACTTCACAGCACAGGTCCATCACTGAACCAGCTGGCTAGCAACTAGGCTAACACCAGACAACCTGGTAAACTGTGCACAGTGCAGACCATGTGGATTTCTGGTTGTACAGAACGCTTTGGAAAACAAGTAACCACAATGTCTAGAAATTAAAAACAGGGACATCTATTCATTTTCACTTGGGACTACCAAGTGTCTCTCAAAAGGTAAGCAATTCAATCCCCCCCAGGCATTTAAGAATCATCAACAACATACTCAGGTATGCTGTCAGACATTTGAAAAAAATATGTGTGGTCATTAAACTGGCACAAGTTATAGTCATGGGGTAGGGACAAATTTGATTGAGTAATTAATTTGTCACCAAATAAATCAATAAAAAGGAAGGTGTGCTATCCCTAGCTGCTCAACTCTCCTGTTCATTCTAGACCTATTTCATGAGCAGCAAGTATTTAATGGCAAGATGTTTATTTTCTAGAATTAGACTCCCCCAGTACAACCAAACAAGACTATCTGCTTGCTGTGAGAAACAGGCCTCCAAGTCCTCAGTGCCACCTGACACCAGTGAGCAAGTATCACAGCCAGTTGATCATAATCGAAAGTGCAACTGGCTTGCCATGCTAACTGGCTCCCCTTTGGGCATAACTAGGTCAAAAAGACAGCATATAATATGACACACTACAAATATTGCTAGTGATGGGGAGAATTAGATTATAAAGGGATATAAATTGAGCAGTGAGGGCTGACATTCTGTTAACCCTAGCAGTGCCAAAGCCGGAGAAAGAAAGAAAGGAAGGAAAAAAAAAAAAAAATCAGCTTTATGACACACACTCATTCATTGCATACAGACACTCCCCAACTTAGGTTTTTAATTGGTTCCGGACGGCCGAACGCTAGTTGTTACAGTGACGTATGATGCTCATACTGTACTATACATCCATAAATACCATTACCATATCTCATAAAACACCCCTAAATCAATTAGTATAAACATAACATTGTAAAATAATATCAAATAATATCGACATTAATTTCAAATAAGTCACTTATTTATACCGAGTCACTTTACATGAAGCTTAAAACAGCCAATCAACGCTTACAATATGTGAGGTGCTAAATACCGAAAGTAGTGTACTTGCTGTGGGTTATATGGACTTCCCGGTCTTTCAAGTGCACAAGGGTGCCGTTGAACTCATTTAGAACACAGCCTGCACTGATGTGAATCACGGAGCGGAGAGTTCTCTTTCCTGGATTAGTTTAGTTTAGTTAGATTGCTTAATGAGTATGCATGGTAGATCGCGCCGATCCGAGCAGATCGTTAATTCATCTCTGTGTATGAGACTTGCACCCATGCTAGTAGGCTTACGCTTTTCTGACCAGCCACATTTGCTTCGGGTTACAAAATTTCACAAAACAGTGTAAACACAAAGATCACAGAGACGACGTCTTAACACAAGGGTAACACGCCATATAATGGATATATATATATATACACGATTATATATATATATATTTTATTTATATATTTTTTTTTTTGAAAAAAAAAAAAAAGAAAAACCAATATGGATGAACGCAAGTTGGGGAGCGTCTGTACTGCACTATCACACACAAAAGTGACTGTGAAGCCTTTTTTGATTGGTAATTATCTTATTACAACGTTATTTGGTCTAAAAAAAACGAACCAATAATAGCTGTCCTTGTAAAAAGAAATCTTGCATAAAGGAGCATTAAGAAAGCACGTGAGACTATAACATCTTGGCGATGCAAAATCACTTTCATACAGCTCGGATTCCGATGATATATATCACTCAATATTGTGTGAGACGGCCCAAGATAACTCGATACAGCTGTCATATTTTATATATATATATATATATATCTATATATATATATATATATATATATATATATATATATATACACACACACACACACAATTATTATTTATATATATATATATATATATACACACACACACATATATATATATATACATACATATATACACACACACACACACACACACACACACACACACACACACACACACACACGGATCCCTTGCTACTTTGTGCTTCAATTCATGCGGTTTCAGTGGATCTCAGTATTAAAAAAAAATTAATCGGATTAAAAAAATACAGAAATTAAGGCAGAATAGGGGGAAAAGTTAAGGAAAATGCCACAAAAACAAGGTCAATTGTGCAAAAGACCCCATAACAAACTAAAACAACTCAAAATCTCCCATCAAACTAGTTACATTATATGAGCTGCGCATCAGTGTGCGGGCATGCGCCTCTGCACACGCACGCATCTGTATTTATATTTTATTTACATCTTATGCATTATTTTTGAATGTTTAATTGATATTATAAGCATTTATTGCATATGTATTTATTGATTTTCTTTCTTTCGGCTTCTTCCCTTTTTTTTTTTCAGGAGTCACCACAGCGAATTATCTGATTCACACATTTAATTTGGCATAGGTTTTTACATCAGATGCCCTTCCTGTCACAAGCCTTTTAGCAAGGGACAGAAACACGCTGATGGCTTTGCAGCCGACTCTTTACGAAAGTCAGCAATGGTTCTTTTACATGCCTCTCACCATAGACAGTGAGAGACATGGCCCGCCTTTGATAACCCAGTTAGCTGCACTGGGAGCGTATGTATTGATTGATATTATATACAAATATACATGTATGTATACGTCATATGGGGGTGATCACATTCTGGTCACATGACCACAGTTACCCACTTGAAATCCTTGAAAATGTGTTTTCATAAGAGCAAGTTAAGTCTCATCATAGAAATGAGGCCATGACATTCAAACTGTTAATAGACAATTATAATAACTCAACATATTCAGAATATAGCAAGAATTGTCGTTTTTATATATGCTAATGGAGTTGATGTTTTTAGCGATAAAATACTTAATATATAACATATGAAGTAATGCTTTGTGTTGATTTCATCATCTTGACATTTGGAACAACTTGGCTACCTCCATTTTTTTTCATTTATGAAAACAGGAATCATGTAATCTCCTCCTCAGGAAAAGTTAACCAAGAGAAAATGTGGCGGCCATATTGAAATTGAGGTCATGTGACCCAAATTTGACCTCGGTGACCTTGATTTTTATTTTTTTTTAAAGGTCTCTATATAATCTTCATATGATATATGTTTATATAAAGCTATTTATTTGGTAGTTTCTGCATTTAATATCAAACAGAGAGGTAATTTCACTAAAAATGCTTGGCATTTTGAGCTTTAAAATTGGGCACTTCTAGGGTTAATACTTATATATACTTATATATACTTATATATATATAATTTAATAGCCTGAGAAAAAACAAAGGGGGCAGTGGTGGTCTAGTGGTATAGGGCGCTGGCTCGCTGATCCAAAGGTTGGGGATTCGAGTCCCACTCTCCACAAGGTTGTCACTGCCCTGCCCTGCCCTGCCCTGCCCTGCAGCTAACTGGGTTATCAAAGGCGGGCCATGTCTCTCACTGTCTATGGTGAGAGGCATGTAAAAGAACCATTGCTGACTTTTCGTAAAAAGTAGCTGCAAAGTTATCAGCGTGTTTCTGTCCCTTACTCTAAAGGGTTGTGACAGGAAGGGCATCTGACGTAAAAACGTCTGCCAAATCAAATGTGCGAATCAGATGATCCGCTGTGGCAACTCCCGAGTAAAAGCCGAAAGGAAGACAGACAGACAGCCTGAGAAAAAACAAAAGAAAAAATACTTTAATATAGTCATGCTCACTACCTTTGGTTTCTACTTTAGCATCTGGTTTGGCTGATTGGCAGGCCACACACTGCTGGTCCTCTGCCTTGTTTTGAACAAGGCACATAGCACATTCCCAACTACCCTCAGGTTTCTTGAACTTGTCTCCGAATCCCAGTAGAGGGGCAGTACTTGCTGGCGTGGATGTAGGAGGCTGTGATGAAGATGCTTGAGATGAGGGTGTTGTTACTGTTCCTGTTTATTTTGACACAGAATAATGACAGTCATATCACATGGAAGAAATAATGCCAGAAGAATCTCAAACAGTTCTATAAATTAACACACCTCCTTAACTATTGACTTTTATACTTGTCAATAATCCGTAATTCAAATCACTTTATTGATCCTTGAGGAAATTATAGGAAAGGGACGTGCATCAAAAATGCTTATCACACGAAAGTGGCTGGTTCATATATTTATATATATATATATATATATATATATATATATATATATATATATATATATATATATATATATATATATAAATAAAAACACCGCAATACAAACGTACCTGGTTTAGCGCTCTGACACGCCACACATTTAACATCCTGTGCTTTGTTCTGAACCATGCATACATCGCAATTCCATGCTCCTTCTGGCTTCTTAAACTTATCTGCAAAACTAGGCAGTCCTGATGTGGTGGCTGGGGTAGAAGTAGAAGGGGGGGTTGAGGAGATTTCAGAGACAGGAGGCCGAGTCAGAGCAGGTTTAACTCCAGTGCCTTGCTTGGCCGTGTCACACGCTATACACTTCACGACCTCAGGCTTGTTCTGTACCAGACAGGTGTCACATTCCCAGCTTCCAGCTGGAGGGACAAACAAAGAACTAAGAGAAGCAGCGGGGGCTTTTGCAGGTTTACTGTCCGATTTGGAGGAAGAGTCTGTGCTGGGTTGTGGGGCCTGGCAGGCCACACACTTTTTGTCTGACGGTTTGTTCTGCACCAGGCAGGTGACACAGCTCCAGGATCCTGCTGCAGGTTTCAATTTCTCCCCAAACCCAGAGAGAGAAGTCGAGGAAACATGTGTGGTTAAGCTCCGTCGCATTCGTGTTGGCTTCGCAGGTTCTGTTTCAGCTGAGTTCTGGGCTGGAGAAGTAAATCCTGGGAACAGAAGAAAGAGAACCACTGTAGGAATGTATCTATATGGCAACTAAGCTAAATTTATGAGAATATTCAGGCCATATGGTGCTGATTTGTGATTCAGCGTAAGTACTGTATGCAAGGATGAGCCCATGTTAGCATTAGTGAGTCACTAGTGTTGCTTTTTGTTTCTTGGCGCTTGCAGAGCAAAGAGCAAAAACACAGTGTGCAAGTACTGCACGTGAGAACTGCACGTTTATGACAGGTGTACAATGAGATATAAGTGTATACAATATATAGAGAGGTGTGCATGTGTCACTGTTTTCTTTTGTTCCTGGACATTATATTCACAGCAGTATACTGTAAAAATGTCAATAAAACCTGTAATATAATTTTTAGGTCCCATCACTCAGCCCTAAACTATACTGTAGGACTTTCAACCCATTTTTATGTCTGTATCATGGGTCATCTTGTCAACAGTTTAGCAGAGTACGCTAACCATAGTAGCACAGAGGCAAAAATCAATACCTGCAAATTATTTCCAATACAAGGATCCCTCGCTACTTCGCACTTCAATTCATGTGGCTTCAGTGAATCATGTTTTTTTTTTTTTAATATTCATCAAATTAAAAAATAAGGAAATTAAGAATAGGGAACATGGTTAAGGAAAATGCCACAAAAACAAGGCCAATTATGCAAAACACACCAAAACAAACAAAACAAAAAACAACCCAAAACCTCCCATCAAAACTACTTACATTTTTGTGAGGTGCATATTTGAGTATGCTCACGCATGTCTGCATGTATATTTACATTTTATTTACATCTTAAGCATTATTTTTGAATGTTTGTTATTATAAGCATTTATAGCATTGAATGTTTTTATTGATATTATAAAAACATATACATGCACGTATACGTCGGTTGGGGGGGGGGGTTGATCTTACTTCGCGGAATTTGGTCGTTGCGGAGGGGATCTCGGTCCAAATTAACTGTGGAAAGTGAGGAATCCCTGTACTTTCAGAATGATTGTACCCATTTACCAATCAGCTGCATGACACAAGATGAAACTACAGTAGTTTCATTTTGTGTATCAAAGAGTTAAAAGAAAATAACTACATGGGGGTGTCATTTATGTTGCTTTCCCCAGACTAAACCTCAACAGCACAGCACACACTAGGGTAAAAGCAGGAGGTGGCTTACTGGAAGCTACTCTTGTAAATTTAGCGCACACACAAAACTTCATCCAAAAATAAATGATAGAAACTAAGTGCTGGTGCAACACGCTTACAAACATGATGCAATTTATTGTCTTGATTCAAAAGTTCAGCAAGAGATTATGTAGCGCCTATAGTGTTCACATTAGTAACCAGCTACTAAAAAAAGAAACTAATAATTGGTCTTACCAGGTCCTTTAAGGATATCCAGAACACTACCCTGCTTCAACGTCTTCGCAGGTTTGAAAGGGCCTTCAAACGCCTCACAACTTTTGCTGGCAGTTTTTACTGTAAAATAACAATATATTTAAAACATTCAAATAGTTTCCTTATCTGTTTTATTTACAGTGGAGCCTCGGTACTCGAACTTAATCCGTTCCAGACGGCTGCTCGGATTCCGATTTGTTCGGATTCCCAATCCGCTTTTTCACATTACAAATAATGTAAATGGTCTTAATCCGTTCCGTCGTCTTTTGAACAGAAGTTAACAGTACCATAACTCATACCATAGATCTGCAAATTAAACGAAAAAATTTATTGAAGTACACTATGCTATGGTCTGTGTTGTGAGAGACTAACCGCACTGTGGATTTTTATGGTCTCTTACAAATGAGTTGCACGTTGGAGAAGGGCGTGGTGAGGTGCTAAACAAACACACATGATTCCATTTAATCACGGGCTATAAAGACTAGCAGTGCTCATTTTCCTTTGTTGCAAACGACTCATGTTTGTGTCTCACTATTTAGCAGCTGAACCCACCTCTCACACACTTCCCGAGCAGAACGTCACGTCCGGTTTCACAACTCAGTTGTGTGTGAGGCAACTTCTCAGGTTATTAGATTTACACTTTATTATTATTTTTATTTTTGAGGTTGTTTGTCTTAAACGGCTGCTTTTGTTTAGATTGTTTAGGCTCATGATTGCATAGTTAAGGGTGTTCACAGCACTGCTCACGCTTTTGCTTAGCTAAATTAAATGAAATCAGGTTTGTTTGTTTCGCACTTCGCCACACCCCTCTCCAATGTACATTTCAATGCGCAACTCATTTGTAAGAGACCATAACATACAGTGTAGTTAAAGCATGAGAAAAATAAAGATAAGAATTTTAACCTTTGTGGTGGTGAGCAGTTGGCATACGTAAATGTTGGAGAGGAAGAGAGGCGGAGGACTCCCTTCCATAACAGAGGATGGAGGAAAGTGGATTCCATTACATAATTGCTTCAGGTAAATCAGCCAAAAGGTGTTTCTTTCTCTTGCTCCCGCTTTGCATGGATGACTCTTCTTCCGGATGTTCCTACTTTTCTTGAAGAACATTTCTAATGTGGCTTGTTTCTGCCTTTTTTTCAAAACTTTACAGAAGTGGCTCATGACCGCATAGTTAAAGGTGTTCACAACACGACTTGCGCTTTAGCTTGCATACACAAATGCATTCTCTTCAGCTTCATTTAGGCTGTTATGCCTATAAGCCGATCTGTGGGTTTTCTGTTCGGGACTCTAAATCGTATTTGACGCTGGAGGCGGTACATGGCGTTAGTTATTAGATAGCTTTAGTGCTAGCTTTAGCTTTACATACACAGTACTGTATCAACAACTTCCGGACTTCCCCAGTACAGATTTTAGGGTGATACATAGTATCAACAACTTCCGGACTTCCCCAGAACATACATAGTATCAACAACTTCTGGAAGTCGCGCACTTTTCCTCCCTCTCGGTCTCGTTTTTTTCTCTTGCATTTCTCGAGTTCGACTTCCGGTTTTTGTTTGGTTTCCTGGACGGAAGAACTCACGGATTTTTTGGTTCGGATTCCGATTTGCTCGGACTCTAGAGCGTTCGGATTCTGAGGCGCCACTGTATTTTGAAAATTAAGTTACTCACATGGTACTATTGCTGGAGCAATTTTTCCATTTGATAGGAAAGTTGTGGTTTTCAGAGCAGGTGCACTGAAAGTGAACCCCGACTGAAGAATAGAAGAAAAAGACATTAGTTTGGGGGGTTTCATTCATTCCACAAAATGAAAGAGAAAAAAAGAAACAGAAAACTTACTGATGGAGAGAAAGAAGGTGGACTGGCAGCTGTTGCCTTGACAATGGGTGAAGAAAAGATGAAAGACACAGGAACAGATGTAGACACGTCATTATTCTCCTGCATTCCCAAAAAACTTTAGTTACATTTTGGTTTCAGGTGGATGTATGTTAATTTCGTACAGGAAGTGAGAACAGCTACCTTTTTTCCTACCTTGCTAGTAGCTGCTTGTTTGGAGACCCGAGGCACTGGTGTGGTGCTGGGGGAGGGTTTCGTGGCAGGGGGTGGGGAAGCGAAGGTGAAAGTGGGCAGATTGAAGTTGCTGATAGGCAGAGAAACTTGTGGCAGATTCGTAACTTCAGCAACCTGGTCATGGAAAACCCTCAGTAAACCACAGTTTACAATTTAAACATGTAAAAATCTCTCGAGCAGCAAGTTGAATCAGAAACTAACCTCATCATCAGCTCTTTTGGTGGATGGTCGGATACTCCTCTCCCGTTTCATCTTGCCTCCACCAGTGCCTGTAACGCTGGCAGCAGGTGTACTAGACAACGGGTACGACAGACTGCTTGTGCTAAGGACGTGCACGGGCATGGGTACATGTAAATAAAATTATACCACAATTACACAATAGTCACACATTATTATAATGTAGTAGTTGTAAGGAGTGGAGGGATTGCCAAAATATTTTTCAAACCACACAAAATCAAAATGGAAAAGGATTGTGATAAAAGTGGGACATTAAACTCTGCTTTTGAAGACATGACTGTTTAACCAGAGCAAGCCGGGGTGTAACCAACAGTACCGGAATAGACGTGTTGTTTGTTCCTTTGAGCATTAATGAAGTTAAACAGCATTCAAGCACCATACAACAAAGGTTTGGCTATATGATATTTCAGGATGTACATGATGAAGGCTCTACAGTGAGCTTTCAGACAGATGGCATGTACTGTGATACAGTTTCAGTCCTGCTGAAAAGGCACAATTTCTTTTATGAACCATACTTTACTCTACCCACTCATCCAGCTTATTCTCCGACGTCCACATCAACTAATTGCTCCTTGCCGGCATAATATCCTAACTGACAGAGGGGTGGGTTTGTCTGAGATTGCTCATATATTTACACACACACACACACACACACACACACACACACACACACAGAGAGAACTGGCAACAAGCCAGCCTTGCTGCTATCTGTTGGCCATACAAGTAAATTGAAGACGGCAAAAAGCTTGAGGGTAAACTTCAAGCTTACTGTGACTTATTTTACAGTATTCCCTACATTTTCCCGAAGTTCCAGCTATGGCACTAAACAATAATAGTCTAATAACAAAAAGGCAGAATTTAACAGACATTATAAGGTCTCAGAGCGGTGTAAGAGTGTGTACTCTGTAAAGAGAGATCCTGTTTTATGCGTGAACAGAGCAAGTGCTTGTACAAACTATAAAATAATAAATAAATGTTGTGAGTTTTAAAGACTAATTAAAGCCATAAACAATCTTCTGCTAAAGGCAACCCATATGACAAGAAATCTGGCGGAGGGAAGGAAATTTCTCATGTTCATCACACATATGTATGGAAATGGTCCTGATTCATATAATTGAAAAGCCAGGGTTCAGAGAGTTGGTCCGTACCCTTGACCATAAGTATGAAATTCCTAGTCGCAAACACCTCACTGAAGTTGACTTGTCAAGTTTATATGAAGAATGCCAGGGTAAAGTAGTTTTTATTCCAAAGGAAATTAGAGATTTATCAAATGTGATAAAAGCACAACACGGTCATTTTAAGGCATCCATTGAACTAAAACCACACTACATCTCTAACAAACACACACCATTTCTATAATAGTTATTTATACCATTAGAGATTTTAACCACAATGCCCACCCGACAGGACACAGGAAGCATACATGATGAGGAGCAACTCAACCACATAGCACTAAAGTAAACAAAGCAGTTTAATGAGAAAAACAAAACAAAAAGAGAAAATGTCTGAAAGGACATCCTTCAACAGATAATCTGCCATTAGGGGTCAAAAGGTAATTCTTTACACAAAGATTGCTGATTTAAATACTTAAACACACACTCTGCTTTCAATCAGATTTACACCACGGACTTTAAATACTGAAGGCGATGGACGTCATTGGTTTTATTTATGTTAATCGGCAGTTGAGACTGGAATCAAGCATCGAACATAGATGTACAGTGTTTCCTCACTTTCCACAGTTAATTGGGTCTGAGATACCCCCCCCCCCCCCCCCCGCGACCTCTGAATTCCGCAAAGTAGATTCACCCCCCCCATATATGTACATGTGTGTATATCTTCTTTTCTTCTTTTACTTTTGCTGCTCCCTTCAGGGGTCACCACAGCAAATCATCTGCCTCCATCTCACCCTGTCCTCTGCATCTTCTTTTCTGACTCCAACGACCTTCATGTCTTCCTTCACCACATCCATAAATCTCTTCTTTGGTCTTCCTCGAGGCCTTCTGCCTGGTAGTTCCAACCTCAGCATCTTACTGCCAATATACTCACTATCCCTCCTCTGTACATGTCCAAACCATCTCAATCTAGCCACTCTGACTTTGTCTCCAAAACATCTTACATGGGCTGTCCCTCTGATATACTCATTTCTGATCCTATCCATCCTCGTTACTCCCAGAGAGAACCTCAACATTTTCATCTCCGCTACCTCCAGCTCTGCCTCCTGCCTTTTCCTCAGCGCCACTGTTTCTAAACCATACAACATCGCTGGCCTCACCACCGTCTTGTACACTTTTCCCTTCATTTTTGCTGGCACTCTCCTATCGCACATCACACCGGACACTTTTCTCCAACCATTCCTGCCTGCACACGCTTCTTCACCTCTTTTCCACACTCACCATTGCTCTGGATTGTTGAGCCTAATTACTTAAAATCCTCCACCTTCGTTATCTCTGCTCCCTGCAACATCAACGTTCCTCCTGGGTCCTTCTCATTCACACACAGAGATTCTGATTTTCTGAGGCGAACCTTCATTCCCCTCCTTTCCAGGGCATACCTCCACCTCTCTAGATTTTCCTGCACTTGTTCTCTGCTCTCACTACAGATCACAATGTCATCTGCAATCATCATAGTCCATGGAGATTCTTGTCTCAACTCGTCTGTCAGCCTGTCCATCACCATAGCAAACAAGAAGGGGCTCAGAGCTGACCCTTGATGCAGTCCCACCTCCACCTTGAATTCGTCGGTCACACTGACAGCACACCTCACCACTGTCTTACATCTCTCATACATGTCCTGCACCACTCTAACATACTTCTCTGCCACTCCAGACTTCCTCATGCAATACCACAGTTCTTCTCTTGGCACCCTGTCATATGCTTTTTCCAGATCCACAAAGGCACAATGCAGTTCCCTCTGACCTTCTCTATTAACATCCTGAAAGCAAACATTGCATCTGTGGTGCTCTTTCTTGGCATGAAACCAAACCGTTGTTCACAAATGCTGACCTCTGCCCTTAATCTAGCTTCCACTATTCTTTCCCATAACTTCATCGTATGGCTCATCAACTTTATCCCTCTGTAGTTGTCGCAACTCTGCACGTCTCCCTTGTTCTTAAAAATGGGCACCAGCACACTTCTCCTCCACTCCTCCGGCATCTGCTCACTCTCTAAGACCTTGTTGAATGTTCTTGTCAGAAAATCTACTGCTACCTCTCCTAGACACTTCCATACCTCCACAGGTATATCATCAGGACCAACTGCCTTTCCATTCTTCAACCTCTTCAATGCCCTTCTCACTTCACCCTTACTGATTTTTGCTACATCCTGCTCCTCAATGGTCACCTCTTTTACTCTTTTTTTCTCTCTCATTTTCCTCATTCATCAGCACTTCAAAGTACTCTTTCCATCTTCCCAGCACACGTGTACATGTGTGTACATAATAATCAATAAATACATATTCAATGCTATAAATGCTCATAATAAAAATTTAACATTAAAAGATAATGTATAAGATGTAAACAAAATATAAATACATACACATGCAGACGCGCATGCACATGAATGCACTCAAATGTGCACCTGACAAAAATGTAGCTAGTTTTGATGTGGGAGGTTTTGGGTTGTTTTTTTGTTTGTTTAAGGGGTTTTATTTGCATAATTGGCCTTTTTTTGCAGGATTTTCCTCAACTTTTCCTCATATTCTTCCTTAAATAGATGAATATTTATTATTTATTAAAAAAAAAAAAAAGCGGCGATGCACTGAAGCATCATGAATTGAAGCGCAAAGTAGCGAGAGATCCCTGTACTGTACAAGTAAACATAAAACTCTGAAAACATAAAATGTGAAAATGATTCACGAACTTCAATAACTGCTTCTTTTGCAGTTAGAGTTGATTGCATCAGATGGTATGCAGGATCCTTTACTGCTTTGAGTTTTTTTCCCAGCTTTATATTTGGTTAATGTGATGTACAAGTTCATTGCTTCAAATTGAAATGCTGTACTTCCAACACTGTCAGCAAAACTAATTCAGAAATAATTACAAGCTGCTCCGTTAATGAAGTCACACCACAACACCCTTTTTAAAAATATGTTCTAAAAGATAACGCTGAATTAACCAGGAAAAAAGAGATATGAGACCATTTATGTTGAGGTGTATTTAAATGCAGGGAAACTGGTTCGATCAATTATTTTCCTTTTGTCTTTTCCCCTTTCTCAGGGGTCACCACAGTGAATCATCTAATTCGCTTGTTTGATTTGGCATAGGTTTTTACATCAGATGCCCTTCCTGACATAACCCTTAGCAAGGGGCAGAAACACGCTGACGGCTATGGAGCTACTCTTGTCGAAAGTCAGCAATGGTTCTTTTACATAAACCTCTCGCCACAGACAGTGAGAGACATGGCTGGCCTTTGATAACCCAGTTCGCTGCACTGGGGGGACAGTGACAACCTTGTGGAGAGTGAGACTTTTGGGACCGAGTGGAAACTGGTTCGATCACTGTTCATGCAAAATTAATAAAATAAGGACAAGCATGAAAAATAATCAAAATTTTGCTCAAGCATCCACCCAATTTGCTATAAATATTTAATAACTATAAAATAAGTCTCACCTTGCTGTTGCATCTGGAATGGGATCTGGAATCTGAGGGGAGTGTCTAAAAGGCTAAAAAAAAACAAAGTATTTGTGAACATGCTTTTATGACAAATTGAATCTAGCCTAGTTTCAAAGGTGGCTCATCAGTGTCAGATCAATTTAGCATCTAATTAAGTGAGAATGAAAGATGACTGTTATTTCAGAGGTTGATGATAATGATTTCTGAGCTCCTTGCTGACCTTTTCCACCACTCTGTTGGTAGACCCTGGAGTAAGCGAAGGTCGGAAAGACATGGAGCGGTTACCGGACACAGCTGCAGTAGCTGGAATCACCAGCTTTTGCACAGGTGGGACCGATGGTTCCATCTAGCAAACCATGAAGAATCAATAATCAGAAACCAAAAAGGTAAGCCATACAAAAGCATGCATGCTACACATTCAGTGTAATTAGCACCATGTTATATAATACCCTAGCTGTTTTTGTGAATAGTGAACAATATCATCTTCTCTTGACAATAGCCACTGCATTAAGAGGCAAACTGGGATTGATCAGACTGCCATGTCTCCTTGTACTACTAAAACTCAACAGGTTCAACCTAAGGGTTGTTCCATTTACTCAGCAGTGTCTAAACTATTACGGACGACAAACATCTGTCAGAAATTATAAGCTTTTAGCTTCTGGTGGGTGAATAAACCACTGTTGGAACCCAGTAGCAGCTGTCACAGCTGTCGGTTACAGCAGCCGTTCGTTTAGTCCACATTTGGTGTGGGTTGAGAATACAAACACAAACGGGGAAAAAAAAAAAAAAAAGTGTTGAAACAGCTGGCTAAAATAAGTCATATGAGATAACTGCTGATACACATTCACTTACCTTTTTCCTCTTTGACGGGAAATCACTACCATCTAGGTCTGTGTGATTCAATGACTGGGGAAAAACACCAGGAGGAAAAATTTCAGTGAGAGATTTTAAACATCGAGACTACACAAAATTACATCAATGTCTCACTTACTGTTGACAAGGGAGAAGAAACTGATGATGGAATTCTTTTCGCATCCTAAAATGAAAAGAAAAGTGAAGTCCTGATTTGAATCCATCGATGAAAAGCAATACAAGGTCAACATGCATCTAGATAGGACTAGACCACTCACAGCAAGAGGACTGGACATGCGCTCTAAAGACTGCAGGATGCGTCTGGCTGTGGCACTGGTCACCCCGCATGGCTGAGCTCCTGCTGGTTTGGCCTTGATGTGTCTCCTCACTGGAGCCTGAACAGCACAGAAGAATCAATACAGGATATTAGCTATCCAACATTACTGGGGGTTCATTGTAAACAGCAAATTTGTTTGATGAAAGTTCTTTAAAAATTAGCCCAGGATACTACAGAGTGAAGGGCACATGTTTAGCGCACTTAATGACTCAGGGTTAGCAATTAGTGGGTAAGTGCGTAGTGTGCTGTTGGACAGCTGCTAAGTGAACAGCATGCTATCTTGCCAGTCCAGTGTTATTAGATTTAAAAAAAAAAAAAAGCCTGACTGACAAGTGTGATGTGAACATTTTTAAATACCTTAAATGCCTATATACAAACCTGATAAGGTGTTCCCAGCCGTGTGCGAGCCATCTTAGCAGCTGCCGCACCTCCATATGTAGTCTTCCCTGGATAGAAGGGAGAGTCACCCAGCTGACTCGCATTCAGCACTGATCTGTTCATCACAGACTGTGAAATAGCAAAGGAACATGAATACAGCACATAACTTGCTCAAAGTATTTATACCACTGCCAAGACTGTAAACAGACTGCTAGCGGGTTATACAGAGATTTAAAAAAGCTCAAAATAATTATTTGCCAAAAGGTGATGATATGGTAAAATCACAGAGACCGTCATATCAACTGAGCCTGAAGCAAATTTTTTTGGTATACACTACATGCAAAAATATAAGCAAAATAAGTCACGTTTTTAAACGTATTTTTACATTTTTAATCATTATCCTGAGTTTGACGGGCGGATAACGTTGCACGGGAAATACTGCACAGAAAAAGCATGATCTGATATGGGGATTACAAAACATCCGTTAATCAAAGTGACATATAATCAGTTTGTTCACCTTCTCTAGGATCATGCATTTCAAATGGAAGTTTTTTTTTCACACTGTACATCAAAAATTCGAATCCAGGTTAATGCCGCAGCCATTCGCGACCATGGGAGCTCACTTGTTCCAGGTCTTAAGGGAAGGATGGCATACGCTCCCTGCTCTGTCACTCATGACAATCACCAGCCAATCATAGGCATCTTTGAGCTCATGTGTACAAGGGGGCCAGCAGCGATTTCCCATAGAGTTTGTTAGGCCGTCTCCAAATATACATGCACAGCAGTTCATAAAGTGGGGAAATTCAGCATCACATGTCAGAGGTGGGCATGTGCATGCTTATGCTCTTTCCTGACTGGTTGTGTTGGGTGGGAATTGCATGCAACCAAATTAGAAAAGAAGCTGATAGGGAAATTAAAAATTTGTTTTGTTTGCCTTCGTCATGTATTATAAACAAAAACACTGAGTAGGTATAAAATACAGCATTAAGCCAACACAGTGCTTGTTGGCTCACAGTTGGTTCTGCTCAAAGCTCACCTGAACTGCCTCGCGCAAGAAAAAAGTAAAGATAAACTATTTTAGTTTACTTTTTGTTCTCGAGTAATATATACACAGTTAAACAATTATTCACCCAAGACTCAGTGGATATGGGTGAAATCAACAGTTCTCTTGACTACTTAACAAAATTTATCTTTGACATGCAACCGCAAGTTATCCCAAGAAGGCAAGCTTATCAAGGTAATACCATTGCATTCCAAAAAACAGTAAAATCTACATACTGCATAAAGCCAACTGTATGTAGTCACCTCTCCCTAAGCCCAAAATCTAGCCCACTTACTGTTGAAGTGCCGAAGACGGACAAGTTGAAGGCTGGCTTCTTGAGACTAGGTTGAGCCAGCTGCGATCCCAGCTGTGAGCGTTCTGGCTCTGGGGACCATAGGAGTGGAGCAGTCTTTGAGGTGGGTACATCTGTAAAAAGATGATTATGGCACAGAGAAAGAGTAGTCTTATCACACTAATACACACCAGAGAAATTAATCCTATGTACAACATGCCCATATCCCCATGAAGAATTCTGAATAATGAGAGAGATGCATAATGATTTTTGGTATTCGTCATGATTCCTAAACCGCCACTTAACCTTTATCTGAAGCTCGTGATGAAAAGCCACTGGTGGTGGAGATATTGTCATCCTCATGCTGAGAGCTGGAGTCCTTGATCTCCTTTACTAGGGAGAAGTTTGAGCTTACAGCATAGGGACTTGCTGGAAAAGGAGCTGAAGATGTGGATGGCTGGGTGAAGAGAGAGCCGCTAAGTGCAGGGGAGCCATCGGGGGAAGAGAAATGTAAGTGGGAGCGATTGAGGGGAGGTCTGGAAAGAACATCCTGGAAGTTCAGTGATGCTCTGCTTGTAGAGGGCTCTAGGAAAAAGAGCAGCCAAACAACAAACAGCGTGAAAAATGAGGAGGTCCTTTTTAAAAACACAGGCTATAACACCATACCTGCATGACTGGTGCTGGGTTCTGGAGAGTGGCCTCCATCAGGGAGAGGTACAGAGTCCTGATTTCCATTGGGAGGAGTAGGTACATTGTTCTGCTCTACCTGCACACGAGTCTCTTCACCTTCAGCCACCTCACCATTTTTGAAGTATTTCTGTAGCCATGAGGGGACTATGCTCTTCACTGTATCTGTTACTCGGCTGATCAAACCAGGCTGCTGTGGGAAAAGAAAGACCCGGAGTTTAGCATCTAGTTAACATTGCAATAAGACCATTCTTTTCCTTTCAGCTTTTTCGGGGGTAACCGCAGCGCATGTTTGATTTGGCATAGGTTTTTTTTTTTTAAACATCGGATGCCCTTCCTGATACAACCCTTTAGCAAGGGGCAGAAACACGCTGACGTCTATGCAGCCTACTCTTTTACGAAAGTCAGCAATGGTTCATTTACATGAGCCTCTCACCATAGACGGTGACAGATATGGCCGGCCTTTGATAACCCAGTTAGCTGCACTGGACACACACACACCGCCGTATTTGACATAAGCGCCTAGGGCCTTTAAAAAAATTGGAGTGGGTGGGCGCTTATTAAAATGTTACCAGCTCTTATTACCATCGGGGTGAAAAACATGAATATTAACATAGTTTTACTGGTATTTGTATTATTAATTTTGTGGTATCGACCAAACTACTTGTATGAAAGCTGAAAATAAACAGAAAACAGCGTTAAAATTTTTTTTAAAAAAGAAAGACTTTTCCTTCCCTTACTTTTCCCTCCCAGTGCTGTTCCTTTAAACATTTTCCCAAAAGCAAACTGAGCCAATCAAAAATGTTAACTTTGACATTGTTGTACATGACAAGTTGAACCATTCAACACGAACATAAACAAAAGCACATGTCCAGGAACCTGCTTAAATATATGAAGTTAGTGAGCAGGAGAATCAAGTGAAAAATACTCGTGATCACTTTCTGATAGGTCCCTATCTGGCTCATCGCTCCTTTCATTCAGAGCATCCCATAGTTTTGCTGTTGCAGTTTCTAATGGCTCATCGGTTCTTGGTCACTTACCAAGTGAACACAGCAAAATATTTTCCTGTTTTTTAAAGCACTGCAGAACAACCACACGTGTTGTTACTGATGAACATTAGACATTCCCCAGTGGCAGGTGTTCTTGAAATATCATATAAACTCACTTTTAGGGGCAATGAACCCCTCATTTTACCGTTACAGAGATTGATCGAATAAAATTGGTAAGTTTGCTCTACGATTTTGCTCCCAGTACACATGGGCAGTTATTAGACACATGATCAAAAAACATTGGGGTGGGGTGGGCGCTTATTACGTTGAGTCCGATATATCGAAAAAAAGAAGAAAAAAAAAAATTATATATATATATATATATATATATATATATATATATAGTGTCTGCGTGTGCGCACTTTTATATGCAATGCTGTGCCGACCCCTGTACAGTGGTACCGCACCTTACGAAATTAATCCGTTCCAGAAGTGGTTTCGTAAATTGAATTTTTCATAAGTTGAGCAGCATTTTACATGTAAAATGCTTGATTCATTCCAAGGCCCACAATACTACCCCCTTAACCCTTTAAAAATTATAAAAGTATACCTTTTAAGGCCTCCTTCTGCTTCAATATCGTACCGATGGTAGACGGGTTTCGGCCATATTCCTTTGCGATATCACTCAACCGAATGCCATGAGCCCGCTTCTTCTTTTCACTTGCACCGGGAATCACACATGCGCGCGTGCGTGTTGACTATGTCTTCTTAGCAGAGTTATAATCTTACAAATGTTCATACAAGGTTAAAAGCCCGAGCCAAAAAATAAAGTTGCAATAAGCAGACTCGAAAAACTCACAAAACAACAGAAACCCTGTCCTTTACGCGTGTTAAAACTCCGTGAAAGAACAATTGGTCGAAAAGCATCATGGGCATTATGGAGATGCAGCTCCATATTAGCCAATGGGAGGGAGCTGTATCATGGGTTTTCTGGAGATGCAGCTCCCTCCTGGCCAAAGGGAGGCCAGCGGGGCAGGATGTTGGGAGATAGCCAATGGGAGAGCAACTCGCTCATTGTTTGAATTTTTGAGATGGTGCTTTCATAATGTCAATTTGTTTCATATCCAGAGATGGAAATTTTAGGTAAATGCGTTTCGTAACCTGGATTTTTCCATTTGTTTGGACTTTCGTAAGGTGAGGTACCACTGTATGTACATATAGAGAAAGAGTTTCTTCACGATATTAAAATCACAACACCCAACAGATATCGTAAAAACTACATGCACTGTAATGAACTAAATATTTCAGCAATACAAATAAAGCTTAAAAAGATCAACAGCACCACTAAGAATGTGACAGCTGATCTGATCAAGAGCAACACACAGATGAACATTTCAAAGAACCCAAACTAACCTGGGATTCAAAACTAAATAAAACCACACAGAAGGGGATTTCCTGATGACCACACTAAGCACTTCATCCTTGCTTATATTTTTTTCTTACTCACGATATACTTTTTATTAAAACTAGTGATAAATCACCCTAAAGAGAATTTCATGAGTCACCCTACAAGATAATGAAACAACTTGCCCACTAAGCACTGAACAACCAGCTCTGTGTATACGACATGGTGCTGTGGTTGTAAGGAAATGAGTGAGCAGCAGTTCTTTAGAGAAACAGCCCACAGCACAGAGGCACTATGCAAGCTTTTGAGGCCTTTTGTTCTCCGAGGGCCAGGATCCACCAGCGCTGCAATTTTACTGTGAACATACTGAGCAAATCTTTTCCTTTTGGCTTTTCCCTTTTTTTCTCAGGTGTCACCACAGTGAATCATCTGCCTCCATCTTCATGGAAGTCATATTAATGATTTGCATGTTTGATTTGGCATAAGTCTGTACGTCAGATGCCCTTTTTGACACAACCCTTTAGCAAGGGGCAGAAACACACTGACAGTTATGCAGCCTACGCTTTATGAAGGTCAGCAATGGTTCTTTTACATGAAACTCTCACCATAGACTGTTAGACATGGCCGGCCTTTGATAACCCAATTAGCTGCGTTGGGGGACAGTGACAACCTTGTGGAGAGTGGGATTCATACCCCCAACCTTAGGATCAGCGATGCAGCGCCCTTTACCACCAGGCCACCACTGCCCCCACACTGAGCAAATGAGTCCCCTGAAATCAAAACAGATTGCAGCATTGCATGGCATGGCATTGCAGCTACCACAAATAAGACAGTACAGTGATCCCTCGCTACTTCATGCTTCAGTTTCTGTGGCTTCAGTGCATCGTGGGTTTTTTTTAAAGTATTCATCGAAAAACAAAAAAAAAAAATAAGGAAATTAAGGAAAAATAGGGGTAAAGGCAAGGAAAATTAAACAAAACAAGCCCAGTTATGCAAAAAAAAAAAAAAAAAAAAAAACCCAAGCACATAAAAACAACCCCCAACCCCACCCCAACTAAATCACTGACATTTTTATGTATGGTGCCCATCTGTGTGCGCACCCATCTGTGTGTGTGTGTGTGTGTTTATATTTTATTTACATCTCATGCATTATTTTTTTAATGTTTGTCATTATAAGCATTGAATGTGTACTTCTTGATATTATATACACATATACGTATGTCAGTAAGGGGGGTGGGGGGTCCCGTAATGGTGCCGGCCCCCATTAACCGCAGAAAGTGAGGGATCCCTGTACAGGTTTCACCCATACAATAACAGCTGGTTCGCGGTAAACCCAGGACTCGTTTGTATTGCTGGGGTCATACAAAATCTCACCGTTTACACCTTGAAACAATCCTACACTGATGAAAATGTGTGCTTTAAACTTGGAGACTCTTATTTATCCAAACTGATAAGCCATTATTTAAACTGCACACTCATGCAGAGCTTATACAAGTATAAATGTGAATCCTTTATGAGTACCAGTTCACACACGTAATAGGTATTCTTGCTGCCTTGCATTATAGTGATTCACAGAAACTACACAACCAAAAGTATTCAGCAACTGGCTATCACTCTGGGACGTGGTTCTTTCCCAAAGTTTTGCACTGCATTCTATATGTTTCTGTGCTGTTGCATTAGGCCTCTAACAAAAATGCTGCTGTCCCCCAACATGCTCAGAAAAAAAAAAAAATGGGTAGGTTGCCTTTTTTTTGCCCAGTATGTGACATACCACAAACTCTATTAATAAAACTGTCAGAACTCAAGGGTCCAAAATCATAACTATTCTGCATTCAGAAAAATATCAACAAGGAGTTGTCAAACTCTCAAGTAAAGATTTATATACAGGGAAATATCATTAAACTTGAATCATCATAAATAAACACCATTATCATGGTGGTATCATTTAAAATGACCCAAATTTTCATATTGCTGCTTCTGCTGTTGGTTCTTGTAGAAATCGTTTCATTGCAGACCTTTGCTTGCTTCTTCTCTGTACTGTGTGTTGTGCAGATCAGTCTGCACTTCATTACGGTGCCTGTAGTCTATAGTATTAAGTGCTTGTGCCTGGAGCACTATGCAATTCCACCAAGTAACAAATTTTCACTTTTGTCTTGTTCCCAGGTTAAAAGTCATAACTTCCCATTTCTTCATAACCACTCAAAACAGAAAAGAGTGGGCTTGACCTTCAAACTTGGGTTTTGTGGTCAGGACAATAAAGTGGAAAATTAGCCTGTTTTCGTATTCACTGAATGGTCACTACTCATTTCTGGACAAGTCAAGTCCACTTGTCAGAGTTGTGGTCATCATATTTTCTTTTTGTGATCATGTCAAAACAATTCCAACATCATTTCAAATATAAAACAATGTTGACAAAGCAATTATATTTATGAAAACTTTCCTCATTTGTATGGAATGAACAAGAACTTTCAAGAACATTTGAAGAAAAAGTTAGAAAATTGTTTTTAAAAGGAGCGGTTTTCAGAGATACAATTGCTGTGCAACCCACAAAACCAAAGTTTGGCGTGAAAATGTGATTTTTCTATCATTTTGCAATAAATGTGGCTGGAAAAAGCTACTTATTTACCAGGAACAAACATCGCGTTATCAAGTGTAGTCTATAAATCTCAACATGGCTGTGGTTTTACAAAGAAAAAACACCAGTGAAAATTGTTTTCTTTGAGACCGTCTGCAGTTTTCACACCCAACAGTGCAATAAAAACAACCAACAGTGCAACAAAACCAAACAATTTTAATCCAGGAAAAATATGGATCCACAACACAAACCAAATACACTCAATTTTTTTTTCCATGAACAGAAGTTGAAGCCAGTTACCCATGAAAGAGTGTGGCAAAGCACAGTATAGATCAGTGGTTCTTAACCCCACCAGTTTCATATGTGCATTCACAGAACCCTTCTTTATTGAAAAATAAAAAATATGATCTTTTTCAAATTCAAGACAAAGGTATATGTTTTCCTGGGGTGCCAAAATGAACCGTGCATTAACATCACTGTGTTCAAAGAACAAATCCAATACAATGCATGAACTCTAAACAAATTACATACCTTTTTACAAAGACCTCGTGTAATCTTATCACACTGAAATCGTTTTAATTTTTAACATTATGATTCCAATAATGAACTTATTGTATTTATACTATTTATTATTTTTAACATTTAAACACACACCCGTTACCTAATTTCCATCAGGCTACAATAATAATGAATATTTACTGCAAATCAGTGTGACTTCTGCTGTTGCCTTTGAGAGACCAGTTCTGAAATGTATGGCTTCACCTTGGACAGTGCCACTCTCGTGTCATTTTCATGGCAAAGTCTGGTCCTTTTCTTTGTTTTTATGTCCAACAGCCTCAAAAAGGACTGTTTGCAAAGATATGGTGTAACAAATGGTATAAAATTGACACCACGAATATGAATCGGGTCTGTGTCTTGACCTCCGCCGAACCCCCAAGACTGACTCACTGAACCCTTAGGGTTCGATTGAACCCAGGTTAAGAACCACTGGTATAGATCAATCTCCAGGTTATTAATCCAAACAAATATAACTAATATTATATCGTGCTGCAACTGGTCACACAAATTGTATTATGCAATGTGCTCTCATAACATTACCAATTAGAACAGTTGTAGCTTACTGAATAAAATTGTGAAAAACGCATGAAATTTGAATGCCTGGACTCAAAACCATTACTATTTATGCACCAAAAATACCTTCTTGCAAAAGGTGGACGTTGCAATCAGAAAGAAAATACACTGGTATGGAACGTCAAGTAAAACTTTCATACTAAATTTAAACTGATTTCTGTTGTTTTTTTAATTTACAGGTTTTGGAAATGGTTTTGAATAAAAAATATTTTTACGTGAGAAAAATGTAAAATGACAATGCTGTATTAAAAGCATTTTAAATCTCTTTCTCTGATCAACTAAAAATTTGCATTTTTTTTTTAATAATTAACTTTTTTGGTTACTTTTGAAGAGACAAAAATGGAAATGGTACTTCATCTTGTTAAAAAACAAAGTTTGATAAGTGACATAGTGTCCATATCTCTACACATGTAGGCTATTCCAGGTAGCTTTTCAATCTGAAAATAATCTCATTTTATATAACTTATTGGAGCTATTTTATAACCGAAAGTGGCCAGTCAAACTTTAAATAATTACACTACAGGCTAGTCAACATTGTTGTTATACTGTTCGTAGCCCTGAACAATAAATATTATATTTTTGTCATTATTACACTAATAAAACTGTTCCCCATAACCCTAAAAGTTTCATTTTTGACATTTTTTTTAACATGAGAAAAATTATTCAGAAACAAAAGACTATCATTTTTGAATGTGTGTGCACGCGCGCGTGCATGCACTTAAGCACTGGTACAAAAGTGATGTGGATAAAAGATTTCAAAAAGATTTCAAATAACAGTAACAACAGTTACAACAGGTCGGTCTTGGTAAGGGGAAACATTTTTTTAAAGCAACTTTGCCCCCCACCCCCATCCAGTAGAACTCAGGGGCTTAAATGGTTCAAATCTAATGTTTATATCCAAAAAGTAATCCCCATCAAGGTATCATGAAAGTTTTGGAGTGCAGGAACATGAGTACCATGCCCAGAACGCTGACCTGAACACCTTTGGGATGAATTGGAATGTGAACTACACCCCCAGGTCTCTCTGACTGCACCCCTAAATCCCCATGCCGAGCCTGCTTTCATACCTCACTCCTTGTGACTTGGAGGGAAAATCTAATGGAAAGGGTGGAGGATCAAGACATGTAAACATGAAGTACATCAACAGGAGTCTCCATCTCTGTTTTGGGAGATCTACCTTTCTGCAGTTTTTAGTGCTAATCAAAATATAACACACCCCTTTAAATTGTTTGAGAACTTCTTAAGGCAATAATCAGATGGTCTTCAGGAAAGTGGCTCTCCAGAAACAGGGTTAGAGACCCCTGATCTAGAATGAGATGTTAATCAATCAATCTCTCTCTCTCTCTTGCTCTCTCTCTCTCACACATACAAACACACACCAACTGTACTGCCCAAAGATTTCTGTGCTCAGAAGATGTTCTGATTACTGTAGTCAGTAAACGTAATGTCATAATGCAAGTAATAAGCGCAGAAAAGAAATTTTCCTCTGTAGCTTCTTCAGAAGCTTGACAAAACAGACTTTCATATATCTACTTATATTAACACACACTAAACATATTTAATTGTACAAAGCTACAACCTCACACCAGCACTGCTGCTTCTGCTTGTGTGCAGTTGTACAGTACGGCCTGTACTGAGAGCTTACTGCAGTTTGTTATACTATCAGAGTGAAGTGTGCAGTTATGCAGTAGAAAACATAGAAAAGCTCTCTATAAATAAATCACTATTGAACTTAACTCACCAGACTATACATGAAGCTGTTTTTTTTAATTTAGTAACAATTTTGGGGGAAAAGGGGATGAAAAGACCTTTCATAATACATGAGGCACACCACCGAATGCACAGAAAAAGCGCTGTTTATCCGAACTTTCGATCTTTCAAGTGAGCAAGTGAAGGTTGAGTACTAAACGAGTATTCAACACGCACTTGCTCACTTGAAAGATTGGAAGTCCGGATAAGCCATGCTTTGTCTCACAGGCACCATACGTCACTTGCGACAAGCGCCTACATTCCGTGGAGTGCATCACATATATTAATATTTGGTGATCCAATGTCATTTTCCCCTTCAAAGAGCTCACACCAACAAGCCCTGGCAAGCTTACAATAAAAGAGTGACCCTTTTGAAAAAAGATTGATAAGGTTTCATCTGGGTACTTTGGTTTACGCCCATTCGCTGAGAGATTCAGTAGCCCTCCGTTTTTCGAGTTTGGTTCCGGCCCATCCCACGGACCATGAAAATCTGCGAGTTATTGACGCGGTTTTAAAACCCTATGTATATTACAGGCGCAAAAATATGCTTCTGAAACACATTCTATAGACAGTCTTACTCATTAATACAGTGACAATATAGTAAAATGCAATAATGATTAAGTAAAAACTTTAATTTTGCCCTATGACAATAATTATTCATGAATAAAGCACGTTCCAGTCTCCTGACCAGAAGCGAGAGAAAATGTAGGGCGTTTGAGTGGCATCATTTGCTTTTTACACCCGAGCCCATTGGCTCATCAGGCCGGTGCTTATGCCCGGTTACCAATAGCGTGAAGCGACTAGGAGTACAACTCCTCCTGGATGGGACGCTAGTCCATCACAGGTTACCTTCCCAGTATATTTTACTGGTACCCATTTATACTGCTGGGTGAACAGAGACACACTTGTGGTTGAGACCTTGCCCAGGGGTCTTAGAACAGTGAGGGTCTAACGGATTTGAATTCATAACCTCCCAATCATGAACCCAACACCCTAACCACTACACCACTGGCCCCAGTTTAGTGGCAACGTAGGGCTTGATTAAAAACACACAACCCCCCCCCCCCCCCCCCCCCCCGTAAATTCACAATTCCAGCAATCATGGTGATAACTTGTGCGCGAAGGAGGAAAAAAAAGGTGACATCATCTGCAACCAATCAGCAGGAGGGAGAAACAAAAGCGCTCACCTACCGGCTAAATTTGAATCACGTGCCAGTAACGTCCGGGTTTGTATCTAATCCGCAAGTATGCAGGGGCGCGAGCGCTGAACCGTGAATGGTCAAGGGCCTACTGTACATACATTTAGGCTAATGACTGTTCCAAATTGCCCCAGGTGTCAGTGTGAATGGTTATGTTTAAGATGGCCCCCGAGTTTGACTGGAAATCTGTTTAGGGTGTACCCATCCTCACCCATAATCAGCCAAGGTCATCTTCAACTTCTCCATGAAGCCAAGAGCATGGATCGGAGGAGCAAAGAAATCAACAATCCTATTTACGGTATGTTTGATATACGAGCCAATCAAGTTAGTTCTGCTCCAGTTAGTAACCTCACCATTATGTTTAAGAATCTCTTAAATAGGGCATTATCACCGAGATAACATGTACATATAACTGATTCAGAAAAGGCCACACTAATTAAACAATGGCCAAAAAGAAAAGCTGAATATTTACTTTAAAATAATTTATAGATGTTAAATCACAAACAAGGAAATTTCATAGCATTAATCTTATAGCTTCCATGAATATGGACAAGACAGAGCTATATAAGAAATGAAAATTATAAATACTGTTCCTTTTACTTTTAAATCTATTGCTGAATCTGTTAATCTCAGAGGTCAACAATTAATGAGAAACTAAAAGTTTGGAGATTAAAACTGCATGTCCTGCACACAAAGGCTACTAATCAGTCCAAATATGTATCTTGATACAAAGTCATATAAAGGCATCAGCTGTGCTAGTTTTTACAAGCAATTTGTATTATGCACAAGGTCAATAAGGTGTTCAAATAATGCTGCAAAGCTCCACATGGCTAAAAAGTCTTCAGGGGTAAAGTCCATCACTTTAAAACTCCGACCTACCTTCTGAGTAAATCATTTGAAGGTGAAACAGGAATATTCAGTGCCTACTAATACAAACAATGTGACAAGTTATTTTTAGAGGTCACATAAGTCACTGCTTCAAAAACTTAAATAATCTATCAGTTCATTTGAGATTGAATCCAATCCTTGTCAGTCCCTTTACAAACACATATGCCAATGCCCAGTCAAATACTCATGAATCATTACAAGAAAAACTGACTTTCAACAACTTGAATGTCCATGTGAAATAGTGATTCAACGTTTTTCCTCACTGATCCTACCTAACTTGACTTAAACCACCATAAATCTGAGGGGTGGAGCTTCACAGGCATCGGTGAAAATGAAGGCCAGTTTAAAAAGTGGGGGAAAAAAGTACTATTGAAAACTTAAAGCTGGCACTTGGTCTGGCTAAACTCATTCCAGCCCTCTGCAGTCCAAAACCACATCCCCTAAATACGCACAAGCTCTGCTCTGGCTACGGGTTCATCAGAATAGGGTCATACACAAGCAAGGAGACCAAGCCTTGCTCATCAGTGATGAATTTTATAGGCAAAAGATTAACATCATTTAACAAATATAAATTGCAAATATTTTCCAGATTTCTTTTATTATGTAAAGCTACTTTGAGTCAACTGTATGTGCGTGTGTGTGTGTGTGTGTGTGTATATATATATATATATATATATATATATATATATATATATATATATATATATATATATATATATATTCTGACAAACCGGTCTGAAAGCGATCTGGTCGTATGTCGACTTTCCATCCAAATACACTCATGCTTCGGTTTAACAAGACTAATAGGGGGAACACTGATCCGAAGTACCTGATTGTCCGAAGTTTCCGATTCCATATATTTCAATGATTATGTTACGAAAAACTTTTACTTAAGCACACAATGTAATCTGCAAATGTAAATACTGTATTGTCATCCCTTGAATATCACGGATAATGTAGACCAGACCTGGCCACGATATTCGAAAAACCGCGAAGTAGGAACACCCCTCTCATTTCTACCATGTTGTCACGTCTATACAATATCAAGAAGTATATATTAAACGTTACACAAACATATGCATATGTAAAATACTGTAATGTATTAATATTTAAATAGAATTTATATATAAATACTTTAAGTACTGTACTCACCTCTGACAATAGCTCTTCTCCACAGTGCAGGACGTTCACAAACATGCTAAGATCACAAAATCATAAAAAATCCCACGGGAATGTGCGAGGCAAGAGCGTCACGCGTCTAAGCCAATCAGCTTGCGAGATTGAGTTGAGTGAGTGGTCCCTGCCTGAACTGGGGAGGAGGGGCACTTCAGTATGTCGTTTGTAAACAATAGACACTGCCTGCCTTGGGTCCCTGCCTTCCGCTTGCTAACATGCGAGTTTCAGCACGAATTTTGGATTTTTTTTGTTTATTTATTTATTTATTTTTTGAAATGCCGCGATGTACCAAGACCGCTATGTTCAAATCGCGAAGTGGCAAGGGATGACTGTACCTATACTCTGTAAATGTACACCATAAGATGACTGTATCTGGCTCTCAGATAAATCAGGTGGCCTTTCTTTACAGAATAACGAATACACAATTTCACTTTCATTTAAATAAAAATACAAAAAAGCCATCAAGTAAAACAAAAAAGATGAATAAATCGCACGCATTTAAATCTATACATCTATTTTCAATTACATACACACATTTCAATTACATACAGTTGGCCCTTGATTATTCACGGTTTTGCACTCAGGGTTCGAGTATTCACAGCCTGCCAAGCAACTGACACGTCACTCACATTCAGCCAATGGCTGTCCTCCTTCTTGCTGATTGGTTGAGATGATGTAATGATGTAACACCCCTTTTTCCTCATTAGTGCACAAGTTTTCAATGAGCCTCTTTTTAGTGTTTTAATTACCAGTTAAGCTGTATGATGCCACTCAAACACTGTGCGTCTTCTCTGGCTAAGCGCTAGAAAAGGTAATGACATTGGATGTCTCTTCTGAAGAAACGAGTTTCCTCTGAAGTGCCTGAAAAGGAATAATCATCTGAAAGCAATCTAGTATTAAAGACTTTTACAATCATTATTCCAGTACAGTACCTAAGTTAATGTTTAGAAAGTTTGTGCGTGTGATTTTATATGTACTGTGGTGTAGCATGTTTATCGTTTTGTTTATCCATTTCTGTACCCGCTTAATCCTAATTTGGTCACGGGGAGGCTGGTGCCCATCCCAGCTAACTTTGGGCGAGGGCAGAGTACACCCTGGACAGCTCGCCAGGCCATCGCAGAGCAGAAACACGCTGACAGCTTTGCAGCCTACTCTTGTCAAAGGTCAGCAATGGTTCTTTTAAATGCCCCAACCATAGACAGTGAGAGACATGGCTGGCCTTTGATAACCCAGTTAGCGCCACTGGGGGGGGGGGGGGGGGGAGTGGTAACCTTGTGCATAGTGGGACTCGAACCCCCAACCTTTGGATCAGCGATCCAGCGCCCTATACCACGAGACCGCCACTGCCCTTTGTTTATCCAATTTATTACATTTTATGTTCTTTTTGTTATGGTCCGTGTTTTTGAGGGACTTTGATTTTGACGGCCGAGTTCTCGAACTAGAACTGTCCGGCTGAGGTGCGTGGCTGAGCTGCTCCGCGGCTCACACCTGAATTTCACTCTTCTCATCTACTCTCAATAAACACAAGCGTGCTCACCTCTGCGCCAGAGAATTAACTCACATTTGTTGCATGTGACAAACGGAGCTTGTGAGACAAAGCGCGGCTTATCCGGACTTCTGATCTTTTAAGTGTGCAAGATCAAGATCGATGTGTCACCTGCAACAAACATCTCGCATTCAAAGGGGAAGGCCTTAAGAAGCACGCTTTAAATGAGGTGAGCGTATGGTTTGTGTTTATAGAGAGTAAATGAGATTACTTAGTTCAAATTCAGGCACCTCACAGGAAACTGTCGTTTTTTCAGGAGAAAGTCTTATTTCTTCAGAAGAGACGGCGCTTCGCCGGCGTTTGAGTGGCATCATAGAGCTTAAGTGGATAGTATACATATAAAATGAAAATATATACATACATACACACACGCTCCCCGACTTACGTTTATCCATTTATTTTTACAGGGTTTTTTTTTCAAGGGAAAAAAAAAAAAAGTCAAATTCACTTTCAACTTGCGTTCGGCCGGCCGGAACCAATTAAAAATGTAAGTCGGGGAGCGTCTGTGTATGTGTACACACACACACACACACACACACACACACAGAGTAGGCCCTCGACATTCGCTGGGGTTCGGTTCCGAGCCCTCCCGCGAATCGAAATAATCCGCGAGTTCTGTACCCGGAAGTAAAACCCCATGTACCATGTCACATGCGCGAATAAGCAGCCGTAAGTAAAATACTATGTATCTATTACATGCGCTAAAATATGCTTCTTAAACACATTCTATAGACAGTCTTACTCATTAATTCAGTATTAATGCAAAATATAGTAATGATTAAGAAAAACGTTTCAATTTTTACTGTTATATTTATTGATGATAAAATATAAACATTATACAGCATATACTGTTGTAAAGAACCCCCAGTGCAGCTAACTGGGTTATCAAAGGCGGGCCATGTCTCTCACTGTCTATGGTGAGAGGCATGTAAAAGAACCATTGCTGACTTTCGTAAAGAGTAGGCTGCAAAGTCGTCAGCGTGTTTCTGTCCCTTGCTAAAAGGGTTGCGTCAGGAAGGGCATTCGACGTAAAAACCTCTGCCAAATCAAATGTGCGAATCAGATGATTCGCTGTGGCGACTCCCGAGTAAAAGGGAGAAAGCCGAAAGGAAGACAGAATACTGTTGTAAAGAAATCCAGGGGCAGTGGTGGTCTAGTGGTATAGGGCGCTGGATCGCTGATCCAAAGGTTGGGGGTTCGAGTTCCACTCTCCACAGGGTTGTCACTGCCCCCCCCAGTGCAGCTAACTGGGTTATCAAAGGCGGGCCATGTCTCTCACTGTCTATGGTGAGAGGCATGTAAAAGAAACATTGCTGACTTTCGTAAAGAGTAGCTGCAAAGCCGTCAGCGTGTGTGTGTCCTTTGATAAAAAGGGTTGTGACAGGAAGGGCATCTGACATAAAAACCTCTGCCAAATCAAACGTGCGAATCAGACGATTCGCTGTGGTGACTCCTGAGGAAAAGGGTAAAAACCGAAAGGAAGACAGACTTTTGTAAAGAAATCATTTTAAAGTCTTTTTCAATTATTATTCCAGTACAATACCCAAGTTAATTCTTAGAATGTTTGTGCATGAGTTTTTATGTTTTGTAGCATGTTTAACAAATGACACTTGAATAATAAAACAAATAAAATAAAAAAAATAAAATAATAAACTTGAATAATTACGCTTCATGTGCTTTTACATTGAACTTGGAGTGACGTCTCCGAGATGACGCTGCCTAGAGGGCAACATCGCGGAGTTCTCCAAGTCAAATTGTTTCTTTTGTTTGTTCATGTTTTGCACTATGCTCATCTATGATCAGTCGACTCTACTACAGCTATGAGCAGCTTCAGGCAACTAAGCACGCAACAACTTCTATATTGAGTTTTCTGCTATTGACGCTCAATGCTTACGGTTAGCTAGCGGTTACCGGCAAAGCCCAGGCGGAGTTCTCAGAGGCTTGGCTCGCACTTCCGGCCATACTACTTGAAAATGTTCAGTCTCTGCGAAACAAGATGGATGAGCTTCATGCTCAGATTGCAGCACAGAGGATCTGCTGTGTTTCTGTGAAACATGGCTCGAGGAGAGTACACCCGATGAGGCAATTGCTCTAGTCGGCTATACGGCCTTCATCCCCTGCAATCCCAAACGCCGGAGTCGTCGTTCGGCCCCTTCCCGCCTGGGCTTCTCGTCAGCTGGGATGCGGCTCACACCGAGTTGCCTACCATAGCATATTAGCTCTGCTAGCCGCAGCTCGGCGAACAAGCCCAGTTGAGCGTGCTTAGTTATACGTACACGCCTGAAGACACTCTGATCTTATAGCTGCAGTAGAGTCGACCGGTAGTAGACGGGCATAGTGCAAAACATGAACAAACAAAACAAATTTAAACGAACAAAGAAACAATTTGACTCTGAGAACTCCGAGACATCGCCCTCTTGGCAGCACCATCTTGGAGACGTCACTCCAAGTTCAATGTAAAAGGACTGTAAGAAAGTTTATCCTTTTGGTATCGTTTGTTAAAAATGCTACAGAACATAAAATCTCACGCATAAACATGAACTTAGCTACTGTACTGGAATAATAATTGAAAAAGATTTTAATACAACAGTTCAGAGAAAACCATCGTTTCTCAGGAGAAAGTCTTATTTCTTCAGAAGAGACATCCAGCATTTTCTATCGCTTAGCCAGAGAAGACGCATAGCGTTTGAGTGGTATAGAGCTTAACTGTTAATTCAAACACACAAAAAAGAGGCTCATTGACAACTTGTGCGTGAATGAGGAAAAAGGGGTGGGACATCAGCTCAACCAATCAGGAGAAAGGAGGACAGCCATTGGCTGAATTTGAATCACGTGCCGGTTGCTCAGCAGTCAGCGAATACTCAAACAATGGGTGCAAAACCACGAATAGTCAAGGGCCTACTATACACACACGCACACACACCCAGCCGTTACATAACCTACATTCGCGGCTTATGTTGAGGCCTGTATGATGTATATATAAATGAACACTACAAATACAACTGAATTAAAATGAAAAAGCTATGGAAGTCCTTGCCTGGCTATTTCACAGCCGTTACTGATTGTTATCAAAATGCAGAAACCATAATGAATGTAAGAATGTGCATCCAGCTAAAAAAAAAAAAAAAAAAAAAAAAAGTTATCAGCCCCAGTTTTAACTCACTTAATCATTAGTGGTCCATTTTCCCCCACAAATCTTACTTAATGCACCTTCAAAAGAGATGCTGTATATAAATGCCACAAAATAAGAGAAGACCATTTGAGAGAGAAAAAACAGCAAAGTAGTGCATTGTTGATTTTAAAAATATTTAAATAGTTGTTGGCAAATCTCTTTGGTACAAGAGAAAGAACTTTTCCTGATGTGCAAATGAGTATTTTTTAAACATGGGCTACTTTATGACTAATTTATTTACAGTTATGAAGATCTGGTCCACTCCGTTTCCTATTTTAAGCCATCTTGTTTCAGTATTGCACAAAATCCGACAATATTGCACAAACCCCTTGTATGAATCTATACAAAGGGAAGTATGAAGGAGTAGGACCAAGTACCAAGAGCATAACACTGAAATTGTTATAAATCAGGTTACAATATGCTTTGAAAGAATATGATGCTCATTCATTTAACATTACAACTGAATAAAAGCAGTTGATGTGAGAATCATTTTCTATTAATCTGCCTACCTACCAAGATGCATATTCTATCCATTCCCACTGGATATAAGACATTGTGCATTCTGATCATCCACGACTACGATAAACACATAATATTTGTAAGTACACCACGGCAGAAAAAAGGCAAGTAAATACAACTTATCACTCATGAGAGGTGTTCGGTTCTTTCATTCATTCGGGTTAGGGGTATGCTGACAACAGGTTCTGGCCTTCATCATTTTTGGAAAACAAAAAATCTTTTACCGACTTTTGAAAATTACTGAAAACGTAAAGAAACCATAAAGAATTCTACATGGAAAAGAAACAGTACAGATATCTTTGTGTTTTAAACCACATTCTCAAAATACAGAAGCATTGGAAAACACATTTTGTTTCCCAAACTATTTTATACTCAAGACATAAGGATTCTGTGATTAGCATTTTTGGCTGTGAGGTAAGTGAAGTAGATTTTTATTCTTGGCCAAAAACATAAATCAATAAATGTCTATACTCTGTAAGTCCCTATTATTACTGTTTAAAGCATACTTGTTCTTTCCAAGTATGAACCCTAAAAAATGGATAACGTGGGACACAATGGTTCTGAAATTGAAAATTTCACATTCAGTGTGTTTTTATATATTTTAAACAGGTCACAGATGAAAATCATGCATATATCCTCTAAAGCACAGAGCAGTGTGTCTCCTCTCACAGAAATATCTACAGCTACCATATAGTTTAGTGATATCCTGCACCTAATTTTGTATACTGCTATGTAAAGCATATCCATGACAAATTTATTTTCTTCTACATCTTTCATACAAAAGTAATTCAAGAATTTTATTTTAAAAGCACTTGCAGGGTTGCACACTAAAATTCTTTAATGTTTAATTTTATATCACTGCATGCATTTTTTGTCGATGTTATTGATCTAAAAATTACTTGTCACAGAAATTTGGACTTTCTAAATTTTTATTAAAAAATCTTCCACATTTAATATATAATATTGTTGAGTAAAAAAAAAAAAAATACACCATAATATGTTTTGAAATGAAACATGCTTAGATTCAGTCTGAAATCATGCAATGCATCTGATGTGTAAACTGTAAACAGTTCATGACTACTGTACATTACTGATATACAAAGTTTGAAACGATATACCTGAGATATGAAACTAAATTAAAGACAATGTTTTGTGCTACATTGTCATCATGTGTCTAATTGATTTTGATATACAGTACTGTATTAATCCTAGACAGGAAATTATTGACTCTGCATTTAATCGATCCAAATTGAGTATGAGCACTCCGCGCAGTGGACTGCAGCACACACATTGGGGTGCAGTTGGGGGTTAGGTGCCTTGCTCTAAGGCACTTCAGCCATTGATGTGGAGGAACGGAAGGAGCAGCTCACTTCCCTGCCACATTTTTCCTGCGAAGTTGGGAATCAAAACAGTGACCTTTCCAGTCACAGAGATTTGGACAACAGAGTCAAATATTTATTTGAATGGATTGTAAACAGTCATACAAATAACAGTTTAATATAAGCTCCGATATTTTTTAAACACAAATAAATCCAATTACCAAAAAGTTGTAAATTTTAGCACAATGATGTTGTATATTAGGGAAGATTTGTGCAGCACAGTCAACATTTGGCTTTTTTAAATCAGTGTAATACAGTGTCCTTGTCCATGTCACTACATCTGACACCTATTTAAACTCCTTTATTTACTTAATTAGACTAGACTAGGACTGATCACTAAATCATGGCCACCCACTAGGACTGGTCAGATGACGGATGAGATGGCACCACTGAGTATGGATGCCTGTTTGGCATCCTCAATTTTTTTTTTTTTTTTGGTGCCATTTTCAGCTTTTCTGGCACCATGCAACACAATGATTTGTTGGACCAGGCATCACCAGGACTAAACTCCCAGTCACCTAGGACCTCTCCACACAGCCCTCTAGGAGGAAGAGCCAGCAAATCCTCTCTGATCCCAGCCACTTTCTCTTCATGTTCATGCCGTCAGGCAGATAGTACAAGAACATCAGGACTCGCACCAGCAAATTCAGGGACAGTTTCTTCCAACAAGCCTATTGAACTGATATACTGGACAAATTGCACACCATAGTTCGCACGTTCATTGTACATACCATGACCTCTGCACCTCACTTTACGAAAGTCTCACCAAATGAAAAATGCAGGTTACAAAACGCATTTTTCCTAAAATTTTTGTTTCTGTATACGAAACAAGTTCACTTTACGAAAGCTTAAAAATTCAAACGTGCCATTCAAACAGGAGAGCAGCTCGTACATTATCAATGATGTTCAAACATCCCGCCCCACTGGCTAACAACTGACCTGTCGTTCATGTCACCTTCACTCGAGTGCTATCTTGGACAGGTCCACCTGACACCATCTTGGACAGGGATTCCATTGGCTAGGAGGGATGAATGACAAAGCTACCTCCCAATGGCTATTATGGAGCTGAAGCTTCTACCATGATGGTTTTCGTGTAAAGGACAGAGTTACTGTTTTTTTATGCTTTATTTCTTGACTCAGGCTTTTAACCTTCCATAAACATTTGTAAGATTATATAACTCTACTAAGACATGGTCAACACTCGCTCGCGCACACGCGCGTGATTTCCGGTGCGAGTGAGAAAAAACGAGCTCAAGTGATATCACAAAGGAATATGGCCAAACCCTACCATCAGCATGATATTGAAGCAGAATGAGGCCTTAAAAGGTATGCTTTTATAATTTTTTAAAGGGTTTAGGGGGTAGTATTGGGAGCCTTGGAACGAATCATGCGTTTTACATGTAAAATGCTATTCAATTTACGAAAAATGCAGGTTACGAAAAAGGCTCTGGAACAGATTAATTTCGTAAAGTGAGGTACCACTGTAACTTTAGTTCATATTTTTACAGAGATCCCTCACTACTTCACGCTTCAATCTATGCAACTTCAGTCCATCAAATTTAAAAAATAAGGAAATTAAGGAAGAATAGTGGAAAAAGTTAAGGAAAATGCCACAAAAACAAGGCCAATTAGGCAAAAAAAAAGCAAACCCTAAACAAACAAAAACAACCCAAAAACTCTCATCAAAACTACTTGCATTTCTGTGAGCTGCACATCTCAGTATGTGCACGAGTGTCTGTATTTATATTCTCTCTTATGCATTATTTTTTTACTGTTTAATTGTTATTATAAGCATTTATAGCATTGAATATGTATTTATTGATATTATATACACATGTAAGCACACAACAGTGAGGGGGGGTTGGTGAATAGTCATTTTTTTACTTTATATTTTTCACGTGCAATATTGAGGGGTCTCGGAGTCCTAAAATTTAATTGCCAGTACTGATGTTCCATTTTTACATGTATATGACAAACTTGATCAGTAAATCATCAGTAGATTGATCACTGATCACTGCAACCATTTACTGATCCCCATTGTCTGTTCAATCTTCACCCTTCATCTTGCAATCAATTACTGATAATTTTAAAAAGCAATCCATCTTCTTGGTCTGTGCTTTATAGAATCTATATTATTTCCTAACACTACAAAATTAGTATTAAATTAGATAAGATTAAACTTTATTCTCATTACACAGCATAAATACGGGTGACTAGTAAGGATAGTATGATTATTGACCGAGTATGACTTCCTTATTCAGGAAATAAGTACAACCTCAGCGTCTCTATTCGATAAGATTCAACTAACTGTACCCCTATCACAGTCTAAGCAGAAATTGACGTTTACCTTAATGTTTAATTTGAACCAATCACGATGGCGAAGTCATGTGTACACTAATTAGACAGTGACGTCACCAGCCGAATTCACGAGCATGCTTGATATGATTGCTTTCACCCTGAAAAATTTCAGCACCACGTCCATGTGGGAGCATTCCGGGACCAGAGTGTGTGTGTGTGTGGGCGCGCACGCGCGCCTGTCTGTCTGTCAGGGTTAAAGGTGGCTAAAAACACGCCACAATACGCACACGTTCAGGATCTCACACGTCTCCGTCGGTTTTTAAACAGTGAACGGTTGATTTTCCCCTCGAGTCTGCCTTGAAGCGGATCACATCCCCGTCCTGTTATCTGCTCCCTCTGAGTAAATACGCGGGAGTGAAACAACACAAAGTGCTAACTAGCAGGCTAACGCTAAAGCTCAGTGCTGGAGCTGTTCAGGTACCCCATGTGTCTCGGCCTGGCCGCCTTCCAAACCGGGACACCGACGCGGCTAACTCAACATATTAACCCATAGACGAACACTTCGGTTTTTCCTCAAATTCAGTCCCAGACAAGTTAATACCCAGACACTGATAACCGTGTATGTTTAACTGTATCCGAAAGAAAACCGCGGGTGTTTGTAGAGAAACTTCAGCGTTAGCCGTTAGGGCAGTTGTACCGAACGTGTGCGGAATAGCTTGACGGCTAGCGACCTAACCTACACACCTCACAGTCCATACGTCGGGTATACAGTCCCAGAGTTTCTGTTTGTCGGCATTGTTTATTTTTATGGATAACCTTCCTAGAAATGGTGACAAAAGAGCCGAGAGTTACCTGACCGGCGGACCACCTCACTAATGATCTGAGCAGCTCTCAGGCCGCAAAAAGACTAGGCCGCAAAATGTCTCCGCCGAGAAACCCACACAAAAACATTCTATGTTTAAGCCAACTCCAAACTACACCGTAACCGGAAACACTAATCTCTTATTTACCTGTTTGCCCTTCGCGTAAGGTTTCGCAACAATGTGATATCGTCTTGTTCTGATTTTCCCTCCTCCGGTGGCCGCCATGGCTGAAGCACATACACTGACTGGTATTTCACTGCGCCGGAGAGGAGAGCGCTCTGCTCCTGTCAACTGCTCAATGCTAAAATCCTCCAATGGACCGTCAGCCATTGCGCGAGGAGAAAAAACAGGAAGTAGGGCCGCATGGGAAATTGAGTTAACTCAGCATGTTTCCTTTTTCCATATCTGTTCGACAATGAGTGCTGTCTATTTCTTTTGCTCTGTCGGACCGAGTGGTCATTTATTTCAGGCAAGCTGAGTGCTGGTACGTTCTTATTATGACATCATAGTATTTAACAGGGCTTGTGCATCTGTACTGAGCTCACAATTCGATTTGATACAGTCTGCATCACAATATAGTGCAGCCCCTTGTTTTTATATATATATATATATATATATATATATATATATATATATATATAATATATTTAAAGCTTTACATCCTGTTTTTAAATGAGACATTATATTTGTTTTTCTTTTGTGTTTTGTTTGTTCTCTCCACCTTCGGGTGGGGGTGGGTCCTGACTGTTTTTTGTGCTTCTGCATCAAATGACAGTTCAGAGTGCTCACCCACTCTTCTTAGAATCTTTCGGGGTCGTGTTAGACAATGCGCCCCTGGGGATTCCCTAATCTAGGGAGGCTTCAAAATCCATTTGGGTGACCATAGTTTGACCTCTAAGTGTGTGATTGGTAGGTAAGGCCTCTCCAGACTGAACCAGAAAGGTGTTTCGTTTTTGGACTCTGTGCTGATCACATTTAGTCCATCACAAATACCATGTTTGAACATAAGTGGTCCATAAGTGCACCTGGCACCAGGACACCCTAGGCCGCAGTTTGATGATCGACTTTGCAGTCATGTCACCAGACTTCCAGCTGCATGTTCTGGACACTTGGGTGAATAAAGGAGCTGAGCTGTCAACCACCTACCTGGTGGTGAGCTGTCTCTGATGGCGGTGGAGGCTGCCCTCCAGACCTGGCAGGCCCAAACGAGTAATTAGGTTCTCCTGGGATTGTTTGGCGGAGTCTCCTGTCAGAGGGACCTTTGACTCCCACCTCTGGCAGCACTACAACCATGTTCCGAAAGAAGCGGGTGACATGGACTCAGAAAGGGCCATGTTTTGTGCCTCCATTGTTGAGGCGGCAGTCCATATCTGTTGCTGGCAATTCATCAGTGTCCGCCTGGCGGTAACCTCCAAACCCGGTATTTGATACCTACTGTCAAGAGAGCCATCCAGCTGAAAAAGTAGGCCTATTGGGGCTTATTGGCCTGTGGGACTCCCGAGGCAGCAAGCAGGTACCAGCAGGCCAAATGTGCTGCAGCCCAAGCTGTCACCAATGCAAAATCTAGGGCATGGAGGAGGAGTTCAGTGGGGGTCTGCAAAGTGATTATCAGTTGGCCTCAAAAAAGTTCTGGACTATCATGGATGGATGCCTCAGTAAAGGGAGGCAGTTCTCCACAAATACTGTTTACAGTACTTTCCATCTCCTGTCAACATTACTTTGTGGACCTCCTCAATCCACAAAAATGCCTTTCATGGAGAAGGGAAGACCCAGTGAGTTTGGGTGGGGGTCCACCCATCACTGGAGCTGAAGTCGCTGAGGTAGTCAAAAAGCTCCTCAGTGGTTGGGCTACAGGGGTGGATGAGATCCGCCCTGAATATCTCAGTGCTCTGAATGTTGTGGGGCCAGTGGCGTAGTGGTTAGAGTGCTGCGCTTATGATCGGGAAGTTGTGTGTTCAAGTCCTAGATTGACACCCACTGTGCAAGCTCTCAACCAACAGTGTGTCTCTGTTCACCCAGCAGTTTAAATGGGTACCAGTAAAAATATGCTGAGAAGGTAACCTGTGATGGACTACGTCCCATCCAGGAGGAGTTGTACTCCTAGTTGCTTTATGCTACAGAAATCAGGGATAAGCACCAGCCTGATGAGCCACTATGGCTTGGGTTAAAAAGCCCAACAGACTACTTTTTTACTGGATGTTGTAGGTCTGTATGGTCGATGAGTCTCTGCAACATCGCATGGTCATCAGGGGCCATACCTCTGGCTTGGCAACCCGGGGTGGTAGTCCCTCTTTTTAAAAAGGGGGACTGGAGGGTGTGTTTCAATTATCGTGGAATCACACTCCTCAGCCTACCCGGGAAAGTCTATGCAGGGGCACTGGAGAGGAGGATCCGGCCAATAGTTGAACCTCAGATTCAGGAGGAACAATGTGATTTTTGTCCTGACCGTAGTAGCACTCTTGACCAACTCTATATGTACCACAGGATCTTGGAGAGGGCATGGGAGTTTGCCTAATCCATCCACATGTGTTTTGTGGATTTGCGATTTCATCTATTCCATTCCATCAACACAACATTGACTGGTTTTGAATAATCATGAAAAAGTTTCTTTAAATTACGACTCAAGTTCTCATAAAAGTTACTGGAGTTATAAAATTAGATGTTCAACTCATAATTTTGTAGTGGTTAACACCCTCTCCTTTCAGTAAGAAGGTCCTGGTCTCAAGTGATGTGGTCAGTGAGGGCATTTCTGTGTGGAGTTTGCGTGTTCTCCCCTTGCTTACATTGGTTTCCTCCAACAGTCCAAAAACGATGCTGAAATGCTTCTAGGTGGGAATATTAGTTGAAATGGTTGCCTGTGTGTTTGCCCTGCCATAGACTCAAGCTGATCAGGGTATACACAGCTAGAGGAATATACAGTAAAAGGTACAGAAATTAATGAATTAATCTGATAATTATGATTTCATACTTAAATTTTTACTTATTACCTCTTAATGACTACTTAATTCTACATCATGATGAGATGTTCTTTTATCGGTTACTGTTTGAGGGCACCATGACAGAGCATTCATCTCTCTCTCACACTGTCCTCTGCAGACTTCTCCATCATGCCAAAAGGGTTGTGACAGGAAGGGCATCCGACGTAAAAAAAACAAAACAAAAAAAACCTCTGCCAAATCAAACATGCGAATCAGATGATTCACTGTGGCGACTCCCGAGTAAAAGGGAAAAAGCCGAAAGGAAGACAGACATGCTGAAGTTGGAACTACCAGGCAGAAGGCCTAGAGAAAGACCAAAGAGGAGATTTATGGATGTGGTGAAGGAGGACATGAAGGTAGTTGGTGTAAGAGCAAGAAGAGAATAGGGTGAGATGGAGGCAGATGATTCGCTGTAGCGATCCCTGAAGGAAACAGCCAAAAGGAAAAGATCATCTTGAATAGCTATTTTAATGTTAGTTTTGACTTGGACATGTCTTCAGTGTGGTCGTAGCTTGACTAAACAAAAACATTTACCAGTAGTGATGTAAGCACTGATGAAAATACATGTAACAGTGGCAGAGTAATATCTCTACTCCACCAGCAGCATTATTCTCATCTGAACTCGTGTTTTCCAGGCAATAAAAAAAAGAGAACTCACATAATTCAGCTGCAGATTTACAGCACTTATGTATCTATTACAGCAATTTTAATCATCATCATCATCATCATCGGGTCAGACTGATCATTTACAACTCAGTGACTTTCTGAACAAGAAAGTTTTTTAAACATATTTCACAAATTAACCAGTAATGATGTCAAATTACATACACAGAAAATATAGGCATGAAATTCCCCAAATTAGAAACAAAGTACAGTGATACCTCAGCTCACGAACGTAATTGGTTCCCAGAAAGTGTGTGTGAGGCGAAAAGTTCGTCTTCCGAACATTTATTTCCCATAAGAAACCATTAAAATGAGAATAATCCGTTCCCAGGTCCCCATAAAACATAATTTTCTACTAAATAAGCCTTAAAACTACACAAAAATATACCTTATTTTATGTATAATAAATGTGCTCTTGTATTGTAATTAAAGAAATAAACTGTACTGTATAATAAAGTCGTTTTATTTACCTTTGTGATGGTAGTTGATGGCTTGATGGAATGGAGTGGGAGGAGGAGGGAGGGAGGGAGGGACTTACTGTTTGGAAGGAGTGTTTGGAAAGGCCTACTGTTTGGAAACACCCTTAGCCACACACGCACCCTTAATAGCTTCCTTGTTCTTAAGGATGGGAGCAATGGTAGACTTGGCGTACTGGTACTGGGACGCTGAGTCACACAAACGCACACCTCGTTCGTGTTTTTCAATGATCTCCGCCTGTGGTGGGGTCTTTTTCGGTCCCATAATAGCAAAAGTACACTCAATATGGTCCAAAATGTCTATCAAACACAAACCAACTTCCGCATTCAAAGAAAGGTGGTGACGAACTGTGACGCCGTGAGCGTGCGTCAGCTTCTCGTGGCCGCCACCGTGGCGCTGTTCGACCGCGTGGTTTGATTCGTCCGCCGAAAACTAGTTCATCAGCAGAGACAATATGCTCGCAAATTTAATGTTCTTGAGGCGAAAAGTTCGTGAACTTAAGCGTTCGTCAGCGGAGGTTTTACTGTATAAAAAAACCGAAATAAATATATTGCTATTGTCTCTCCATCAGAAACAGTGTTCACTGATTAAAGGGAAAAGCTCTCTAGATCGCAGAAATATCTGCAGCACAGAAACTGCCAAAAAATGTCTATTGCTCTTTTACAAAGGCATCTTTACTAAGCAGCAGAGAATCGATGAACTCACAATCATAGGATTTCTTCTCCATTCAGTCACACTATTGGTATGCAAGATAGTACTGTATTAGCTAATTCAGAATCCTTGAGCCTCTTTATTCATTGTTTTTGTCCGTCCTCATTTATACATTCAGTACAAAAAGAAATACAGGAAAAACTAATTAAATACAACTTTTATGGTTCACCACCCATTTTTACTACTCAACAGCAAACAATAATGACCCCACTGTCATATCATGAAAAACTCTGAATGTCAGCCTTTTTAATTTAAGCATTATCCACTGAATATAATGACTAACATCATAAAGATAGTAAACCACTCAGATTATACACTTTGTATGTATGATATGTTCAGTAGTTTATTCACCAACTGTTTAATTCTATGAGGGTTGTAGGGAGGCTGGAGTCTATTGGAGTTAGTTTGGAATGGACAATCAGCTTAAATGTACAAGTCTTTTTGGACTGCGCGAGAAACCCACACAAGCAAAGAGAGAAAATTCAAATTCAACCCAGAAACCTGAGACATTAGCTCTGTAAGGCAGACATGCCAGCCACTATGATCAGTGCATAGTTCAACGGCTTAAAGGTTTGAATGTGCCATGAAGAATATTCATATTTTAAAATTAACTTTACTATACTAGTCCTTCTCAAAAAATGAGCATATTGTGATAAAGTTCATTATTTTCTTTAATGTACTGATAAAAAAATTAAACTTTCATATATTTTAGATTCATTGCACACCAACTGAAATATTTCAGGTCTTTTATTGTTTTAATACTGATGATTTTGGCATACAGCTCATGAAAACCCAAAATTCCTATCTCAAAAAATTAGCATATCATGAAAAGGTACTCTAAACCTAATCTATTAACCGAATCATCTGAATCAACCAATTAACTCGAAACACCTGCAAAAGATTCCTGAGGCTTTTAAAAACTCCCAGCCTGGTTCATTACTCAAAACCGCAATCATGGGTAAGACTGTCGACCTGACTGCTGTCCAGAAGGCCATCATTGACATCTTCAAGCAAGAGGGTAAGACACAGAAAGAAATCTCTGAGCGAATAGGCTGTTCCCAGAGTGCTGTATCAAGCCACCTCAGTGGGACGTTTGTGAGAAGAAAAAAGTGTGGCAGAAAATGCTGCACAACCAGAAGAGGTGACCGGACCCTGATGAAGATTGTGGAGAAGGGCCGATTCCAGACCTTGGGGGACCTGTGGAAGCAGTGGACTGGGTTACAGGTGCTGCATTCCCCAGGTCAAGCCACTTTTAACCAGAAACGGCGGCAGAAGCGCCTGACCTGGGCTCCAGAGAAGCAGCACTGGACTGTTGCTCAGTGGTCCAAAAGTACTTTTTTCGGATGAAAGCAAATTTTGCATGTCATTCGGAAATCAAGGTGCCAGAGTCTGGAGGAAGACTGGGGAGAAGGAAATGCCAAAATGCCTGAAGTCCAGTGTCAAGTACCCACAGTCAGTGATGGTCTGGGGAGCCATGTCAGCTGCTGGTGTTGGTCCACTGTGTTTTATCAAGGGCAGGGTCAATGCAGCTAGCTATCAGGAGATTTTGGAGCACTTCATGCTTCCATCTGCTGAAAAGCTTTATGGAGATGAAGATTTTCATTTTTCAGCACAGCATGGCATCTGCACACAGTGCCAAAACCACCGGTAAATGGTTTACTGACCATGGTATTACTGTGCTCAATTGGCCTGCCAACTCTCCTGACCTGAACCCCATAGAGAATCTGTGGGATATTGTGAAGAGAAAGTTGAGAGACACCAGACCCAACACTGTGGATGAGCTTAAGGCCGCTATCGAAGCATCCTGGGCCTCCGTAACACCTCAGCAGTGCCACAGGCTGATTGCCTCCATGCCACGCCGCATTGAAGCAGTCATTTCTGCAAAAGGATTCTCGACCAAGTATTGAGTGCATAACTGAACATAATTATTTGAAGGTTGACTTTTTTGTATTAAAAGCACTTTTTTTATTGGTCGGATGAAATATGCTAATTTTTTGAAATCGGGATTTTTGGTTTTTCTTTACTTTTTTGCCAAAATTATCAATATTAAAACAATAAAAGGCTTGAACTACTTCAGTTGTGTGTAATGAATCTAAAATATATGAAAGTCTAATGTTTATCAGTACATTACAGAAAATAATGAACTTTATCACAATACGCTAGTTTTTTGAGAAGGACTAGTATTTAATCTTATATTATATTCCAGTAAAGTGGTGATGATGCAGCGTTTGTAAAATTTTTTCCCCCTCCATCCACTGTCCTGTACTTTCCAAAAAGTGAGGTGTTTCCAAAATTGTTAAAGTTTAAAGCTTCTGTTTTCAAGAGAAAAAAAACTGGATGGATATAAATATCAGCTGATGTACAAGCTTTCAGTATTGTTATCGGAAATGAAGAAGCAATTTTGTTCTACATGTTATTATATAATTTTCAAAAATATAAATAAATGATTTTGAAAAGAGAGTACATGTATAGATTTTTGTTGCTACATAAACTTGAAAAGCAGTCACTGATATAATCAGAAGGACAAGAAAACGTGTCTATGCAAGTATGGCGTGGAATGTAAACTGTATCGTCTCACAAGATAATTCAACAGAACATCTTGTTTTGGTCAAGTTCGCTGTAGTATATTACAGGAGAAATCTATGTGTCACCTCCAACAGGCTTTGTTTTGCTTTACAGTATTTTTAAATATTTGTTATTTTATTTTTAGGCACACAATGCATGAGGATAAAATTGTTCGGCTGGTGCAGAGAAGACGGTGTTATATTGTGCTAAGGGGAAATGAAAACAGAAGAGCTGGGACTGTTTCATCGGAATGTAGCTGGGCAAGTCCATCATAATGTCACATCATGCTTGTTTGTGAAGGTGTCTTCAGAAATATGCTTCAGCAGGTTAACAAGCGAAGAGTATATGACGACAACTAAAGAAATTAATTTGCATTTTCTTCACCTGTTGGTCCAAAATTAGAAACCTGTTCAGTAACAGGAACAAAAATATAAAGCGCAAATAGTGCCATGACGAAAAAAGTGCACAATCCCTTGGTGACAAACTCCTTATATTTTTTAAATACTGTGAAAGTTATCCAGGAATCAAAAAAAAAAAAAAAAAAAAAAGTGCTTCCCACACTTGCTTTTACTCAGCGTGCAATTTTCAAAACACCGAAACACCAGTTGTAGCACGAGGTTTTCTACTTGTGCCACGACCATAAAGACTTGTGTGTTAAGGAGTGGTGTTTGGTGATCTGCTCTTACTCATCACTCTTTGATTCATGTCTTTGTAAACTTCTTTACATCAAGTCCACGGGTTGAAAGGATACTCTGCTTTCAATGTAGCTACTGTTTGCTGCTTGTTCCATTACTTTTGTTCTTCACTGATCTCCCTCTTCTCTGGTGTAATAGCTTGGCGTTACTGAAGTCTCTTTCATCTTAGGATGGAATAAAGTAAACAAAATCATTTCAAACAAAAGAGCTGTAATATTATACACAGACATGCTCAGAAACAAGACAATGTGCCAAATAACCCAAAACAAGTTGAAAGCGGATGACTTAAATAAATAAAATCATAAGAAAGGAATGTATATTGTAAACTTTCATAGATAAAATTCAACAATTTTTCATTTTTTAGGCATAAAAACTACCAAATTAATCCAGGAGATGGCACCTGGCTTTAGTGCAGGTGTGGCCAACCCGTGGCTTCCGAGCCACATGTGGCTCTTTGCCTCGTTTCATGAGGCTCTTCTGTTCATATCAAAGTTTGTGTTTTTGTAATGTGCGTGTTTGCTTCGCTTGAGTTCAATATGGTATTATTGTCAAATTCTTATGTGTGTGAGATGAAAATACAGTGGTACCTCACCTTATGAAATATGCAACAAGTAAAAAAAATAAAAAAAAACAGGTTATGAAACAAAAATTCCTGTCTCTGGATATGAAACAAATTCACATTACGAAAGCGCCATCTCAAAACTTCAAACAATGCACAAATTGCTCTCCCATTGGCTATCTCCCAACATCCCGCCCCGTTGGCCTCCATTGGCTAGGAGGGAGCTGTATCTCCATAATACCCCTGACACAACTCCCTCCCATTTGCTATTATGGAGCTTCATCTCCATAATACCCATGATGCCTTTCGTGTAAAGGACAGAGTTACTGTTGTTTCGTGAGTTTTTCGAGTATGCTCATTGCAACTTTATTTTTTGGCTCAGGCTTTTAACCTTGCATAAATATTTGTAAGATTATAACTATGCTAAGAAGACATGGTCAACACGTGCGTGCGTGATTCCCGGTGCGAGTGAAAAGAATAAGTGGGCTCGTGGTATGCGGTTGAGCGATATCGCAAAGGAATATGGCCAAACCTGTCTACCATCAATAAGATATTGAAGCAGAAGGAGGCTTTAAAATGTATACTTTTATAATTTTAAAGGGTTTAGGGGGTAGTATTGGGGCCTTGAAACAAACCAGGACTTTTACATGTAAAATGTGGCTCAACTTACGAAAAAAATCAGGTTATGGAAAGGATTAATTTCGTAAGGTGAGGTACCATTGTATTGCAAAGCTTCCCAGTATGGGCGAGATCATTTCAGTGAACAATTTGTGTCAAATTTGCTCTCAAAACAGCGATTAGAAAAAAAAAAAAAAAAAAAAAAAAAAATGCACAGCAAAATGATACTATGAAGATGAAAAAGGACATTTTTAACAGAGTGGGAGAGTTTTTTGTTGTTCTTGAATGCAATGGAAAGCCATTCTGCCTTATATGTCAGGCGTCATTGGTACATTTCAAAACTTCAAATCTTAATCACCACTTCAGCTCACTACATGCTAACTTTGACCAGGAATTTCCAAAAGAGACTGAACTTCGCAAGCACAAGTTGTCCACTTTGCAAAGTCTGGCAGAAAAGCAGATACAGTTTTTCCAAAAATTTATGAAGCGCTCAGCGACCGTTATGCTTACATTGTATAAACTGGCTTGGAACATTACACAGGCCAAAATGCCATACAATGAAGGAGCGTTCATTATAAAATCTTTCAGTAACATTGTTGCAATCTTGTCTCCTGAAAACGAAAAACTAAAACACGTGGTATCGGATGTCCAACTATCCCGTGACACTGCTGAGCACAGAATATTGAACATTAACACGGCTATTGAATCACAGTTGCACTCTGACCTTTAAAGTATTTTATCATGTTGGTGTGTGAGTTTACAATAAATCTGGCTGAGCAGAGGTACGTGTGTGTGTGTGAGAAGGGGATGGGTGATGTTCATGCGTGCCCATGTGTATGATGTGGCTCTTTGCGGTAACTCAATAAAAAAAATGTGGCTCTTGGTCTCTGACTGGTTGGCCACCCACGCTCTAGTGGGGTGAACAAAAATGACAAAACTCTTTGTGGTAGTTTGATGCCTGTATGTCGGACCTTTTAAAGGAGAGATGTTATACCTTTTCTACAATATTGACTAATAAATAGGGCAATGGTAGCTCAGTGGTTAATTCTCCGGGTTATTGATCAGAAATAGGGAGATTCAAATCCCAGGCACTGTTGAGCAAGTTGTATGAATGACATAAATGTAAGTCATTGCGCATGTTTATGTTTCCCTGTGGGTTGTTTGAGCTGGTCGTACATTCAAGGTTTTCAGCGAAAATTCAGTTCAGTTCATTTTCTGTAACCGCTTAATCCGAATTAGGGTTGCGGGGAGGCTGGCGCCCATCCCAGCCAACTTCGGGCGAGGGCAGAGTACACCCTGGACAGCTCGCCAGGCCATCGCAGGGCGGAAACACGCCGACGGCTTTGCAGCCTACTCTTGTTGAAAGTCAGCAATGGTTCTTTTACATGCCTCACACCATAGACAGTGAGAGACATGGCCGGCCTTTGATAACCCAGTTAGCTGCACTGGGGAGGACAGTGACAACCTTGTGGAGAGTGGGAATCGAACCCCCAACCTTTGGATCAGCGATCCAGTGCCCTATACCACTAGACCACCACTGCCCTTCAGCGAAAATTATTATTCTATAATTTTTCTTTTGGGGGTGAGACAGGCACACACAACGACGGTAGTGCATCATCGCATGTCAGGCTTTCTTATTAGCTGACCTTCCCCAACTCCCCCGCCATGCACTGTGCATCTACCCATCCCGGTCTGCCTCCCAATGCACTCTGCATGGCACTTTCAGGCTAACAATTAGCGCAGATTTAGCACTGAGAGTGGGAAGAGCATAAATGGGAGGAGGAAGCCAAACAGGCTATCCTGTGTTTACATTCAATATAAGCATTGGGAGTCGGGGGCAGTAAGCTGTACGCTGACGTAATGACGCTGCATTTCTGCATTCATTGTTTACAAACTACAGACTGAGTGTCTCTCTGTCTTCCTTTTGGCTTTTTCCCTTTTACTCAGGAGTCGCCACAGCGAATCATCTGATTCGCACGTTTGATTTGGCAGAGGTTTTTACGTCGGATGCCCTTCCTGTCACAACCCTTTTTAGCAAGGGACAGAAAGACGCTGACGACTTTGTAGCCTACTCTTTACGAAAGTCAGCAATGGTTCTTTTACATGCCTCACACCATAGACAGTGAGAGACATGGCCCACCTTTGATAACCCAGTTAGTTGCAATGGATGCATATGTATTTATTGATATGATATATATATATATATATATATATATATATATATATATATATATATATATATCAGTTATACACATCAGTTATATAGCGTGTTACCCTTGTGTTGAGACATTGTCTCTATGATCTTTGTGTTTACACTGTTTTGCGGACTTTTGTAACCCTCAGCAAATATGGTTGGTCAGAAGTGTAAGCCTACTAGCATGGGTGCAAGTCTCATACACAGAGTTGAATTAACTATCTGCTCAGATCAGCACAATCTTTATATTTATTATCTTTTAGCTGAATCCTAAGAGTGTATACTTATTTTTATATTAATATTCATTAGGATTTGTACTTGTTCTTTGTATGCATCTCTTGAACAAAGTTTACTTACTTACATAAAAGAAAGAACTCTCCACTTTACTGGGAGACTGCATCAGTGCAGGCTGTGTTCTCAACGAGTTCAACAGAATCCTTGTGCACTTGAAAGACCAAAAGTCTGTATAACCCACAGCAAGTACACTACTATCGCAAGTACACTACTTTCGGTATTGAGCGCTTCACATATTGTAAGCGTTGATTGACTGTTTTAAGCTTCATGTAAAGTAACTCGGTATAAATAAGTGACTTATTTGAAATTAATGTTAATATTATTTGATATATTTGATAATATTTTACAATGTTATGTTTATAATAATTTATTTAGGGGTGTTTATGAGATACGATCATGATATTTATGGATGTATAGTACAGTATGAGCGTCATACGTCACATGTCACTGTAACAACTTACGTTCACTTTCAACTTGCGTTCGGCCATCCGGCACCAATTAAAAACGTAAGTCGGGGAGCGTCTGTATATGCTAAACAGATCACCAGTCCATCACAGGGTAACAAACACAAGTATTTACATTCCTTTGGAGTAGCCAATTAGCCTCACACTGAATCCCAGCATACAAAACTCTCATTTATAGGACTAAATCCACCACCAGAACCGTGCAGATCTGGACTGAGGCAGTTTCATCGGCACTAAAAGACTGCTTCGATCACAAACTGGGATGTGTTTAAACAGGGCACTGATCTGGAGGAATCCATGTCAGCTGTTCTGTCCTACATTTATTTCTGCACTGACACTGTCCTGCCCACAAAGGCCATCACAGCTTTCGCCAACAAGTTGTCATGGACGGACGACACAGTGTGTCTCCTGCTTAAAGCCCGGACCCAGCCTTTAGAGCAGATGACAGTCTGGCTGACAGCAGGGCCTGGAAAGAACTGAAAAAAGTGAATCCAACTGTGAAAACTCATGTACAAACAGTATATTGTAGAACGAGTTACCAACTACAACCCATGTAACATGCGGAAAGGTATAAAGACCATTACGGACTATAAGCAAAGCGTCCAGCAGATCAACCATCACCCCACTCTGCCTGACACCTTGAACAGCTTCTTTGCATGTTTTGAATCATTAAGCAGCAGTGAGACTATATTTCTTCCTCCACCGGAGGGGTAGCAGCAGCTCTTCGTCCTGCAGCGGCACCAAAAAAGTGTGTTCTACCCTGAAGTAGTTTTCCTGGACATTTTCGACCTGTCCTTGCAGCTTACTGTGGTCCCTGTATACCTCAAGTCCTCAGTCATGCCTGTGCCAAAAAAATCAGCTGCCACCTGCCCGAACGATTATTGACGGGTTGCTCTGACCACAGTAATCATGAAGCGCTTCAGGAGGATCATCCTTAACCACAAAAGACACTAATCTGGACTGTCTTCAGTTCGCCGAAAGGGACAGCTGCTCTACGGGTATGCTGTCTCGCCAACACTCCACACAGCATTGACTCACCTGGAGCACCTGAACGCTTATGTCAGGATGCTATTTGTGAACTTCAGCTTTCAACACTGTTCTCCTAGAGAAACTGTTACTGAAGCTCTACAACTTGGGACTGTCAACAACTTTGTGTTACTGGACTTTCTCACCAAACCAATTCAGGTGGTGAGGATAGGAAACTGTACTTTTTCCACCCTGATCCTGAACACTGGAACACCACAGGGATGTGCACTCAGCCCAGCCCTCTTCAGCCTCTTTACACGTGACTGCTCTGCCACCCATGCCATTAAAACGCTTATGAAGTTTGCCGATGACACGATCGTGGTAGGCTTGATATCAGACACTGATGAGACCCACTGCAGAGAGGAGATTCATCACCTAACAAACTGGTGTTCAACTCTTTCTGAACACCAGCAAAACCAAGGAGATCATAGTAGACTATAGGAGGACCAGGAAGACAAAGTATGCTGCTGGGGAGGTGGTGAAGCGTGTGGACGGTATTAAGTTCCTGGTCATTCACATTTTATATGACCTGTCCTGGTCTGTGGACACCTCACACCTGGTGAAGAAGGCCCAACAATGGCTTTTCTTCTTTAGAAACCTGAAACGTACTGGACTCTCCTCTGGGTTGCTCAAGAATTTCTACAGCTTTAAAATAGAAAGTACTTTCTGTCTCAGTGCAACTGCATAGTATGGCAGCTGCATTGCTGAAGACAGAAAGGACTTTGCCCTGGTGGCTCATGGACTGCCGTCATTCATATATGGACACAATATATGCTGTCCAGGTCCAGAAGAAGGTCAGCGGCATCGCAACGGTTCCCACACACACGGGAAATGGACTGTTTGTACTACTTCCTTTGGGAAAGCGGTACAGAAACATCAAGACTTTCACAACCAGACTCTAAAACAGCTTTTACCCCAGAGCAGTGAAAGTCATCACCCCCTACCAATTCGCAATCACAGGCACATGAAACCCTCCTCCACTGACACATACTCAATTACACAGTCATCAGTTCTTTACAAGACATTGAATACACAAACTCTAGGACACTATTGTACTGCCACACTTTACCTCAACTGCATTCTAGTTTATCCACCTTGCTGCTACTATTTATTTATTTGTTCCATTCCACAATGTCTTGACATTCATACTGTATATCTCCAGTGTTCAGTTTTCATTCATAGGTACTGAATTTACATTTCTATTTTATATTTTTACTTAAAGTTTAGTATGCCCCCCAGTGCAGCTAACTGGGTTATCAAAGGCGGGCCATGTCTCTCACTGTCTATGGTGAGAGGCATGTAAAAGAACCATTGCTGACTTTCGTAAAGAGTAGGCTGCAAAGTCGTCAGCGTGTTTCTGCCCCTTGCTAAAAGGGTTGTGACAGGAAGGGCATCCGACGTAAAAACCTCTGCCAAATCAAATGTGCGAATCAGATGATTCGCTGTGGCGACTCCCGAGTGAAAGGGAAAAAGCCGAAAGGAAGACAGACAGACTTAAAGTTTAGTATGCAGAATTACATGGGTTTATATTTTGCTGCTGACAGTGTTAATTTCAGTTTGTGTCCATTGAACCTTTTAAACTTGTTTGTAAATTAAAAAGCGAGAGCCTCGTACAAACTTTCATTATGTGTGAACATAATGACTACAAAGACTTGAATCTTGAATTAAAGTACCCGGAGGAAAGCCAAGCAAATATGGGGAGGGCATTCAAACTCAACGCAGACACACCCTCTCCAAACCTGGCTCTCAAACTCAGGTTCTTGCTGTGAGATGTAAGTGCTAACCGCTATTAGCATGCTGCCCAAAATAAATTCATGTCAATGACATGTACCCTCTTTTCCATACAAGTAATAGATATTAAAAACAAACTAAAATACAATATGGAATATTTTACATTAAATTGTGCATTTTGTTAAAACATACAAAAATGTAGTGATAGTAGTACTTGAATCATGAAATGTATTCTGATAGTCCTAATCCTTACATGCACATCTGGAGGCATTACTTTTAATGTTGCAGGGAATGTAACCACAGGAGTCAATGCTGTCACAACAGTCGGACGTGCTCTGAAATTGAGATTAGTCAGGTGACTATACATGAAGCAAACAATAACACTTTCACAAAGAAAAGAGATACACAAATCTTTACAGTAAATTACAATATTCTATTTAAAAAATGTAAAAGTTTTCCCAAAAATAACTAAAGCTATCAGAAATGAACATCACAAACATCAATGTGAATAAGATTAGAGCTGATTAGCATCAGAAAAAATACAATAAATGATTTCCACCAATCTGTTTCATTTAAAAGTTGAGTGACAGGGTTTCAAAATACTGCAGAAACATACCTTCAGCTGCATGCCATACTTCTGCTCATGCCACACCATCCCATATAGGCAGAGAGAGGTAATGAAGGCCTGTATGAGAGAGCGAGAGGGAGAGCATATGTTTAATCAGTCATAAGTCAATCAGCATGCAGGCTGGCTGATAGCGTTTAAAACTGCAGAATGTTCAGAAGTTTTACAGTAACACAGTCATGTAAAATAATTAGGAAATCCCATTAAATAGTCACCTCTTTGTTAAGAAATCTTTGCATAAATAAAAACAAGATTGGACATTATGTAAAGAAAAATGATGTACTGTATTCGACGTAATAAGCACCCTAATGGGACCAAAATCATAGATCAAACTTACCAATTTTATTCGATCAGTCTCTGTAACCGTAAAATGAGGCAGTCACTGCCTGTAAAAGTGAGTTTACACGGTATTTCAAGACCCCCTGCCACTGGAGAATGTCTATAATGTTCACCAGTAACAACACATTTGATTGTTCTGCCGTACTTGAAAAAACAGGAAAATATTTTGCTGTGTTCTCTTGGTAAATGTCCAACAACCGATGAACCATTAGAAACTGCTACAGCAAAACTATGGGATGTTCTGAATGAATGAAACGATGAGCCAGATATAGACCAATCAGAAAGTGATGATGAGTATTTTTCACCCGATTCTCCTGCTCACTAACTTCATACATTTAAGCACGTTCCTGGCCATGTACTTTTGTTTATGTTTGTGTTGATTGGTTCAACGTGCCATGTGCTAAAGTTGACATTCGTGTTGATTGGCTCGATTTTACTTCTGGCAAAATGTTTAAGGGAACAGCACCTGGGAGGAAAAAAAAGGCCCTTTAATTTTCCCTCCCAGGTGCTGTTCCCTTAAACACAAATTCCAGTAAAACTCGTTTATTGTTCTGTTATGATTCATGTTTTCCACCTCGATGATAAGCACTTACCGTTCCACTCCGCTGGTATCATTTTAATAAGCGCCCACCCACTCCGATTTTTAAAGAGCCCTGGGCGCTTATGTCGAATACGGCAATTGTAATTAAACAACATAAATTAACATATTTGATAAGTTCTCGCCCTAATGAAAGGAAAAGTGTACAAGACGGTGACGAGGCCAGCGATGTTGTATGGTTTAGAAACAGTGGCGCTGAGGAAAAGACAGGAGGCATACTGTAGCTGGAGGTAGCAAACATGAAAATGTTGAAGTTCTCTTTGGGAGTAATGAGGATGGATAGGATCAGGAATGAGTACATTAGAGGGACAGCACATGTAAGAGGTTTTAAAGACAAAGTCATAGAGGCTAGATTGAGATGGTTTGGACATGTACAGAGGAGGGATAGTGAGTATGTTAGTAGTAGGATGCTGAGGTTGGAATACCAGGCAGAAGGCCTACACGAAGACCAAAGAGGAGATATATGGATGTGGTGAAGGAGGACATGAAGGTAGTTGGCGTAAGAGAAGAAGATGCAGAGGATAAGTTGAGATGGAGACAGGTGATTTGCTGTGGCGACCACTGAAGGAAACAGCCGAAAAGAAAAGAAGATAAGTTCTCGCCCTATTTAAACCCCAGATCTTTAGTCCGGTGTGCCCCTGTCTGTTGAAGTGAGACTAAGCACCATAGTGAGCTCAAAAGAGCTGTCTGAGGCTTTCTTCACTTTCTTTTCCAGAAATAAGAAAAACAAGATCCGACATTGTTATGTGAACATCTCAGTTGCCCATTTAATGGGGGGAGGGGTGGGGCTAATTTTTTAATAGGACTGTAAATATAAAGCCCTAATCTGTAACTACTTACCACACAAACAAGCCAAAGAACCACATACATGACCTCTGTTTTGGAGAAGAGGTCCTGGCCAAATTTGACACATGCCAGTGCTTCTAGGAAGGTGATGGCCCTGGATGAGGGGCAAAGAAACTCATTGAAACACAATAACTTGAATTACACTACATGATATATGTAGCGGTTTCAGTGCAACCTACGCAAGCAAGAGGAGAGAATGCAAACACTACACAGAAATGCCCGAGGTCGAACCCGGGATCTTCTTGCTGTGAGGCGGATGTGCGACCCATCACTCCGCCATGCTGCGCATCTGCAGTTATTGACACTTAATTCTTACTTCAGATATGCTGCATTAAGACTGAAGCATCATAACAGCCACTACAGAATTGTTTGTGGGCCATGAACCTACTGGTGTATTCTGGACTATTGCTTCAAAAACAAAAACAGTTCACTCACAACTCACTCTTATTGGCTTCAGTTTTTAAATCTGAAAAAAAAAAGGTTCCTGATTTTTTTTAATTTTTTTTTTATTAATAACAGCAACAAGAACAACTGTTGTTTATGACGGCTATAACACTGTTGATAAAAGGAAATGACTGCTTGCAGAATAGGTTATCCAGTTTAAATTATTAGTTTAAAAAGTCTTTTTGTTTTTAAACAGGGTTCATGCTTGCCTGTAGCTCAACAATCTGCTGTTGTATTTTCACCAGTGCAGCTAACTGGGTTATCAAAGGCGGGCCATGTCTGTCACTGTCTCTGGTGAGAGGTTCATGTAAAAGAACCATTGCTGACTTTCGTAAAGAGTAGCTGCAAAGCCGTCAGCGTGTTTCTGTCCCTTGCTAAAAGGGTTGTGACAGGAAGGGCATCCGACGTAAAAACCTCTGCCAAATCAAACGTGCGAATCAGATGATTCACTGTGGCGACTCCCAAGTAGAATGGGAAAAGCCGAAAGGAAGACAGACAGACAAACAATGTAGAGAAAGTGGGTAAAGGCTGTACTCACCCAAACACCCAACACTGAGTTCCAACTCTTTTACACTGAGTGTCTGTAAGGTAAGCATAGTACTGCCTAAACCAAAACAGAAATTAAAAGATCACATCTAAGTATGGTAGACTGACATACCTGTATTATTATGCATGATTAAAAAGAGTGATCAAAATGGCTGCAGCTAAAAGTAAAATTACATGGCATACGTTTCCTGTGTCATTCAGCACAATTACGATTTAATAAAACCATTATGTCTGTTTGAAAGCTTCCATACCCATTTTGTTAAAAGAGACTGAATCAGGTCAAGTACATTATCACTGTATACATTACGAATCAAAAGTTTGAACATGAACGGTATTACGTATTAAACATGAATTAGTTCAAGCGTGACTTTTGGACTTTTATACAGTATGACACACTGTCACATACATTTATCCATCCTTCAGCATTAACGCCTTTTTCTCTGACTTGCTTGTAATAATCCATAAAATATAAAACTTTATCCACTGTTAGATGGAATCATGCACAAGACTCCACTGAGTATTTTCAATGAAATGAATCATCGGTAACACTGTACCGCACAGTGGGGGCTGTAATGATCCCGATTAACAAGATTCGGCACCAGCTCAGGGGATGAGATGCCTGGAACACGAAGATGTGCTTCAGGAAGAATGTGTTCAGTTCGGTGAGCTGCAAATAAGGTTACAGAAAAGTTTATTTTAGAAAAACAGCTTTGAAGGAAACAAAACCACAGAAACTCTGCCAAAAATGTGAACTTGATATATTATACTACGCTGACTTGACAATAATCAGGAAATTGTTTAAAAACATCACATCCTCAAACTATCAAACACCTGCCAGAGGATCATGAAGAGATAAATCCCTGTCACTCTCTGGAAAGAAGATTTTGGGTCAAACCAGCGCACATAGGTCCAACTAGCTGGAGTAAACTGCAGTACTGCACGCTTTAGTTTCCCTGTAGTGCTGTGGATGTCCCTGTGCACATGAACACACAAAGGAATAATCTTTGTTAAAACACAGAGAGAGAGAGAGAGAGAGAGACACACCCAAAACCTATTTCTTTTCATTAAGCACCATTCATCATTAGTAACTACATTATCCTGGTGTTTGTCAATGGATGGATCATGGAACACGCTTTCATACACTCATTGGGGCAATTTATTGATGCCAATTCACCTACTGGTATGTTTCTGGGAGGTGGTGGGTAAAACCACAGAACCCTGAGGAAACCATACCTGTTTCACAAAAAAAGGAAATGTTACCAAAATTAGCCAATCTATCAACTCACATATGTAGAAAAGAGTATACAGTGGTACCTTATCTAACGAGTGTCCCTTATAACGATTTTTCCATGATACGAGCTTCAAACCCACCAAAAATCTGCTCCATTCAACGAGCAAAAATTCACTTTACGAGCTCTCCTCGAAATGGCTTTTCAAGGCAGATTAGCCTCGTATTCTTCCACGTGTATTTCTCCACACTCCGAGAACGCCTTGGGCAGCTTTTCAGTTATTTTCTGTGACACCCCCCTCTATGAAGGGGGAAAAAAAAAAAAAAAAATCACGCCCCCCAGTGTGTGACTATAAATACTGTTTACAGCACTTCACATTGTTTGCTTGGTGCTTTTTCCCTACAAAAATGCAACAATGAGCGCGCCACTGCCAAATACTGTAGTGGATGCACAATTACACTTAATTCTAGTACAGTATGGCAAAAAAACATATTCCCTAGGGTCATACGCCCCCCCCACCCCCCGGCATCACACCACCCCACGATTTGAGAAGCACTGGCCTTGTAGGAGCTCACCACGAGCCTTTCCTCACTGGCATTCGTAGCGTGCACACGCACAAAATTCTCTTCATCCTCCTCTGTTACGCACCACCTCCTGCCTGACCATGTGACATCTTCACCACAGTCAATGATCGGAAGGGTTAGTTGACTTCTTGGTTTTTCTTGTTGTATTATTATTTATGATTCATTATGAATGTTAATGTACATGTATTGTTTTTACATGCTTATCTTGAATATATTAGGTCAAATATATGTGTTTGTGGCAGGATATATGTGTTTGGGAGGTGGTTGGAACGGATTAATTGGTTTGTGTTATTTCTTATGGGAATAATTGTTTCATCCAATGAACTTTTCATCTTACAAGCTTGCCCTTAAAACGGAAAGCTCACAAATTAGTTAACTGAGGTATCACTGTACAGTATTGCTGTCATATGAGACAACATGCACAGCAGCAGTGTGTGTGTGTGTGTGGTGGGGGGGGGGGGCTGATTGTGTATGCAGTAATATAATGGGGTGTTTGCTTATGGGAGAGAACTGGCAAGTGCAAAATGGTACCTAAATCAGAAAAAGTCCTGCAATTCCCATCAAATCCTTAAAACCAAATCTACCTCATTTACTTGCCCTAGACAGCCTTCTTTATTCGGGTCTAGGGAGCTGTTCCTCTAAACAGCACATATATTTAATAAAAGTAAAATTAGACTGTTCTGTTCTCTTCTAATAAAAACTCTTACAGAACAAACCACTAGGGAGCACAAGCCTTACTTGATGCTGGCCCAGCGGTAAGTGCGCATCTCCAGAAAGCGACATATAGTCATGCCGAGCCAGATACCGCCTCCATTACACAACAGAATGTCAAGAATGACCTGATCCCACCAGCACTCAGCAAAGTTAGGCAGTAAGTGCATAAAAAATAACTGAAAAAGAAAGAGAGAGAGATAAATCCAAGGAAAGTATATCATGAAAAAATAAAAAAAAGAATATATAACATGGACAGCCTATTCACAAATAACATGGATGGCCCATTCTCATTGCCTCAAATGTATTTTTAGCCATGCCCAAAATCATAATGAAAAATCTATCAGTGTGTTTGATAAAGTTTCATAATGCACTACTTGGGTTTAATGTCCTCAAAATCTCAAAAATACAACCAGAGGGACCCAATTTTTTTAATAAATTTGGTCTCAGATGTAGAAATTCCTTCTCATTTCTAATCAACTTCACGATAATTATTGTTGGTTTTTTAAAAGGTGTATTTATTTTCATGTTAAATTAATTGGCTTAACGCCAACCATCAGTAGCTCAAAAACAAGTAGATTTATAAATAATGTTAATTCAGACCTACTGTATTCCAGCAGTGTAAATGTTTAAAATAAGTTCATGAAAATAGAGAGGTATTCAGAGTTCAAGGTACCTGTGCCATGTAGCAAACGTATACTACATGGATAATATTTATACAGTATATGGGTTTACCTACTCATCTACACAGCTCATAATATCTTTTAGCATGCATGGTGTGCCCAATTTCTGGTGAACACGTAACGGCATGTCTATCCAGACTTGATTTAAAGTTATAAGCACTCCATTTCCAAAATTTTGTGTCCTTGTGCTGATCTTTACCTTTGACCCTGGCATTCCAAAATCAATTCATCTCAGTGGCTGAGGTAGAGTAGTATCCCTAACAAAGTTGGTAAAAATCCGTGCAGAGGAGTGGTCTGGATTTTGTTCACAAATAAATTGACAAAGTGACCAACAAATGCAGGTGATCGGTGTGTTTTGGGAAAAGGTAATAAAACTCATTCATTCATTATCTGAACCGTTTAATCCTAATTAGGGTCACATGGATGCTGGCGCCCATCGCAGCCGACACTGGGTGAGGGCAGATACCCCCACTTTGTGGATAAAGAAGGGAATTAATTATGCTCTATGCATACATACGGATCAGCTGACTAGCTATAAAGTTTCAATCAATTTAATTTGGAAAAAGAAAATTTGGAAATCAGGTTGCTTTGAAAGACTCAACAGATGTCAAAAGGTTGAATAATGATTTTTGAAGGATGGTATAGGAAATGACTTCTACAACAGAAATCAATTATTTTTGCTCCCATCATATTATGTTAGCACGAAAGTCTCCTTTTCTTTTATAACGAAGGAACATCTATGCAAATGAACACACTACACATGAATTGTTCTATGGCTTGAAGCAAATTTCTGTTTTAACTCTGTCCTCAGGATATGCAAACTTAACTGTATTTGAATCTTGAAACAGTTGTTGTGCACACAGGTGCTCAGAAGCACTCAGGTAGAACATTACCTGACTTGATTAATGGATTCTGTTTTACAATTAGGGAAATCATGTGCTCACACTCAATAAGCTAAATTGGTAGTGGTACAGTGGCAAGTGAAATTTCAGCTGTGCATTGAAATGTAGCATTGTGTATTACATTTACATTTACAGCATTTAGCAGATGCCCTTATCCAGAGAGAGTTCCAGAAGTGCTTTAAAGTTACTATCAGTGAATCAATTCTTATAATGTTTTGTGAGAACACAGACCAAGTATACCATCAATCAAACTCAGGTAGTAGGTGTTGGTTCTTTTTGGTGGTGTGCGAGTTTGTACGCAGCATAGAGCCTAATCTAAGTACTGCTGAAAAAGGTAAATTTTCAGCTGTCATTTGAAAATACCCAGTGACTCAGCTGTCCAGACATCCAGAGGAAGTTCATTCCACCACCTTGGAGCCAGGACAGAGAAGAGTTTAGATGCATTTTCCCCTTGTCTCTTGGTAGAAGGAGGGACCAGTCTAGCAGTGCGAGAGGATCGGAGAAGCAGTGCAGTTTGGGGTGTGATAAGTGCTTTGGGGAAGGAAGATGCAGGTCCACTTTTGGCTTTGAGGCAAGCATTAGTGTTTTAAATCTAATGCGAGCAGCTACAAGAAATGAGTGGTGAGGTTACAGCAGTGGTGTGGTGTGGGATCATTCAGGATGGTTGAAAACAAGCCATGCAGCTGCATTCTGGATCATTTGTAGAGGTCGAATAACGCTCAAAGATAGATCTGCCAGGAGTGAGTTGCAGTAATCTAGTCTTGAGATGACAAGGGAGTGAACAAGTATCTGAGCAGCCTTACTGGAAAAAAAAGGGACAAATCCTTCGTCTATTAAAGAGAAGAAATCTGCATGATCAAGAATGATTTGTGAGATAAGAGAAAGACAGGCGATTGTCCATGATTACTCCAAGGCTATATGCAGTGCCTGAAGGAGATCACAGCATTGTCCAAGGAGACTGCAAGAGCTTGATGTGAGGATGAGTCAGCTGGGATGAACAGCAATTCAGTCTTGCTGGGATTAAGCTTCAGCTGGTGAGCTGCCATCCATGGGGAGATACTTGCCAGACATGCAGAGAGCCGGCCAGAAACATCAGTGTTTGAGGGAGGAAAAGAGATAAGTTGAGTATTATCTGCATAGCAGTGGTATGAGAATCCACAGGAGGATATAGCACAATAAGCGACTTAGTATAAAGAGAGAACAGAAGTGGACCAAGAACTGAGCCCTGGGGAACACAAGTGGAAAGTCGGCATGGAGAGGATGTGGATCCCTTCCATGTAACCTCATATGATTGAACTTCAAGGTAGAAAGCAAACCACAGCCATGCTACACCACGAATTCCTAGACACCTAAGTATAGACAAGAGTCTTGTGGTTGACCATGTCAAATGCTGCTGAAAGGTCGAGCACGATGAGGACTGATGACATCTTGGCCGATCTTGCAGGATGTAGCTTCTCTGTAACAGCAGAGTCTCTGTGGAATATACAGCTTTGAAGCCAGATTGGTTAGGATCAAGGAGGTAATAAGAAAGTAGTTTGTTTTTTTTATAAAAAAAAAAATAAATAAAAAAGTCCATACAATACACTATTTATCCATTATCTACATTGAGAGTTGCAGATGAGCCAGACTCAATTCCAGCCAACTTTGGGTCAGAGGCAGGGTCTCCCTGAACAGGAGAGTAGTCCATCATACAAGGTACACAGAGACTGACAGTCAATCATACTTACAGATAGTTATTTTGAAATAATAGGGGTCGGGAACCTATGGCTCGTGAGCCAGATGTGGCTCTTTTGATGACTGTATCTGGCTCTCAGATAAATCAAGTGGCCTTTCTTAACAGAATAACAAATTCATAATTTCACTGTCATTTCAATAAAAATACAAAAAAAGCCATTAAATAAAACAAAAACAGATGAATAAATCTCGCGCATTTAAATCTATACATCTATTTTCAATGCCACGTCACTGTGGCGGGCAGCGGTGAGCCAATTCTTTCTGTACTCCAGTATGCGGGCGGGTCCGATACCTTGAAACTCTAATTTTATTGGATTATAACAATAGCCACAGACTGCGCGTGTTGTTTTTGAGTAAAGAGGTAAATTTCCCTCGTTTTTTTTTAAAAGCTTATTTGCACAAAGCCAAGCACAGCAGGCAAGCAAACACAAATGGACAGACATGGAAAAACTTCAACCCGCAGACCAGCTGATTGCCAAAACTTGGGACGCGCTTCCAGTCACATACCAAACACTTCAGTATGTGAGTCCTGTCGTATTGACCATGTTTGGCTCCACATGCGCACGCGAGCGGTCCTTCTCACACCTGAAAAGCATCAAGACTAACCTGCGGTCACGTGTAATAGATGGAAGCCTAAACGCCTGCATGTAGCTGAACCTCAGCACGTATCAACCAGACTACAAAGCCATCAGCAACACCATGCAGCACCAGAAGTTGCATTAATAGTAAAAAGTACTTTTCTTATTAATAAATAACTTCATTATGATAATGTCGTTTAAAATAAATTCAGAGTCTTATCATACTCTAAAATTGTTAGTCTTCTTTTTCAATTTAGTTGTATTCAGTATTAATAGATATGGCTCTCAGAGGATGAGATTTTAAAATGTCTTTTTTTTGGCTCTCTTAGTCAAGTTCCCGACCCCTGCCTTATGGCTTTATTTATGATAGTACTCAGTCACTTGAGAAAATAAAGCATTGTCACATTTGATTGCACATGTGTTGGTCACCTTGCAAAAGTTTATCAAATGTAGTTTGAGCAAAACAATGTATATCTGCACAATGTAACCAATGTAAGCAGTATTTTGAAAAACCTATATAAAGACTTAAAAATGTCCACTATTGTTAGTGTAGCCCCATAATGCCACGTCTATCACTTGAACCATGTCTCTGGCAGTGGGTAAAGTGGATACTGGGTTGAGCTACAGTGAGGTAGTGAGACATGGGTTCTACACAACCCACCATCAGAAACTTGATTGACTGCTACAACATGACAGTCAGTTGACAACAGGCCACATCCAGGGCAAGAGAGAGTGACAACTCACGAGCAGGATTGCTACATCCCGCTGCAGCACTTGCAAATGGAGTTTATAAAACTGAGCCCATACCTGATACTGACTGTTGTGACTTTGATTTTGGCAGCTGCCATGTTTTGTTGTTTTTGATTATTCTTATTCAAGAAATATTCCTCACACTTTTGATTGTCATTTTTTTGAAACCAACATGATTCAGTTTTGAGTACCAGAATAAAAATTATGCTGAAAATGATGGTCTCAAAGGTTTTAATAACTGTCAATGTACATGTCTTCGACCGTGTGAGAAAATCGATGCATCCAGACGAAACTCACACAAGCAAAGGGTGAACATACAACCTCCACACAGAAAATCCACAGTCGACCTCATACCTCTGTGAGTTCCCATGTGATACTGATGGTCCAGCAGAGACCGTAGCTGCGGATCAGCAGAGCTTTCATGGCCCAGCCCCAGAAGTGGGCAAAGGCAAAAAAGTCAAAGTGACTGAGAATGCGCTCCCATGTGATTATGTGACAATTCACTGCATATTCCTGCACAATAAAAAGAACAGAGAGCATGAGCGATAGCTATGTGTAGACAATACAGTATGAACAAGAGCATAGTTAATGCAAACAAAATTACATTTGAGGGCTTGCACACATGAGCACAAATTTTCTGAGAATGCCTTGGTATCTTAAGCCTGGGAGAAGAGGGCAGTAGAAAACAATGTTTTATTTTTAAGGAGGCTTCATTGTTATAAATTCAATCACTGATGCAGTTTAACTGGCTTGCGTTTCAATAGGAAAAGAAACTTAAGTAATAATGCATTCACAAATACACCTTTCAGCCATAACACTAAAAAATTAAGACCACTGAGAAGTGAGTAACACTGGCTATTGTGTTTACAGTGACACCTGCCAGGGTGTGTTATGTCTGTCTGTATTATACAAAAAGTGCACAGTCAGTTCTCAAACGATAATGTGTTGGAAAAATAAGCAAGCATAAACTTTGGCAAGGAACACATTGTAAAGACTACACAACTGGGCCAATTCATCTCCAACACTCTAGTTTGCTGTGTATGGGGCTGCCCAGCACATACCAGTAGATCAGTCAGGTTATACACACATACAATATTTCCAGGGATTCCTCACTTTTTGCAGTTAATTGAGACCGAGACCCCTCGTGACCACCGAATTCCATGAAGTAGGATCAACCCCCCCTGACTGACGTATATGTACATGTATATGTGTATATAATATCAATAAACATATATTCAACAGTATAAATGCTTATAATAGAAATTAAACATTCAAAAATAATGCATAAGATGTAAATAAAATATAAATACACACACATACAGATGCACGCGTGCACACAGGCATGTGTGCACGCATTCAAATGCGCACCTCACATAAAAATGTAAGTAGTTTTGATGGGGGGGTTTGGGTTGTTCTTTGTTTGTTTGGGTTTCTTTTTTTTTTTTTTACATGATTAGCCTTGTTTTGCAGCATTTTCCTAAACCTTTTTCCCTATTCTTCCTTAATTTTCTCATTTTTTAATTTGAAAAATATTTTTTTAAAAAATGCAATGCACTGAAGTTGCATGAATTGAATCGCAAAGTAGTGAGGGATCCTTATATTTATTATATTATATTTATTACATGCATGCATACATACATACACATTTTATATATATATATATATATATATATATATATATATATATATATATATATATATATATATATATTATATATACACACACATACATATATATATATATATATATACACACACACACACACACACACACACATATATATATATATATATATATATATATATATATATATATATATATATATATATATATATATTTCTCTTTTTTTAAGTAAGATTGGAAATTGTGCACACAAAAAATGAATGTACATTTGAGTTCAATTTTTAACATGAGCACTGATCTCCAAAAATGTCCAAAAAGGTTATTTGGACAGATGAGTCATCCTACACCATATTCTCAACAAGTGGGCGAGCGCATGCAATGCCTACAAATAAACACATCCACACATATTTGACTCCTACAACTCCATCGTAGTGCAGGGAAACTTTGCTGCCATTGTTTGAAACCACTTGCCCCTAAACGAAAAGGTCACTCGAAAACCTTACAGTTCTTGTGACAGAGTTAATATTCATGCGTTCTCATTATTTTCTGTACATTAAGTATAAATTTTACTGTATTTTTTCATATTACAAAAAAAAAAAAAAAAAAAAAAAAAAAAACCACAAGGCCATGCACTCTTCCAAGTACTTCTGAGTGTCAGGTTGTTTCACTGATAAAAGTTTACAGTAAATATCTAGAAGAGCTCCAGAATACCACATTAGAATGAATATTTATACACACGCTTACGGCAGGCTAGAGAAGGGCTTCAGGATGCACGCACAGACAACTACAAAGATAACTAAAGATGAATTTAGGAAATAAAATGCAAGCATGATTGCCTTACAGTGCAAAAAATGAATGAGGCTCATAATGGACATGTTTCAAAGCTGAAAAAAATGAAAAGAAAAAAAAATGGTGGCTTGTTTTTCCGATGCTTGTGTGAGTTTCCTCGAGGAATTCCAGTTTCCTCTCACAGTCCAAAAACATGCACAGTAGGCAAATTGCTGTTCCAAGTTCCTCCCCTGGGCGTGAGTGTGAATGTGAATGGTTGTTTGTGTGCTGCCCTGTTATGGCGAAGGTGGAGTACACCCAGGACAGCTTGACAGGCCATCACAGGGCCAACATTCACACAGCCATTCACAGTCCCACTCACACCTAGACGTGATTTGGAAAAGTCAAATCAGCCTCCTTAGCATGTCTTTGGACTGTGAGAGGAAACCAGAGTACCAAGAGGAAACCCACGCAAGCATCAGAACATGCAAATGCTGTACAGAAATACCCAGGCTGAGCATCGAACCCAGACCTTCTTGCTGTGAGACAGTCCATCACCAGTGACTACCCAATCTTAATATTGAGGCAACTATACAATGATATTCACCGAGTCTCAGGCAAACAAATGTTTTAGTCTGGACTATACAAAAACACAAGAAAAGCAAATTGAAAATGTATCTATCTTCTTTTCCTTTCGACTATTCCCTTCAGGGGTCGCCACAGCGAATCATCTCCCTCCGTCTCACCCTGTCCTCTGCATCTTCTACTCTTACACCAACTACCTTCATATCCTCCTTCACCACATCCATGAATCTTCTCTTTGGTCTTCCTCTAGGCCTTCTGTCTGGTAGTTCCAACTTCAGCTTCCTACTACCAATATACTCACTATCCCTCCTCTGTACATGTCCAAACCATCTCAATCTAGCCTCTCTGACTTTGTCTCCAAAACGTCTTACATGCCCTGTCCCACTGATGTACTCATTCCTGATCCTATCCATCCTCGTTTCTCCCAAAGAGAACCTCAACATTTTCATCTCTGCTACCTCCAGCTCTGCCTCCTGTCTTTTCCCCAGTACCACTGTTTCTAAACCATACAACATCACTGGCCTCAACACCATTTTGTGCACTTTTCCTTTCATTCTTGCCGATACTCTCCTATCACACATCACGCCAGACACTTTTCTCCAACCAGTCCAACCTGCCTGCACGCGCTTCTTCAGCTCTTTTCCACACTCTCCACTTCTCTGGCTATGTTGAGCCTAAGTACTTAAAATCCTCCACCTTCCTTATCTCTGCTCCCTGTAATCTCACCGTTCCTCTTGGGTCCTTCTCGTTCACACACATGTATTCTGTCTTACTGAGGCTAACCTTCATTCCTCTCCTTTCCAGGGCATACCTCCACCTCTCTAGATTTTCCTGCACTTGTTCTCTGCTCTCACTGCAGATCACAAAGTCATCTGCAAACATCTAAAAATATATTTATTTATTTATTTAAGATTTTTAAGCTGTGATCTATTAGGGGGCAGTGGTGGTCTAGTGGTATAGGGCGCTGGATCGCTGATCCAAAGGTTTGGGGTTCGAGTTCCACTCTCCACAAGGTTGTCACTGTCCCCCCCCCCAGTGCGGCTAACTGGGTTATCAAAGGCGGGCCATGTCTGTCACTGTCTATGGTGAGAGGCATGTAAAAGAACCATTGCTGAATTTCGTAAAGAGTAGCTGCAAAGTCGTCAGCGTGTTTCTGTCCCTTGCTAAAAGGGTTGTGACAGGAAGGGCATCCGACGTAAAAAACCTCTGCCAAATCAAAAACGTGCGAATCAGATGATTTGCTGTGGCGACTCCCGAGTAAAAGGGAAAAAGCCGAAAGGAATTGATTATATGATCTATTACACCATGTTTGGAAATTACTTAGTTAAATATTAAGTACTAAAAAGAAAATTAAGGATTTTTTAAAACCTTAAATATAAATAATAATAAACAAGAGACATACTTTAGCATTCTTGGTGTCACTGTGTACAAGTACCCAGAGGGACATGAGAGAGAGAGAGAGAGATACTTTCGGCCTTTTCCCTTTATCAGGGGTCGCCACAGCAAATGATTCGCATGTTTGATTTGGCATAGGTTTTTACGTTGGATGCCCTTCCTGACACAACCCTTTTACAAGGGACAGAAACACACTGACGGCTTTGCAGCTACTCTTTACGAAAGTCAGCAATGGTTCTTTTACATGAACCTCTCACCATAGACAGTGACAGACATGGCCCGCCTTTGATAACCCAGTTCGCTGTATTGCGGGGGGCGGTGACAACCTTGTGGAGCGTGGGACTCAAAACCCCAACCTTAGTATCAGCGATCCAGTGCCCTATACCACTAGGCCACCACTGCCCTACCCAGAGGGACATGGGAATAATTTGAAAAATATTTATTCAAGTAGATTTCCACCAGATAAACAGATTGCTCTTTCTTGAGTCATTTTCTTGATCACTACTTTTCTATTTACTCAAAGGAACTGTTAATAAGGTAGCAGTAATTTTATTGAAGTCTTCCACCACTTCTTTTACAGTATAAGAAAGCATTTCTCACCTGATGTGAGCCTTCTCCTAACGTCAACACTGACTGCATTGGTAAGTGTGAATATGGTACCAATCATAAGCTGTCGCCTTCCCTGTCATCAGATCCCACCGTAGCTTGACACTCATGGACATGTTAAGTGAAATTCTCGACCAAAACTGTCCCAACCGCATCCAAGGGAATGTCTGTTGGGAAACTGATGTATTCTGTGGTCTCGTACATTTTCACCACCAACTTGTATAATGTATTCCAAGACACAGTGAAGCCGTTCTGGTGGCATACAGTAGATCAGCGCACGTTATTCACCTTGTCACCCTGAAGTGAGGGTGAAATGTGAATGCTGTGGCTGCTATTGTGTGTTAAGTGGCACACTTGCACTTTAACTTTAAAGATCCATAAACGGGTTGAATTTAATAGATTAAAATATGTGGACATTCTTATATTATTTGTCGCAGGATTGCGTCATTGTTAAGAAGACTTTTAATGACACATGTCAGAATTCTAGCAAAACTGTCTCAGATTATCTTGAATCACTTACATACCATACTACCAATGATCACCTCAACAGAGATTACCACAAACTGATAGAAAAAAAGAAGCCTTACTGCCCTGCTCTCATGTGACTTGATAAAGCTTTCTAGCTCTCACTCGTTCAACAGGTTAATACTGTATCACTATTACTGATGACATCATCACTTATCCACTCACCATAATATCTACCTCACGTGTCGCATAACGCAGGCTGGGGTCCAGCCAGTACATTAAGAACTTCACCTGGTTCCAGTTCAGGAAGATGAGGAACACCAAAAAAAGGAAGTAAAGGACACTGAGACCTGCAAAAATGTGCCAATATTAATTTGATGGTTCAAAAATCTTAGTTGAATACTACTTCTGGCAATTGAGACATCATAGCAACAGTGGGCGACTTACCAAAGACCATGCGCCATATTGCAGGGTGCGGCCTGGTAAATGGACCTATAATAAAATAGCAGTTATTCAAATGGATCACACACCTGAGCAAAGATACTGATAGGCCAAAGCAATCCGAATACATTCCAACACATTCTAATATGACCATAACCTAACCTCGGAGTAGTTTAAACAAATTGTAATAACTATGGGCTTTGTACAATAGACAAGAACATGTCTCGTCATAGTTAATAACGAATGTATGAATAATACAGCCAGAAGGTAAGTGAAAGTAACATTCCAGTACCATTAGGGAAAGCAAGGACACTGATGACAAGGAAAAAGAAGACAACAAGTGCAAAGCCCACCCACAGGTTATTGTTTGGATCTGCATCATTTCTGTAAAATAAATGTAAAAATATATGATTAGAGTTAGTTTCAGGATCTGCAGCAGAGTAAATACAAAAAACACATTTTGATTCTGGGAAACATGTTTACCAGAAGAGCTATTTTGGTGTCTAAATTTGTCAAACATCTTACCATAGCTAAAAAAAGAATTATCATTATATAATCATGGTTAGCATGTCTGCCTTGTAGCATCTCACTTGGATTTGAGTCAGGCTCGGGTGTTTCTGTGAATGGATATCCCATAATAAGCAAATCCTTTTCAACATCACTGCTTGATAACTGAACCCTCCTCTACTGTGTGACCACAGTACTAACCGGACTCCTCACACTGATTTGATCTATCCCATCTCATCAACACGATGGTCACTATTTTGCGATAATAATGAAAGAGCTTTCTTAAAATTAAGACTTAAGTTCTCATAATAGTGTCTTTTTAAAAAAATTAGATCATTTTTCAAGCATGAATAAGAAACAGGGAAGGTTCAAGAGGTATGCATTTAGGGCACATCTACAGCCGAAAGACTTCACTTCTGTTTTTGTTCATTTCATTTTCTGTAACCGCTTCATCCTAATTAGGGTCGCGGGGAGGCTGGTGCCCATCCCAGCCAACTCAGGGCGAGGGCAGAGTACACCCTGGACAGCTCGCCAGGCCATCGCAGGGCGGAAACATGCTGACGGCTTTGCAGCCTACTCTTGTCGAAAGTCAGCAATGGTTCTTTTACATGCCTCACACCATAGACAGTGAGAGACATGGCCGGCCTTTGATAACCCAGTTAGCTCCACTGGGACTTCTGTTTTTGTGTATTCAGCAAATAAAGAAATTAATATACTGTAATACAAAACTTGGGAACCTTCTTAACCTGGGTTCGATCAAACCCTAGGGGTTCAGTGAGTCAGTCTCAGGGATTCGGCGGAGGTCAAGACACACACCTGACTCATATTCATGACAACACGCCCCGCTTGGCCATCACTGGCTGCAGGTGATCACGCTACACTGCTTGGCCAATCTGTGCTGCAGGAAATTTGGTGTGCTCAGTAGTCGACTTGTGACTGTTGTGATGGTACTGTATGTCGTGTGATTTATTTCTCAGTGTTTTAATCCATACTATGTTGAGCAAAAAAAGAAAGTAGTCGGACGAATTTGTACAACATGGATTCATATATATAAAACAGAACGTGATGGGAGTCAGTGTCCTATCTGCATGATTTGCAAAGTAGGATCAACCACCGCTGACTGACATATACGTTCATGTATATGTGTATATAATATCAATAAATACATATTCAATGCTATAAATGCTTATAACAAGTAAACATTCAAAAATAATGCATAACATGTAAAAAAAAAAACCATAAATACACATACATACAGATGTGCAAACACACACTCTGATGCGCACCTCACATAAAAATGTAAGTAGTTTTGATGGGGAGTTCATGCATTGTATTGGTTTTGTTCTTTTAACACAGTGATGTTAATGCATGGTTTTTTTTCGTGCCCAAGTGAAAACATATACCTATGTCTTGAATTTGAAAAAAAAAATCATATTTTATTTTTCAATAAAGAAGGGGTCGGTGAATAAGCATATGAAACTGGTGGGGTTCACTCCCGCCAACAAGGTTAAGAACCACTGATTTAATACATTTAATTAAAATTTGTTTCAATTTTAAAATATTTTTTTAAACTTAAAGTTTTAAGGACACTGCTTTACTATACAGTGGTACCTTCACTCGCACCGGAAATCACACGTGTGTGTGTGTGTGTGTGTGTGTGTGTTGATCATGTCTTCTTAGCAGAGTTATAATTTTACAAATGTTTCTGGAAGGTTAAAAGCCTGAGTCAAAAAATAAAGTTGCAATGACTCAAAAAACTCATGAAACAGTAACTCAGTCCTTTACACGAAAAACATTATGGGAGATGCAGCTCCATAATAGCCAATGGGAGGGAGCTGTGTCATCCCTCCTAGCCAATGGGAGGCCAGCGGGGCAGGATGTTGGGAGATAGTCAATGGGAGGGAGCGGCGTTATACCTCCTAGCCAATGGGAGGCCAGCAGGGCGGGATGTTGGAAGATCGTCAATGGGAGAGCAGTTCGTGCATTGTTTGAATGGCACGTTTTAATGTTTGAATGGCGCGTTTGAATGGCACGTTTCGTAAGGAGAATTTGTTTTGTATACAGAGACAAAAAATTTTGGAAAATGTTTTCATAACCTGGATTTTTCATTTGCTGCGACTATCGTAAGGTGAGGTACCACTGTACATCCAAATACCATCTTCATACATATTAATAAGGTTGTAATGAGTATTTGCATAAAATTTCATTCATACATGACATATGAATGATACCTTCCTGACATACACATGCATGGAGACATTCATTTTCTGAACTGCTTAATTCCACTTAAGGTCATGAAGAGGCTGCTACCCATCTCAGCCAAGTCTGGGTGAGGGAAGGGTACACTCTGGACAGCTGGCAAGGCCACTGGAGGGCAGAAAGACGCTGACAACTATGAAGCCTACTCTTGATGAAAATCAGCAATGGTTCTTTTACATGCCAAAAACAGTGAGAGAAATGGCCGACCTCTGAGGACCCAGTTAAACTGTACTGAGGGAAACAGCAATGACTTCTCCTCCTCCTTTCGGCTGTTCCCTTTCAGGGGTCGCCACAATAATCATTTGCCACCATCTTCATGGAAGTCATATTAATGATTCGCACGTTTGATTTGGCATAGGCTTTTACGTCGGATGCCCTTCCTGACACAACCCTTTGGCGAGGGGCAGAAACACTGACAGTAGCATGTAGTATGCTGCTACTCTTGACGAAAGTTAGCAATGGTTCTTTTACATAAACCTCTCACCATAGACAGTGAGAGACATGGCCCGTCTTTGATAACCCAGTAAGCTGCACTGGGGGAAGACAGTGACAACCTTGCGGGGAGTGGAACTCGAACCCCCAACCCTAGGATCAGCAATCCAGCACCTTTTCCCACCAGGCCACCACTGCCCCACAGGGAAACGGCAGTGACAACCCGCTAATATGGGGGCTTGGACCCCCAACCTTTGGATCAATAATCCGGAACCCTACCACTGCTGGCCAAAGACATAATACAATAACGTTAATTCTTTACAAACAATTCCAAAAAATTAGATATTCTTTCTTTATTTTTATTTGATTGGATAAAACTACATAAAACAACTGAAAAATATCTAAGTTCCAACACCGAGCCCCACAGCCATGCTCTCAAATCTATTGGGACACATTTTGAGAGTAGTATAGAATATTGTCATAGTGGGGTTTTTAAAGATTTAATTACCTACATACTCTGTATATTTTATTCCAATTTATCACAGTATATGTTCACAGTTGTTTCATGAACTCAAGTAATAAACGTTAAATAAAAACCAAAGGCAGTGGTGGCTTAAGTTGTTAAAGAGATGGCGTACTATTCTGAAGGTAAGAAGTTCAAGCCCCACTGTCACCACTGCTGGGCCCTTGAGTAAGGCCCCTAT
>CM045728.1:69032349-69042349 GCA_024760905.1 Plotosus lineatus | reverse complement strand
GTACCTTATCTTTGCGCAGAGATGATGAGACTGGCTCCAGATTGCTGAGTCTATACATATATTTATGAATGAATTCTATTTTCGGGGCACAGAGGCTTCGTGGGTAGTACTTACAACAAGAAGCTCCCGGGTTTGATCCCCAGGCTCGGTGAACCACTCTCAGAAATCTAAATATATCCAGTGGCTCAGTGGCACAGTGCATGACTGCCTCACAGCAAGAAGGCCTGGATTCGATTCCAGGCCTGAGTGTTTCTGTGTGGAGTTTGCATGTTCTCCCTGTGCATGTGAAGGTTTCCTCTGGGTACTAAAACCCAAAGGAAGAAGACTCTGGTTCCCTCCCAAAACATGCACAGTAGGTTAATTGGCTGTTCCATATTGCCCCTAGGTGTGATTGAGTCTGTCTATGGCCTGGTGAATCACATGGTAGATCATTGTGATCACAGCCACAACAGTCCCTGTATGAGCATCATTCAAAAGTTTCAGGAATCGACATCCGTTCCTTGTGATTGGATGTAAACGTAGATAGAATCTAAATATGAAGCAATCCTTATTGTGTGCATCCTGGAACAGCACATTTTCTCCTTAATATATGAGCTTTTTTCTTCTATGTAGTGTTAATAACTTGATAAAAATTAAGCTTTAATTAAAAAAAAACAAAAAACAATTTGGTCTGTGATGGCCTGACAATCTGTCCAGTTTGTACTTTGCCTTCGCTGAGATGGGCGCCAACCTCCCCATGTCCCTAAATAGGGTTAAGCTATTCAGAAAATGAATGAACAAATAAATGAATGAATGAAGAAGAATTTGGTGCATAAAGCATCTCAAGGAATTAATTAAAATAATAGAAAGTGTATGGTACGTAGTGGATATCCACTTTAAAAAGTGCTATCAGATAACTAACTTTAATTGGTCTGTGCTATACCAGAACAATGCAATCTGATTGGCCTGCTAGTAGAGGAAAGTCAAAACTTTAGACAGGTATGGCTTGTCACAATTACTAGGAACAAACAGAGTCATTGTGACATTTTCAAAATGGAAAAATAAACCATACACATTTAATTTTAGTTTTGTTGTCTCATGTTTCCACCTAGTTTATACTAAAACTCAAGTAAATTTGTTTATAAACACACTGTTATATAGTGCAGTTTACTTACATTTCTATATCGTCGATACCAAACCTCTGAATGCGTATGAAAAGCACTCAGCTCTGAATGGAGCACGTAGAGCTCACTTGACCTCGATTTGACCTCCAAAATAATTCCAAAACAATTATTCATCTTTGACGTGGTTGATGTCTCAGAATAATCCCAGAGACGGCACATTCAGCAATATCCACTTCACCATTGGTGGAGAACATACATTTGTGAATGCGCTCAATTCTATTAGTGGTGCGGGGATGCTTCAGACTATATCATTCCGCAAAGTTGGGCTACACCTTCCCAGTCTATCAAAAGGCCAAAACTTACACAAGCATTCACACTCGTACCTGTTGGCACTTTGGAACAGACAGTTAGCCTAATTAGTTTTTAGACTGTTGAAGAAAGCCAGACTACCCAGAGGAAACCCAAACAAGCACAGAAGAACATTCAAATTCCACACAGAAATACCCTTGCTGAGCCTTCAACTTGAACACAAGACCTTCTTGAGGCATCGCAGACATGCTAATGACTTTGCCACCATGCTGACCAGCATTCATTCATTCATTCATTCATTCATTTTCTAAGATGCTTAATCTGAATTAGGGTGGTGGGGACCCAAGGCAAACAGGTCCGGGGTGAAGGTCCAGACGAAGTGCGATTCAAAAAACCCCTATGACATATGAGAGAGCACAGGAAGCAGTCTCCCTTGCCCAGACGCGGGTCACCGGGGTTCCCTCCTGGAGCCAGGCCCAGGGGAGGGGCTCGAAGGCGAGCGCCTGGTGGTCGGGCTTATGCCCATGGAGCCTGGCCGGGCCTAGCCCGAAAAGGAGACATGTGTCTGCCCTCCCATGGACCCACCCCCCGTGGGAGGAGTTTTAGGGGTCAGGTGCAGTGTGAGTTGGGTGGCAGCCAAAGGCATGGGTTCTGTCGGACTGATCCTCGGCTACTTACTGTGACCCTCGGGAGATGGAATGTCACCTCTCTGGCGGGAAAGGAGCCTGATTTGGTGCGTGAGGTGGAGAGATACCGACTAGATATAGTCGGGCTCACCTCAACGCATAGCTTGGGCTCTGGAACCATCCATCTCGAAAGAGGCTGGACCTTCTTCTATTCTGGAGTTGCTCATGGGGAGAGGCGGCGAGCCAGTGTGGGTATTCTTGTTGCCCCCCGTCTCGGTGCCCAAATGTTGGGGTTCTCCCCGGTTGACGAAAGGGTAGCTTCCCTCCGTCTTCGGGTGGGGGGACGGGCCCTGACTGTTATTTGTGCTTATGCACCCTTTTTGGAGTCTTTGGGGGGGTGTTGGAGAACGCCCCCTCGGGAGACTTGCTCGTTGTCTTGGGAGACTTCAACGCCCATGTGGGCAACGATAGTGTGACCTGGAAGGGTGTGATCGGTAGGTACGGCCTCTCCAGTCTGAATCCGAATGGTATTTTGTTGTTGGACGTCTGTGCTCATCATAATTTGTCTATCACGAACACCATGTTCGAACATAAGGGTGTCCATAAGTGCACTTGGCACCAGGACACCCTAGGTTGCAGTTCGATGATTGACTTTGTAGTCGTGTCATCGAACTTGCGACCATATGTTCTGGACACTCGGGTGAAGAGAGGAGCTGAGCTGTCTACCGATCACTACCTGGTGGTGAGTTGGCTTCGGTGGTGTGGGAGGTTGTCTTCCAGACCTGGCAGGCCCAAGCATGTAATCAGGGTCTGCTGGGAACGTATGGCGGCGTCCCCTGTCCGAGAGGCCTTTAACTCCCACCTCCGGCAGAGCTACAACCACATCCTGGAGGAGGCGGGGGACATGGAATCCGAATGGGCCATGTTTCGTGCCTCCATTGCTGAGGCGGCAGCCCATAGCTGTGGCCATAAGGTCGTCGGTGCTTGTCGTGGTGGTAATCCCCGAACCCGGTGGTGGACACCTGCGGTGAAGGGGGCCGTCCAGCTGAAGAAGGAGGTCTATTGGGTTTTTTTAGCCTGTGGGACTCCTGAGGCAGCAAACGGGTACCGGCAGGCCAAACGTGCTGCAGACGAGGCTGTCGGAGATGCAAAATCTCGGGCGTGGGAGGAGTTCGGTGAGGGCCTGGAGAGTGATTATCGGTTGGCCTCAAAAAGGTTCTGGGCCACCATCCGACGCCTCAGGAGGGGAAAGCAGTTCTTCACAAACACTGTTTACAGTGGAGGTGGGGAGCTGCTTACTTTGACTGGGGATGTTGTCGAGAGGTGGAGGGAATACTTTGAGGACCTCCTCAATCCCACCAACACGCCCTCCGTGGAGGAGGAAGACCCTGGGGGTTCGGGTGAGGGTCCGCCCATCACTGGAGTGGAGGTCACTGAGGTTGTCAAAAAGCTCCTCAGTGGTCGAGCTCCGGGGTTAGACGAGATCCGCCCGGAATATCTCAGGGCTCTGGATGTTGTAGGACTGTCTTGGTTGACACGTCTCTGCAACATCGCGTGGTCATCAGGGGCTGTACCTCTGGATTGGCAAACTGGGGTGGTGGTCCCAATTTTTAAGAAGGGGGACCGGAGGGTGTGTTCCAATTATCAGGGAATTACACTCCTCAGCCTACCTGGGAAAGTCTATGCAGGGGTACTAGAGAGGAGGATCCGACCGATAGTCGAACCTCGGATTCAGGAGGAACAATGTGATTTTCATACTGGCCGCAGCACTCTTGACCAACTCTATACGCTCCTCAGGATTCTGGAGGGGGCATGGGAGTTTGCCCAATCTGTCCACATGTGCTTTGTGGATTTGGAGAAGGCTTTCGACCGTGTCCCTCGAACGATCTTGTGGGGCGTGCTCCGAGAGGACGGCGTTCCGGATCCGTTGCTACGAGCTATTCGGTCGCTGTATCACCGGAGCCAGAGTTTGGTCCGTGTTGGTAACAGCAGGTCGGATTCATTTCCAGTGGGAGTTGGAGTCCGCCAAGGCTGTCCTTTGTCACCGATTCTGTTCATAATTTTTATGGATAGAATTTCTAGGCGCAGTCGAGGCGATGAGGGGTTCTGGTTTGTTGGCCATCGGATATCATCTCTGCTTTTTGCGGATGATGTTGTCCTTTTGGCTTCATCAAGTCGGGCCCTCCAGCTCTCATTGGAGCGATTCGCAGCTGAGTGCAAAGCAGCCGGGATGAAGATCAGTACCTCCAAGTCCGAGGCCATGGTTCTCAGTCGGACAAGGGTGGAATGCACCCTCCGGGTCAGGAATGAGGTCCTGCCCCAAGTGGAGGAGTTTAAGTATCTTGGAGTCTTGTTTACGAGTGAGGGAAGGATGGAGTGAGAGATCGACAGACGGATCATCGCTGCAGCCTCTGCTGTTAAGCGGTGCCTGTACCGGTCCGTCATGGTAAAGAAGGAGCTGAGCCGCAAGGCAAAGCTCTCAATTTACCAGTCGATCTACGTTCCAACCCTCACCTATGGTCACGAGCTTTGGGTAATGACCGAAAGAACAAGATCACGGATACAAGCGGCTGAAATGAGCTTCCTTCGCCGGGTGGCGGGGTTCTCCCTTAGACATAAGGTGAGAAGCTCCGCCATCCGGGGAGAGCTCGGAGTAGATCTGCTGCTCCTCCGCATTGAGAGGGGCCAGTTGAGGTGGCTCGGGCATCTGGTCAGAATGCCCCCCGGACGCCTCCCTGGTGTGGTGTTTCGGGCATGTCCAACCGGGAAGAGACCCCGGGGTCGACCTAGAACACGCTGGAGGGACTATGTCTCTCGGCTTGTCTGGGACCGCCTCGGTGTCCCCCCGGGAGAGTTGGAGGAAGTGGCTCGGGAGAGGGACGTCTGGACCTCTTTGCTTAGGTTGCTGCCCCCGCGACCCGACCCTGGACTAAGCGGAAGATGATGATGATGATGATGGTGGTGGGGAGGCTGGTGCCCATTTCAGCCAGCTCTGGGCGAAGGTAGGGTACACTCTGGACAATTCATCAGGTTTTTACAGGGAAACACACACACACACACACACACACACACACACACACACAAAACCATTCTCACTCAGACTCACACCTAGAGGCGATTTGGAACAGCCATTTTGCATACTGTGCATGATTTTGGACTTTGGGTTGAAGCTGGAGTACCAGGAGGAAACCCACACAAGCACGGTGAAAGCATGCAAACTCCACACAAACTCCCAAGCTGGGAATCAAACCCAGGCCCTCTTGCTAAGTGTGGACGTGCTAATCACTATGCTAGCATGCTTTCCAATAATTATTAATTAGTGAAATAAAATCTTGTTTTGCATCTTGATGAAAGTTTTTTGGATTCGATTTCATAGGTCCTACCCAATAAATATTCCTTCTTGCCCGGTCTTCCTGTGGTATGCTCCTGGCCTTCCGTTAGCCTACCCAGGATACAATGCGTACAAGAAATGAATACCATACACATATATTTAATTAAGTGCCCCAGTAAATCACTCACTCACTTCCCCAACCGTTTAATTGAACTGCGGTCATGGAGAAGCTGGAATTTATCTCAGCTGATACTGGGTGAAGGCGGGCTACACCCTGACCAGTTCATCAGACCACTGCAGGGCCAACACACTCACACAAACATTCACAATATCACTGACACCTTGAGGCAGTTTGGAACAGCCAATTAGCCTAATGTATATCTTTGGAATGCAGAAGGAAAGCATAGTAGCCAGAAGAAACCCACACTAGCACAGGGAAAGCATGCAAACTCCACAAAGAAATGTCCAAACCTGGGAAATGAACCGAGGACCTTCTTGCTGGATATGCAAAAGCCTGTTTAGTCAAACCTGCCTAATAATAGATCTCTAGGCAGTTGTCAACATCTACCCAACAGCTGTTTATTCTTTTCACGATACCCAGAGTTACATTTAAGTTCACAGATGATACAGATGTACCTGTGATTAATGTTTAAAAGTAGAATACAGTACAAGTTATTTCTAAAGTGAGTGTATGAATTGGTTATAAATTAGAGTCATGCATTCGTGTGATTGTGTATTAAACTAAACTCTAGCTCGAGCCAGGACATGGGAGTCCTCGTGGTGACTCAGCCATCTCTAAAAACACAACTGACAGTGGACTTGGTCTGGAGTCAAGAGAAAACATTGTTTCATCCAAGACAGTCCCTCGGATTCTCCCATCATTGCAAGGTATGAGGACAATCATGAATATATTTTTTGTTTGTTTGTTTGTTTTTTTAAGGTTCGCTCATAAATCAGTGAGTTCCAGGAAGTGGCTTTTGAAAAAAAAAAAAAATTTTAGTTCCAGTTGCAGTCTCCTGTTATATGACATAAACACGTTTGTCTCTGAAAAGGTTTGCACATCTGACTGAGGTGTATTTCGAATAGGGAAAGCTCCAGCATCTCCAGAAGACCAATAGTCATAAGCTGACCCTGCAGGCATACAAATAAGAGATATGAACACACTGCCTCTTTTTCACAGGACAATCTCAGTACTCTAATTCTTGTGGCATTTTAGGTCAGAGTCCAAGGCGAACTCAGGAAAACCAGAGACTGGAATCGAGTGTAATACTGGAGCAGCTGCTGAGTCAGGGCATCATCCCAGCCCAGAGTAGAGAGGCAGGCAGCGGAGAAGCATATAATATAATGGTAAGTGTGTCATGGTGCATCCACCAACCATATACAGTTGCTGTCTGTTTTGTATTCAGACCTCTCGAGCTATAAAATGGGTGTAATCTGTGTTGGTGTCATGCAGCTGTCTGAGTCAGAGAGGCCGAAGAAGGGGCCGCCACCCCGTCTAGAGTCACTGAAGATCCGTAAAGAAGAAGAGGTCACTAGCGAGGAAGACATTTATGAGGAGATGAGACAAGTAGAAGAAAAGAGGAAGGTACAGCAGAAATCCATAAAACATTTTCTTTTCCCAAATACACAAAATGAGTGTAAAGTTAAATTTTATAAATATAAGAAAAAAGATTCAGTGGGCTTGATTTTTTTATTCTGATTTTGCTGTACTGTACTAATTCCACAAAGCAAATATAGGGATCCCTTGCCACTTCGCGCTTCAGTTCATGCGGCTTCAGTGCATTGCATTTTTTTTTTTTTAAATAATTCATCGAATAAAAAAATAAGGAAAATAAGGAAGAATAGGGGAAAGTTAAGGAAAATGCTGCAAAACAAGGCCAATTATGCAAAAAAAAACCCCAAACAAACAAAAACAAGCAAACAAAAAACCCAACCCAAATCCCCCGTCAAAACTACTTACATTTTTATGTGAGGTGCACATCTGAGTGCTTGCACGTGCATGTGTGCGCGCATGCGCGTGTGTATGTATGTGTATTTATATTTAATTTATATCTTAAGCATTATTTGTGAATGTTTAATTGTCATTATAAGCATTTATAGCGTTGAATATGTATTTATTGACATTATATACACATATACGTGTATGTATACGTCAGTCAGGGTGGGTGGATCCTACTTCGGGGAATTCAGTGGTCGCGGGGGGGATCTCAGTCCCAATTAACCGCAGAATGTGAGGGATCCGTGTAATTTCTTCTGCATTTAACCCATCCAAAGTGAGCACACACACATAACAGTGAGCACATATATACTCAGAGCAGTGGGCTGCCACACACACTGGGCAGCCCAGAAAGCAGTCAGCTATGAATGTGGAGGAAGGGAAGGTCCCTCTCGCTTCCCCATTGCTACACATTCTTCCTGCTGGTTTGGGGATCAAGCCAGTGACCCTTCAGTCCCAAAGCAGCTTCTCTATGCATTAGGCCATAGCTTCCCCAAAATTGAATGGAAAAACATCAAACATAATCAGAAGGTACTTTATACATTTTTAATACATTAATCTTATGCAATCTTCTATGTACTGCAGCCAGATGCAAAGAATCCTGTAACAGCATGGTCTACAACAAGAGATTTATTTCCCTTATACTACAGCAATTTGCCAATACTGTACTAACTCTTCATGTATGCATTATCTACACTGCTTATCTATCAGAGTTGTAGAGAAATCTGTAGCCAATCCTAAATGATACTGGGTAGGAGGTTATTTACACCCTGAACACCTGTATACCATAATACTACCAGGTTACCACAGACACCTGTCACACTCACATTCACACCTATGGACAATTTAAAGTAGCTAGTTAGCTGAATGTGCATGCTTTTGGACTGTGGGAGAACAGTGGAGTACTCCAAGGAAACCCAAGAAAACATGCAGAAAACATGCCACTGAGCCCTGTCACTCTGAGGGGACAGTGTTAAGCGCTGAGACAATGGACCACTATGTCCTCCATATACTAATCATTTATATTTATATAAGAATGATATCATACATTTTATGCATTGTTGGACATATTATGCACATATGGAAATACTGTCTGTCTGTCTGTCTTCCTTTCGGCTTTTTCCCTTTTACTCGGGAGTCGCCACAGCGAATCATCTGATTCGCACATTTGATTTGGCAGAGGTTTTTTTTTTACGTCGGATGCCCTTCCTGTCACAACCCTTTTTAGCAAGGGACAGGAACTGCAAAGTAGGCTGCAAAGTCGTCAGCGTGTTTCTGTCCCTTGCTAAAAGGGTTGTGACAGGAAGGGCATCCGACGTAAAAAAAACCTCCGCCAAATCAAATATGCGAATCAGATGATTCGTTGTGGCGACTCCTGAGTAAAAGGGAAAAAGCCGAAAGGAAGACAGGAAATACTGTATTGGTATTTATTCAGTGAACTTCAATAGTTGATTCATAAAGAGGTACTGGACACAGTAATGTGTTAATACTGACAAAATTAAATGGTTGAAAATGGTTCAAAACTACCCATCATGTCCATTACTCGCCAGCTGCTGATTAAAATCACAGTGAACAGTGCAAGGCCTGTGCTGGCAGTGTCTCCCATTTCTTTCCATGCTGTTATGTTAAAGTGTGATGACGCCCTCTAACAATAGGGGGCGACTTTACATTTGTTCTGTATACTGTACTCTATCTTGAATGAGACTCCTAATTGTGCACTGTAACACTGAACACCACACACTTGAGCTCCTTGTCCTGCTCTTAATGATCCAGACTAGCTTCTTAGGTTCCTCATAAACAATAAATCATTTTTAGCCTTCTGATACTCAACCGGCATTATACTGTAAATGTTCTGCACACTTCAGTTGGAATACTTGAAAAAAATCTGGAGAGATACCTTGCTTTAAAGGAATGTGGTCAAGCACCAGATCAGTTTATACATTGCAATCAAGAAGGCATCATTGCATCATTGGCATGGCTTCCCAAAGGCAACATTATATTTCCCAGGAGAGCGCATATTTCCTCCAACCATACTTTTGTGTGGCCAGCCCTAACTTCACCAGCCATGGTGCCCACAGATCAACCAACTATATGAGATCAATGTGTTGCACTTACCAAAAATACAAAATAAATATTTAATTACAGAAAATATCATAAAAATATATAATATTAAACAATTGCATACAGTGAGTATATTGGCAGTAGGATGCTGAGGTTGGAACTACCAGGCAAAAGGCCTCAAGGAAGACCAAAGAAGAGATTTATGGATGTGGTGAAGGAAGACATGAAGGTCGTTGGAGTCAGAAAAGAAGATGCGGAGGACAGGGTGAGGTGGAGGCGGATGATTTGCTGTGGCGACCCCTGAAGGGAACAGCCGAAAGTAAAAGAAGATTAAACAATTGCATACCTTTTTTAGAATCGCTATATGTGGCCTGGAAGCTGATCACATGACTGTCTAAACTGTTACTTCAAGATGCTAATGTGTTCAGCTGTTTCTGTTGTAAGATGTACTGTTTCTTTATAAAATAATCAGCCAAGTACAAAATAATTTATATAACAGTTTTAATGAGTGGTTATACTGTATGTACTGTATCTGTGCAGGAACGAGAGGAAGAGCTGAAAAACAGCCTGAGGG
>CM045728.1:68954849-69029849 GCA_024760905.1 Plotosus lineatus | reverse complement strand
GTATCACCAGTCGGGATATTAGCCAGAGCGCAGCCATAGTCCTTTGGGACTGACGGAGGCCTACGCTATATTTTATATATGTGTGTGTATATATATATATATATATATATATATATATATATATATATACGGTATCAACAACAACACTATTTTTAAACAAGTACTTTGAATAGTGGTAATTTAATAGTTTTCTTGCCTTTGTTGAAGTAGAACTATCAGGTCTAAGACCTAGGATATACACCAGATTGCAGTCATGTGTCTTAAGCCCATTACTGTTCTTACTTCTCTTAGGTCCAGAATATCATACAAATAAGCCCGAGGATGTACAGTAGTCTCAGCAGCCTTACCAACCTCAGCTGCTGTCATAGTCTCAGACAAGTGTGGCAGAAGGACTCTGGAACTGCCAATCTGCTATAAAAAAGGCTGATTGCATCTCTGCCATTGCTTCTACTCTCTTGACTTTCTTGCACTAAGTAAGGCTGGATTTACTCACACAACTCTGCTACACCAGCAGTTCTTTCCTCTGCTTGTGCTTTCTTTCATTTTTGATGAGTAATGAGGAAAGCTGGTGGTACAGGACTGCTCCTGTCTCAGAGTTGGTACTTCACACCACTTTCTCTGTCTCATCTAGCCAGCTCCTCCTTTGAGATTTATGCAGTAAGAGTCTCATCTCAATCAATTCCTCTTTATTGTTATTTACTGCCCTCCTTGACCCATAGGACACTTTCTTTTAGACCACTCGAATCTGCAACTGATGCTTTCCTCTGTTCACTCTGTGCTTCTGTGGATCTCCTCTGCTCATTATCTACAAAATCCAAGAATACTTCTTTCTCTGCTCCTTGTCTCTCGGAAGTGCTGTGAAGCAATCATAGACAACTCAGAGCAGCTATGAGAGAGTGGAAGAAATTTCAACTGGAATCAGATCTGATTTCCTACCATGCTCTCCTATCCACATTTTCATCTGATGTGACTACTACTAAAACAGACCTCACAAGAAAAAGTTGGACACTGCTGCACAACACTTACACAAACTCCATTACATCTTTTCATCCTCAGTCAATCCATCTGCTCCACCTGTCCCATCCTCTCTGACCGCTGAAGATTTTGCTGACTCCTTTGATAGGATGATTAAACAAATCTGTAAGACATTTACTCCCAGTCCAACTCCTATATTACACAGTGTGGATTCCACTTCCCCTTCCCTTGTGCAGTTTCCAGTTTCACAAATGAAGACATCCATCAAGTCATCTCATCATGCAATCCTACCATGTGCTCACTGGATCCAATCCCTTCTATAATACTTCAGACTATCTCTCTTTTTAACATTATTTGTGAGGCGCGCCACCGAATGTAGGCACTTGTTACAAGTGGCATATGGTACTTGTGAGACAAAGCGCGGCTTATTTGGACTTCCGATTTTTCAAGTGAGCAACTGCACGTTGAATACTTGTTTAGTACTGTACTCAACCTTCACTTGCTCACTTGAAAGATCGGAAGTCCGGATAAGCCGCGCTTTGTCTCACAAGCACCATACGTCACTTGCGACAAGCGCCTACATTCGGTGGAGCGTCTCACATTTTTCATTTATCATTAATAACTCCATATCATCTGGTCAGGTACCAACAGCATTCAAAAGAGCCAGGGTTCATCTTAAAGAAATCCTCTCTGGATCCATCAGACATCAGCAACTACAGACCAGTATCATTTCTTTCTTTCCTTTCTAACATTCTTGAACACATTATTGAAACCAAATGTCTTTCTATCTTTTGCAAAATAACCTCCTTGACCCTAATCAATCTGGCTTCAAAGCATCACATTCCACAAAGACTGCACTTTAGGCTGCCATAGAGAAGTTACATACTGCAAGATCACCCAAGATGTCATCAGTCCTCATCCTCCTTGACCTTTCAGCAGCATTTTACACTGTCAACAACAAGACTCTCTTGTCCATTCTCAGGAGTCTAGGAATTTCTAGTGCAACATGGTAGAGGTTTGCTTCCCACCTGATGAGGTTACACAGAGGGGATCCACATCTTCTCCATGCCAACTTTCCACCGGCATTCCCCAGGGCTCAGTTCTTGGTCCACTTATGTTCTTTCTTTATACTAGGTTCCTTGGTGATGTCATAGCCTCACATAGATTCTCATATTACTGCTATATAAAGGACGCACAACTTGTTCTCTCTTTTCCTCCCTCAGACACTGATGTTTTTGCCTGGATCGCTGCATGTCTGGTAAGTATCTGCTCATGGAGGGCAGCTCACCAGCTGAAGCTTAATCCCAGCAAGACTGAATTGCTGTTCATTTCAGCTGACTCATCCCCACATCAAGATCTTACAATCTCCTTGGACAATACAATCGCTCCTTCTCCTGGCAGGTCTACCTTTGAGTGCTATTTGTCTATTTTTGACCCGCACCTTCCCATCTCAAAGCATTTATCACCCTGCACTGCATCACTTTCTCTCAGATCCTCTTGCACTGCTAGACTAGTCCCTCCTTCTACCAAGGGCCAAACACACACACACACACACACACACACACACACACACACACACACACACACACACACACAAATAAACAAACAAAAAATGCTGACACGCAAAACACCTACTGACTGAGTTTGACTGACAGTATACTTAGTCTTTGTTGTACAAGAATTTAATCATCAGGAGTGACTTTAAAACACTTCTGTAATTTCCCTCTTAAGAGTGTCTGTTAAATGCTGCAAATATAAATGTTGTATTTTTTGTTTTTTATTTGAAGTAGACAAATGCAAAGTAAATGTTAAGAATGTAAATTTTCCTCTAATACATTTGGTATTGCTTTTTGGTACTACTATACTTCCTGCTGTTTTCTAATTTATCCTGCAAAGCATTAATTCAAGTTTACACTACTTTCTTTTGAAGATGTCATATCTTTTATTTACTCACTCAGCCGGATAATCTTACTAGGGTTGCAGAGAGGCTAAAGCTTATCTCAGATGACACTGGGCTAAGTCAGGGTACACCCTAAACAGCTCACCGTACCATCGAAGAGTCAACACACTCGATTCTCCATTCACCTTTCACACTCACATCCACACCAAGGGACAATTTAAAACAGCCAGTTAGCCTAATACACATGTCTTTCGACTGTATGAGGAAGCCAGAGTACCCAAAGAAACCCACATAAGCACGGTGAGGATATCCTAAGGTCACATAGAAATGCCCTCAACAGATTCAAGGCTTGAATCCAGGATCTATTTGTGTTGGGCAGACATTCTAACCACTACGCCATTGGACATCTTTCAACTCTATAAATATACCATATACAGTATATATATATATATATATATATATATATATATATATATATATGAGTAGTTTTTTATTTCCATCGTTTAGTTATATTAAATATGCACAAAAATATGATTTTAGATTAATGCATCAGCTTTCAGAGCATCAGTTCTCTTTCGCATGCATTCACTCATACTGTATACAATACCAAAATAGTGCTGTACAAGCTTGTTTCATCCACAAGATGGCATGGTGTGTTCAACTGTAGAGGATTTGCCATGCAGCCAAGCAGACTTGTTTATACAGTATATGTAAAATTGTCAGCTGAAGTTTCATATAATTTTTGTATGTAATTGTGCATCACCCTGATTAGCACATAAAATAAATCTTTTTAAAATGTTGTTCCTTTTTCCTTAGTTTCGATTATACGCATGTGAATGTGCTTGTGTTTGCATGTCTGGAAAAGTGTCTTCGAGTGCAAGTGAGGGTTAGTTGCAGCTGCTGATAATCTGTCTTTTACACTACATTGTAAGGCCCAGCTGTAACCACATCTGTTGAAGTTTATGTCTGTTAAGGTTTGGCATGTGACCTGTGGTCAGTGCACCATGGATTAGTTTTCTGTCTCTTGAACAGTCAGTTATTTGCAGGAATTTACACTTTGCAATAAAATAAAACATTTTTTTTCTAACTTTCCATATAGTTATCATTTTGATATTATAGCATGTGAGTGAATTTTATTTTTTAATTATTCTCTGACCTAAAAGCGTGTGTAATAAGTAAATGTGTCAATTCCATCAAGTTAAAAATGCTTTCACATCAGGTACCAATTATTTTTGCAAAAAATAATAAATAAACAAATTAAAGGCCTATGTGTAGGAGTGAATGCAATAGGATAGCATCCTGTTGTAATCTTCTTGAAATCCAGACCTGTCTCTGTTACACTAGCTTTAATGGGTGCATTAATAAATTAGCATGCACACACTGAGCTGTTCTCTGTTAGCCCAAGTCACGGCTGTCATGTCTTTTCTTTTCTTTTTTTTTTAATCTATAAAGTCTGGGTTCTATATTGCAAAGCGCCGAGCATCAGAAAGTAAGTGAAGCATGGTGGGCCTCAGCAAAGCGACCTCCTCTCGGGTTGCACTCAACAAAACCCTCATCACCCAAGCAATATGGAAGTTTACGGGGTAAATGAGAGACTGTATAAATAATTCACTGCTGGCCGTATTGCATTACCTGGTTTGAATTACTGACAGGATGATAAAATGAACTGCTCTTTCTGTTTTTGCAACTCACAGTGAGATTGACGTCATATAATTCTGACTAGGTTGTGCTAGCATATTAACACCTCGATGACAAATATACATTGTAAATTATATGAAGATGAACAATTCTAGTGGGGCAGTGGTGGCCTGGTGGTATAGGGTGCTGGATCGCTGATCCTAAGGTTGGGGGTTCGAGTCCCACTCTCCACAAGGTTGTCACTGTCCCCCCAGTGCAGCTAACTGGGTTATCAAAGGCTGACCATGTCTCGCACTGTCTATGGCGAGAGGTTCATATAAAAAACCATTGCTGACTTTCGTAAAGAGTTGGCTGCATAGCCGTCAGTGTGTTGCTGTCACTTGCTAAGGGGTTGTGTCAGGAAGGGCATCCGACGTAAAAACCTATGCCAAATCAAACATGCGAATCACATGATTCGCTGTGGTGACCCCTGAAAAAGGGAAAAAGACAAAAGGAAAAGAAGAAGAAAAGCAAACATTTCCAGAGCTCTGTTTTTAAGTAATATCTAAAATGTTTGTTTATTCATAACAAAACTGAAACGCCCCAGAAATAGAGGCTCATGCACCAACGGGTTGATAACAATTAATGCAGACATCAGAAAGGCAGTAAAAACAAAACCCAGGCTCAGACACTTATCAATAGGGACATTAATTGGGAGCTCTGCTTTCAGGCAATATCTAACTTTATATATTACTGCTCTTTATAATGTTTTTTTTTTTTAAATATAAAAAGTGCAGCTGACTGGGTTAATAAAGACCAGCTATGTCTCTCACTGTTTGTGATGAGGCATGTGAAAGAACCATTGCTGTCGATCGTAAAGAGTAGGCCACTGCACTGCCTTCAACTTGTTTCTACCCTGCAATGGCCTAGGGGGCTGTTCACGGTCCAACCATGCCTTCACCCAGAATCGGCTGAGATGTGCACCAGGCTCCCCACGACCCAAATAAATATTAAGTGATTCAGAAAATGAATGAATGAATTAATATATTGAAGTTCATTGTTATTGAGAACACATTTGCTTCACAACATTTCCTTTGCAAGTGACTCAAGACTTCTACACAATACTACACATGCTTCACAATATAGTTTACACATACACAGAAACAGTTGGCACACTGGTGACTCTATGTGTAAGATTATCTGAAGAGCATCAGTCCTACGGTATGCACCTGTTTCACAGCCATGCTGTCTCTGGCTTAGATGTTGTCAAGATCTTTAACCAACTTATGGTGTCCCAGAGGAGACGCTGGCCAGTTGGTGGGTCTGTTCTAACACAGCCATTGTTCAGACTTTAGATGAAATGAAAGGTCTCCATCGGGATGGTAAAGTGGTAACAATACACTCAGTGTCTACCTTTTAATGTAGACTTACCATGTACTCTGTCCACTCACTGGCACTTTTTGGGTACCATACAAAACGCAACATGGCTTGTAATTACTGTACTGAAGGTCCTCCCCAATATATAGTACTTGGTTCACAAATGGAAAGGGATTACTACTCACCTGATATTATTCAAGAGGTGGCGTTTCCTCACGGTGGTGCACTGCTCAATGTATATGTATCCAGAGTACCTCTACCTTGGTACTATTTAAAGGGTTGTAGCTGAAGATGATACTTTCATTTTCAGAAACCATTTTATTCTATTCAGAATTGTGGTGGTGCTGGAGTGGGAATGTTGGTATGCACCCACTTTCCCACCCCAACCCTAAACACACACCACAAGAAAAGACACGTTCACCAACTCATCAATATCAAGGCGCAATTTAGCTTAGCGAATACACTGGCATATTTGAGCCCATTATTTGCCCAATTTGTGGACAGCTGTAGCCTAATGGTTAGAGAAGTGACTTTGGGACCAAAAGATTCCCAAATCAGCAGAAGAATTATGAGATGCACCTTTAATTCCTCCACCTCATTGGCTGAAGTGTCCACTGCAAGGCATCCCCAACTGCTCTCTGGGTTCTCTGGGTATGTGGCTCTCTGGGTATGTGGCAACCCACTGCTCCAACAGTGTGTGGTGTGTGTGTGTGTGTGTGTGTGTGTGTGTGTGTGTGTGTGTGTGTGTGTGTGTGTGTGTGCTCACTATGGATGGATTTCATCCAGAGGCAATGATTTCCCTTGTGGGATTAATACAGTAGAGCAAAAATAAAAATGTATGTATTTGGAGCCATAATGTGCAATCCTTTTCAGTCTAATAGTGGGGAATGGTTGTCTACTGCCATTTCACAAAAAAGAAAAGGATGGAAGGTTATTTTTTTATTAATTCTGTAAATTTGTGTTTGTGTTATTTCTTATAACTTTAAAAAATGGAGTTGATCTGAGAGGCTCATTTTTGGGATATGAGAGAAAACCAGTCAACCCAGAGGAAACCCATTTTGTATGTGGCCCTGTAGCTGGCACTCTGTGATGTTACCTGCCTTCGACTGACCACCCTTGCGCTTATCATATATTTGGTTCATTTTCTGTAACCGCTTAATCCTAATTAGGGTCGCGGGGAGGCTGGCACCCATCCCAGCCGACTCCGCGCGAAAGGCAGAGTACACCCTGGACAGCTCGCCAGGCCATCGCAGGGCGGACACACTTTCTTGTCAAAAGTCAGCAATGGTTCTTTTACATGAACCTCTCACCATAGCCAGTAGACAGTGAGTGACATGGCTGGCCTTTGATAGCCCAGTTAGCTGCACTAAGGGGACAGTGACAACCTTGTGTAGAGATGGGACTCGAAACAACAACCTTAGGATCAGCGATCCAGCGCCCTATACCACTAGGCCACCATTGCCCACCATCATATACAGTATTCACCTTGTGCAAATTGTCCTTGTTCTTCCATCCATGTTAGTTTCTGACCACATGATCACGCTATAGCTGGTGATGTTTGTTTGTACTGTTCACAACATAGCAAAGAAGACAGAAATATTTCAACCAAACTGCCAAAAAACAAGAAAAAAAAAAAAAAAGAGTCATCAGACAGATCATATTTTATTCCTCACTGAGTTATTGAAATAATGTGGGCAGTAAAATGTATGTCTTTGTCGTTATTACACACACACACACACACACGCTTGTCAAAGCAACAAGTGTTTGTGGACGGGCACGAGCACAACTAAGCCATTGTCCATTCTCCAGCTGTTCGTGCGGTGGGCGCGTGCGGTGGGCGTGCGATACCAAGATGCCCCGCCTACCACGTGGAGTGGGCGTGGTTTAAGCAGGCTCATTTAGGAATGGATCACAGGCTGTATTATTTTCTAGAAAGCACGCCAGTAACGAAGCGGAGTGGTTCATCCCACCTGATGATCTCCGGACCGGTCCGCTCAACGGCTCACAAGTGATTAAAAAAAAAAAAAAAAAATCTATCTATATATATATATATATATATATATATATATATATATATATATATACACACACACACACACACACACATATATGTATATATAGATTTTTTTTTTTTTTTTTTTTCTTTTTTAAATATACATATCTACCTCGAGTAACAAAGTGTGTCCCTTGAAAGCCGGGTTTTATATTTCTTAAGTAACTTGTGTTATTTTAAAGAATTTATAGCGGTAGGAATTGAGAACTTTTCCGACTCCAACATTTGCACTACCTGCGGATCTGATTGCGTTGCGTTGCACTTGAGCGTTGGTTGAGGATTGAGGATGCATACCACCCAAAAGGACACCACCTACACCAAGATATTTGTCGGAGGTTTGCCTTATCACACCACGGACTCCAGTCTCAGGAAATATTTTGAGGTGTTTGGAGAGATCGAGGAGGCTGTCGTGATCACCGACAGACAGACAGGAAAGTCCAGGGGTTATGGTTTTGTAAGTATTGTTGCATCACAAAGTTTGGGTTGTTTGTTTGTTTGTTTATTTGTGATTATTTTGCAGCATCACATTCTGAAAGTGTGAACAGTCACATCTCAAAAACCCTCTGATAGGAAGACTCATCATACTGATGGGGATAATAAAGTCAAATTGGAAGGAGGTGTTGAGGAACTTCTGGAGAACATGATGTTGTGTTGGTGTTTCATGGATTTCTAATACAGTATTAGATTATTTGATATATAATATTGATATAAAATCCTACATTTCCTCTTCAGCACAACCTGTTACTTAATAGTTTGTAAGATATTGGAGGTGAAGACACAAACATTCCTGGTGGGTTTCATAATTATAGGTGTCCTGACTCGTCCCCAGCATTTCTATTTTTTGAGACCTATTGTTCGAAGGTAAAGTCTTGTTGGGCTTTCACACCCGAACCTACTGGCTCATCAGAGCTGGAGCTAATCCCAGTTTCTATAGCATGAAGGTACTAGAGGCTTAACTCCTCCTAGATGTGCCCCTAGTCCATCAGAGATTTCCTGTCCATGATTTTTACTGGTACCCTTGGTGGCACACTTGTAGTTGAGACCTTGCTCAAGGGTTTTTGAACAGTTGGGATTCCAACCCATGACTTCTCGATCATGAGCTCAGCACCCAAAGCCTACACCATTGGCCCCAGTTATATGAAGACTTAAGATATCACACAAAGTGTCATTCACAATCTGTCCTCAAACGAGTCCAACAAACTAGTTTTGATTTCTACATGAATTCATTTTTGATTTAAAGACTCCGTCAAACATCAACATTCCCTTGTTGGTAGTCCAGTGGCTGTACGATGCTGGGATCATTCTACAAGTTATTTTTGTCTTTCACAATGGTCATCATGGCTGATTAGGAAGTCACAGTGCGATAAATTCTTGACATCAGGCTCTTGATTGTGGAACTGGCTACGCGACAAGTTTTAGCCTAACCAATCATTATCATGGCAAGCTATTGGGAAGGAGGATCAGGGATAATGATTCACGACTGCCGATTATCGTGAACGAACCCGTAATTGGAAACTAGACATGAACATAAAAAATTCTGGCATGCTAGACTTTCTTGTCATGAGGTGTCCCAGATGGCTGCTGCAGTGCAAAGCCTGTCTGTTGTTTCTGATCGTCATATTCAGGTCTTACTATGGAAAAGTTGTCAGCTATGATATCGTATAAAAGTCAAGTTAATATTATTATAGTCTGATCCAGGCATAAAGTACATCCGAGAAACAAGTGGGTCAAGATTGTGCAATGAAATGGCAGTTTGTATTTATTGTACTTAGTTCAGTTAATGAGGAGGGTAGAGTAAGCGTCACAATCATTCAGTGTCATTCAATACATCATGTATGTTTGTTTTGTTTTTAACTAGGTGACGATGGCAGACCGCTCTGCAGCAGACAGAGCTTGTAAGGACCCCAACCCTATCATTGATGGCCGGAAGGCCAACGTAAACCTGGCATACCTGGGAGCCAAGCCACGGGTGATGCAGCCAGGTGAGGGTTTTTCATTCACTTTTGGAAACTTATTGCAACCGGTGTAGCCTTAGGCAGTAATAAATAATCATCAATTATCTATGTGCATCCTGATGATTTCAGCATCATTCAACTCCGCCCTTTTTAATGAATGTTTAAAACCACAGAGCAGAACCGTTTCCTGAAATATCTGACATTTATGGTTCTACATAGGATTCACTTTTGCTGTACCCCAGATTCATCCAGCTTTCATCCAGAGACCTTATGGGTGAGTAGCAATGGTACATTGTATTGACTATATTTGCTAGAGAGCACGATTAAAGAAAACGTGGCAAGTTATATAATAATTCGATATGTTCTATCCAAACCATAGAAAATTTAGAAAGAAAATGTTGAAGAATTTGGATGCTGATGCCAATCGTAACTATTTCATCAATTCAGTTAGTTGGCTTCTAGCATTTGTATAGATTCAGCTGTTAATCTATAATTCCGATCATCAGTCAATGGTGCACAATGAACATCATCAATGGTTAACCACTGTTGAAAGTTTAAATAAACTTAAGAAATTGTGTTCTTTTTAAGAGTGTGTTTGTGTATGTGTGAGATTGTTTTTTCACTGAGTGATAGACACTGTAGCTTGACTCAATGTTGTCTTTCTCTGGTCCGACAGGCTCGATATGGGTTAAGCTAACTGATGGTTTGAGGAATAGCTCTGTGGGCATTGCTCAGATCAATAGCTACTGTACCTGTAGACTCAATCACACACAAACAAGCTCAAAATGGTGATTACATATGCATGTATGTTGGTTTTTATTTTGGTTTGGACTTTTTATTTTAATAGTGCATAGATCTGTGTGTGTGCCTTTTTTACAGTCATGAAGTGGTGTTGATAGCTAAAACTGTGTGCTTTTTTCATTTACTTGGGGCTGGGGGTGAAAGGCTGGTTTGGGGTGTTGATTTTCATAATTCTGAAGGTGTGATAACTTTGCCACGGCAGCAAAGTGGGGCTTTCCTTTGTTGCTTTTCTCTGCTGTAGCTTGTTTTTTTTTTTTGTTTGTTTTTCTTTTGGTGTCTTGTTTTTGGAGTGCGTGCAATCTTTTGTGTGAAATTGTTATAAAACCCCAATACCCCCTTCCCCTTCTCAACCTCGACCAAACAAACCAACAACTTGCTTGCACGTTGCTGTCTTTTCCTTCCCACTGACATCTATCATGACCATGATGGATTTGTAGGTTTTCTCTTTCTATTTACATTTTTTCTATCTGCTTTCCCTCTCTCTCTCTCTCTCTCTCACACACTCTCACATCACATTACTCTTTCTTTCTAGCCCTATAAGACACCATGCTATCCAGAGTCCCTGGAGACCTGCAGAATTTCAATCATTGTTATTATTCACAAGAGAAAGCAACTCAGTTTCTTTCATTGGAAAAGCGACTGTCTTTATTATCAACCTGGAATTATATGTTGGACGTTAATCAGAAGAGCTTTTAGCCTTTGTATTATTTGTGTATTTGAGGGAGAAAGAGAGAGCGAGAGAGCGAGAGAGAGCGAGAGCGTGCACTTCTGCATGTGTTTGCAGTGTTGCAAGCCCCTCAATGTGACACAAACAAATGTCAGAAAGGCACAGGCCTCTAAATGAGCCTTTATCACATGGGCCCATGTGGCGTTAAGGAAAACAAGCTTCTCCATTGTGCCACACAAAAGCCATAGTGCTGACAGTGCAGTTGCATGAGGCCTGCTCCCTCTCTCTCATCTCTCTCTGGCTTTGGGAGCTGGTATGTATCTCGCATACAGCGATGAGATCCACTATGGAAAACAGGCCCACTATAATGCAGTGTCACCTAAATGGAATCTCTCACATAGCAGCAGTGCCGTGTAGGGCAGCTGAAAGGGAACCTCATGTTTCTGACCTCGGCGCAGTTTGCTCGTGTTGGTATGGCGCCAGAGCCAACACAATAGTGTCACATTGAGATAGCAGTTCACTAGGCTGTAGTCAGTGTATGGCTCTGTCTGAGTTTTGTTATTCTATTTATTATTTCGACTAACACGATATGTATGTTAACTGGTGATTTTTTTTTTTTTTTCTTTCCTCTCAGACACTGTAGAATGAATGTTTACACTTTGTTTGTGTGAGATAACATTAAGAATAGCAAGGATTTAAGATGGAGTATCATGTGGAAATCCAGTCATTATTATTCTGAAATCATGCATTATACAGCTCTTTTAGTAAAGGACTTGATGGATACCAACAGGTGTGCTCCTGCCCGCCAAATGTGACGGATACTTTCTTCATGGTATGTGATCTCACGCCTTTATTTAGATATGAACTTTAATAAGACTGTCCCCAACAGTCCGGTCAGTAGAGGAAAAAATGCCATGGTCTGGCATGCCACTTAGTAACAGAGGTATTTTTAACCAGTGCCTGTGGAGGAAACAGACTCTTGAATCCCATGGGTCTGGGGCCTATTCTCTTTATAGGACCTGAGCCACTGATGACTCTGGGATAAACTGTCAGTTGTTCATTGCACACCAGCAACCAGTTTGTGGCCTAGGTACTAAACAGCCTAACAGAAACAGCTGATCTGTTTTCAGGTCAGTTGGTGGACTTTAAAGAACATTGATATACAGTAGTTACCAACAAATGCTAATATATACAAGTGCTAACATGCTAGTTCACCTAAAACAAACCAGAAAGGAATTCTACACTGTTCCTTCAATGGATTCAACACAGTAGGAAAAAAAACTTAATTTGATGGTTTATTTTGCAAAAATGTGTCACCATGTAATTTTACAAGTGCTGCACGGTCTCAACAATTTCAGTCGCCTTCATGCAGGAAGTACACAGACGTAGCAGTCTTGATAGCCATTGTTTTATTACTATTATTGCATTACTGCGACACAACAACCAAAATTCCAGCAAAGGAAATGTTGGCGGCGTCATCGGAACTTGTTCAGAAATGTACACCACAAATGCATATGTTAGTTTAGCCTCAAATAAGGAGAGTATCTAAAAGAGTGCACTAAAAGCAATGGGCCCCATTTATTTAAATTATCAGACCTGCTGGACATACGAGTACACAACTCGGTCAACAGTTCTCTGCTCTAATCATTTCTTCAAAGAAGGTTTTCAGATTAACAAAGTACAGGAAGTCCTGGGAGTCAGAAACAACCATGTAAAGCTGTATCGGTGGGAGTAACAATCTTAGAGGTACTCCACAACATCCATACTAACATAGTTGGTGATGTGCCAAGTCAGCGATCATTCATATTCTCATGAGTGAGAATATAATAACTATTTTATTTTATATTCATGCTAACTGGACTGAGAGAAATAAAGTGCCCCTCATTATTGTAATCAAGTTCTTGGATGTTTTAAAAAAAAATAATCTATGAACTTGGCACCCAAATAATCTGTGGAACAGTCGGATAGTAGATAGCATGGCGCTAACAAGGAACTAGCACAAAACAGGCAAATAATGTTAAGTTTAGTGAAATAAATAACATAGATAGATAGGTAGGCCGGCCATGACGCCCACTGTCTATCTCTCACCAAGAATGGCTGCGATGGCAGGGCAATCTGTCCAGGGTTTACGCTTCCCTTGCCCAGAGTCGACTGAGATGGTGCCAGCCTCCCCGAAACCCTAATTAGCATTAAGCAGTTCAGAAAATTAACAAATTAATAATTGTATCTCTACTATCTAAATATTTGTTGGAAAAACTGGTTAGGATAGAGCTAACAGGAAGCTAGTGTGGAGTTGGTCAATGAAATTATGCTTGTTGAGGGGGGGGGGGGTTGTCTATCTTGGAAATAAGGAAATGCATTCATGCCTTCATATACATTAATTCCAAATGCTGTTGGTTTTTAACTAGCATATTGGAAATGACTAAAACCTTACCTGAATAAAATGGGAGTCTTCTCCATAAAAGAAAACATCCCATATTGCTGTCATGGAGAAGAAGCCTCCGGCGGTCTTTGTTTGAGAGGCCAGATTAGGGCCTCCAGAGGTGTTTGCTCTTGTTTTCTTTGCCACTTAATCCTAATTCGGGTCATCCCAACCGACTCTGGGCGAAGGCAGGGGAACATCCTGAACAGCCCGCCAGTCCATTGCAGTGCCAACACACTCGCAACTATTCACACTTACATCTAAGGGCAATTTGGAACAGCCAGTCAGCCGACTGTGTATGTTTTTAGGCTGTGGAAGGAAACCAGAGTACCCAGACAAAACCTTTGCAAGCATGGCGAGAACATACCAAGTTTACAATTGAAACACCCCGAACCCGGGACCCTCTTGCTATGAGGCGAACATGCTAATCACTGCGCCACCGCTGATGGAATATGTTGTTTAAATTTAATTTAGAAGTTATTTTCAGATATTGCATATGTGTTGTATGTAGGACAAGCTCTTTAATATGGGCTCACTTTTTCCAAAAGCGTTACAAGACCAAGGACCTGAATTAAGTGCTACCTCTCTCTCTCTCGGTCTCACACTCTCTCTCTCTCTCTCAAACAGATAAGATGATCTTTACTTTTGGAGAAACTGGGTCTGTGATTACAGTGAAGTGTTGGGCTGTAATCTTGTTCTTTTTATCCTTGCCTAAAGGTTTAGGAGTGACTTGATGTCCAACATGATGTCCAACTTCATAAAAACCATCAAAAGAGTCTTAACTGATCGTATTGAAGTGTGGTCTCCTCAGCTTCAGTGACTCACCACTCCCAAGATTACATTAATCAATGAGCTGGTATGATTGGTTTTTTTTTAACTGAATGGTTGCAATCCAAACTTGGCACTACAAATAAATATCAACTTGAACCTATAAGGTGTTTTGGAATAATATACTCCATGCAAGAAAGTTTGATTCCGTTTATCTGGATGCAAAATTTTCAACTGGAGAAACTTTTCTTCCAAGTGACTTTATCCGACTCACAGTGGGCTCTATGATTCGAGCAAATAAGTGTCAATAATTAAATAATGGTCATGAAATAAATGTGAATGTAGTGTGAAGTATTTATAGTTAAAGGGGTTCTTGACTACATTAGCGCTCCAGATGAGGATTTTTTTTTTTTTTTGGTCATTAGATCCCTATGCTACAATGGTTTTAAAAACTGGCTTTCAGAGAGACAGGAATACGAACCTGGGAGAAGGAGAAGAGCACAGAATGATTTCAGACATGCTGTGTCAGGGTTACTGAGCATACCATAACAGCTGTTGTTGGACATGAAAATAAATGTGGTCCAGCTTCACCTGTCAATCAAACAGAGAGTAACCTATAAAAATTTGAGGGATCCAAACATAATTCAATGTGTATCATATAACATTAACAGAAAATCATGAACTTAACTTTTTAAGGAAATTAATTTTTCTATGTTACTTACAGCCCTTCTGAAAAAGTGTGAGCCAGTTATCGATGATGAACAGAAATTAACCAAACCCTACCACCCCATTTATTTAAAAGGAAAGAAAGAAATGGCAGTGCTTATAGAGACCCTTCAGCTAAGTGAAACCTGTAGTGGCCAAATAATGAAGATTAAAACTGGTGTTGACTCTGTGTATCCACAGCGAGGAGAAAATACCCAGCTATTCTCAGCTGTCCACTCTTAATTTAGAGCAAAGCTGCTCTGCTACTTTGACCGCCTGCATGTGTGGTGTAACTTTGGTGTGTGTGTGTGTGTGTGTGTGTATGTGTATATACGTATACAATAATTCTTCTTGTTCTGGATCGGTGTGTTTCACTCAAAACTGTGTTTTGTGTGAGAATTGATGTATGTGCTTCGGTGTCTCTGGCATTATCATTTGTAACCCATATCTTTTATATTGTGTGTGCAGTGCTATTATTTATTTATGCCACAAAACAATGCTTTTACCTAAATCTGACAAAGCCTCAATGCAAGATATATTATAAAAATGGCTTTGCCTTTTGACCAAATGAGAAAATGCTAGTCATTTTTAAAATTTATTATTATTATTATTTTTTTTATCTTTCAAGCTCTTTTGTTCTTTGTGTGATTGAAATGTGATAGTGAAGATTTTTTTTTCCTTTTGTGCCTTTTTTGTTTGTTTGTTGGTTAGTGTTTTCTTGCTTTTTGCGGCCGTGATTTTCAGTTTGTTGGTGGGTTGGATTGTATGATAGTGTGCTGAAAATAGGGTTGCCATGATGGCACTTTTGTAACCCCAGTTTTATCTTTGTGTCATGTGGTATTGAATATTCTGTCTAATTTTGTGATCTCAGTTTAAATCATATTTTAGGCCTAAACCCTCATTACATTGTGGACATTATGGCTTTTTTTTCCAAAGTCTTTTCAAGTACGGTTTTATTTGTTTATTTTGAATAATACTAAATAAATGCAGCCATTAAAAAAAAAAACTCTACGTTTGAGAGAGTAAATAAAACCTGAAAACAAAACTGAAAGATGATCTGGGGGGAAATGCACAGGGACATGTAATGAAAGGCAGAATGTGCTTATTGTTCCTGATTGCTTATTTAATCAAAACTCCCTCTGTGTGCACCATCCAGCACGAAGCTCATTGTTTAAGAGCGGAGGGGGAAACGGCCAGCAGTGTCTTTTTTGAAAACTGTCCAGCTGTCAAAGTCGCAGTGACACATTCACAGTGCTCACCTCATCAGTTCTTAACTTCCACAGGGTCCCATGCTCCCCCATATCTGAGCTAAGCTACACGCTAGGCCATGTGATTTGCAGCACACTTATAATATTATTGACATTCCTATGTTTGCTCTTTCTTTCATTTCTGCAGCTGCAATTTCCCCAGTGAACGAGGATTCTACAATGTAATGATCGACTATTAAAATGACGCAATTATATTTAAACAAAAAAGTATGAATTTGTTTGGTTGTTATGGTCCAAGTCTCCTCCCCCCCTAAAATGTGTATTATGGCAACCCTATAACTTATCACAGGCATTTCCTTGGTGTTGGTGGGAAATGGGGTGTGACGTTTTTTTGGATTGTGGAAATGGCGTGTTTGACCACGGTGTGGGTTGTGCCCGGTGGTTGTTTCTACAGTTAAATCCATGTTCAGTTTGTAAGCTCCAGTTGATTTTGACTAATGGTGTGTTGTGTGTTTGTGTGTCACAGGATTCCCGCTCACTACGTATACCCACAGGCATTCATGCAGCCCAGCATGGTGCTCCCTCATGTGCAGCCAGGCACTGCATCCGCTGCTGCCGCCACCACCTCCTCGCCCTACATCGACTACACTGGAACTGCATACGCACAGTACGCAAGCGCGGCAACTGCTGCAGCCGCCGCCGCCGCTGCATATGAGCAGTACCCATATGCTGCATCCCCCGCTGCTGCCGGTTACGTCACTACAGCTGGCTATGGCTATGCTATGCAGCAGCCACTGGCCGCTGCCACTCCGGGCTCAGCTGCAGCCGCTGCAGCCGCAGCTTTCGGTCAGTACCAGCCGCAGCAACTGCAGGCCGAGCGATTGCAATAGCATCATATGGCACTGAGAAGTGAGGAAAAGCCAATGCCCAGTGACTGCACATTGGCCATATAGAGATGTCTGACCAGAGAGAGGATAATGGGAAGAGGATTAGGATTGATGGAGGTGTTTAAGTCAGGTGGGAACTCCATCAATTTTCAACTTGCTGTGATTAAACCAAAAAAAAGAGAGAAAAAAAAATGTGAAAAAAAAAATCAGAGAAGACATAAGGACAGAGATTTAACTTTTTACCATTATAGATCCTGTTATTGTTACCTTTATGCTTAATATTGATGTAGTGTATTTATTGCTAAAGGAGAATGCAATGACTAATCACTGTGGCTTGGAGGTGTAGAAGAAGCCTTAAGTCCAGATGCTGTCATTAAATTAGAAGACTTTTCTTCATGAAGGACGTTAGATGTCCACACAGTGTTTTGATTCTGGTGCCCTCTAACTTGCATATTTATTCTGATTTGTTTGAGGGATTTCTTTCTGTTCTGTCATCTAATGTGCATTGCAAGGTTTTGTTTTCTGATTATCAGGGAAATGGAGAATTTTTCCCCACAACAAATTAGTAAAGACAAACTAACTCTGCCAATCAGGGAGTCGTACACAACTATGGCGAAATGGAGTGAAAGAAAATAGGATCTTAGCTTTGTTTGGCTTGTACAGGATTAACTTTTAATCTTGATGATGCTGAATGTCCCCCCCTACTCCGAGTCCCATTTTGACCTCTTGACCTATGCAAAGCAAAAACAGCCACCAGGAGACAAAATAAACTGCAGAGATTTCCTGCCACTCTCCTCTGAAGGACAACGAACAATTTCAGAGCACGATGAAAGGACATTACTTAATAGTATTTGCCTACACACATACAGGCACTGACTTCCTTAACACTGGGGCAAAATGTTAACTCTGTGCTAACTTATCTACACATTATTGCACACATACACTTATCCACGCACTCGCATTGTACGATAAATCACAGATGATAAAAGGTCAGAGCTGGAGACTTGTGAGTGAGGAGTAGGCAACAGCTGCTGTGTGGACACACACACACACACACACACACACAGAGAGAGAAAGAGCGAGATTTCTCTGGAAAGAACACATAACACATCACTTGTGCTCGTTTGTTGAGCTGTCACATTTTAATCCCTGTCCCCGCTTGGGAATATGTCCCCCTCTAGCTTTGTCAGCAGTTCCACCTCTGTCCTAGAGAGATGGGCTGGAGGCTTAAGCACAGGCTACACTTCCCCAATACCCTTTTAACATCGCTCTCAGCACTAGCCACCACATCTCTCAGTCACGAGCAGCTCTTCTCTGGAGTAAACGAGCGAGAGAGTGACAGAGTTCCTTCAGCAAGATAGCAATGACCACCGGTCAACCAAACATGACCCAAAAAAAGTGACTGTTCTTCTTTTGTGTTTATCGAGAGAAGTATCTGTGCACCAGCATGTCTTTCCTAGTGAGCGATGAGTTCATTCTCTGTGCTCTCAAAATACCAAATATCACATTTTTTGTACTAGAAAGCAGCACTAAAGCTGAGGGCTCGAACATGTGTATGAGAGTTCACAGTGCCTTACAACTGTAACACTATTTAAAGAGGAAAAAGAGAACTGTTATTTATTTATTGAGTTTCGCTGCGTTCTAAGGACGGTAACTTAGTGGCGGTACTGTATTAATAATAATGTATTCATCTCATGACATATTATAAGTTATTGAGTAGATTTAATTGTAGTATCATTAACATACTCAACCAAAAATGTTGATTTATTTAATATACAATTCTGTATGTGCACTGTACATTTGTTTCTATGCCTTATGAATTTTAAAGCATTTCATTAAATATCTGTGAGGTTAATGCCTCTTGTAAGATGTTTATTTAATGCAGGCCTGTTTGTAAGCAGGATCTCTTTCTGTTTTGTCAAATATCTTAGGACTGTAGAAAATAAAATGAGAAAATCTCCATGTATAAACTAAGCAAAATGCTGCTTCATACACTAGAATGTATAGTCCTTGTTAAGGTTCAATATCTGTGCCTCTACTGCTTTTAATATACATCAGATGGGCTATTTTACACTGTTGTGAATTTTTATACTTGAACTTGAACAAGGGAAAATATGAAAAGTAATAACAAAAAAAAAAATCTTTTTAAGGAAGCATTTCATTGTCACTGGATTTGGGCATGTAAGGTGTTTATTTACTTTTTCATGTAAATCCAAAGGTTATCTAAGTAAACCTAATTTAATCCTTATTTCAAATTTTCACTATTTACTCAAAAAGAAAATAAAGGGTTCTATATTTTGACCTTAACTACTGTGTTTCTTTGTCTGCTTTGTAACGTTTCTGTGAAATCCTTTTTATTTTATCTGTATTAAATGAAATTATTGAAGTTTTTCATATAAGGTTTCAGCTAAAGATGATGAACTTTATGAATGGAAAATGTTTAAATTGTTATATAATTTGATTGTATGTAAAAACATTGCACAAACATAACATTTTAATTTAAGGAGTGGTTTGCAATGTCAGTGGTTGAAATGAGAGATGGTTGGTCTACAAAATGCCTCCTATTCCCTAGCTACTTTTTTTTCCCATGGCTATTGTACTGTATATTAATATTCCCTGATGAATCAATTGTGATTAATGCGTATGTTCAAGCCCACTTTTTTCTGTTCACATTTATTGACATTTATTATTTAGGGATGAACTGACTGTATTTCATTGTGTGGCACATCAGTGTTCTGGTTCATGTGTCCACCTCACAGCAAAACAATCCTCAGTTCGAGTTGAAATCCGATGCCCAGCGAGGACGTTTCGATGTGGAGTTAGCATGTTCTCAGGGTTCTGTGGTTTATTCCCACAGTCCAAAACCATGCACATTGTTTTAATCATTATTAGCCCAGGCTAACTGGCAAACCATGTCATAGGAAGCTTGATTGCGCTCAGGGGAAATGTCATGATGCAACAGGGTTGGACCGCTCAATTCATGAGAATGGAAAATGACATGCAAAGACATTCGAGCTAATTAGGTACTTTCAGCTTTGGAGAAAGAACATGTCTGGTGAGATGGTCAGGTTTCCACAATCTTTATGCCATTTAGATTATCTACTGTATATTGGTATACGAAGCATAAGATTTCGGCCTGAAATAAAAGTGCTCCTAATATAAGACTTTCATTCATTATTTCACTGAGCTGTCTAAATCCAAGAAAACCATAAGGAGCCTGAAGCTTATTTCAGCAAACTATGGGTGATGGCAGGGGACACCCTGAACAGCCTGCAGTCCATTGTTAAAATAAGACATGACTGCAATATGATGGCAGGGTGTAATGTTGACATCTGCTGAACTGTTTAAATCATGCAATTTCTACAGTACAACTGTTAATGAATAGCCATATCCTATCTCATCACTCACTGATTCAACCACTGACTTTTATTGTGCACAGATAACTTGGCAAAAAGAAAAAGGCATTGTTTGTCCTTGTGATGCCCAGATCCTATTAAAAGTGATAAGTACAACGCGTTCTTTAGGCCAATGTTTCATCATTCCATTTCAGTGATAAACAAGATGCTTTCATATTGGGAAACAAGATTAGTCAATATTGCAGCCACAAACAACCTAACTCCTCATGTGATTTTCTTGATCCTGGGAAGCATTGGGTTCAAATTTCAACCAAGGACCATTCTGGATGGAGCTTGCATGTTCTCTGCATAAATGGGTGGGTTTCCCCTGGTTTCATTCTATGACTCCAAAGACTTTAGGTCAATTGGATGCCCTAAATTACCCATCAGAGTAGGTATGAGTGTGAGTGGTTGTTTGTGTATGTGTTGCCAACCTGCTTAGGGTGTACTATGTGTTTTGCCTGAAGTCTGCTAGGTTTGACTCTTGCTTGCCGTACCATTCTGATGAATAAACCTTAGAGATAATGGATAGAGGGGCAGTGGTGGCCTGGTGGTAGGGTGCTGGATTACTGATCCCAAGGTTGAGCGTTCAAGCCTCACTTTCAGCGGTTGCCCCTGCCAGGGCAGTCAACTGGTTTTCAAAGGCCGGCCATGTCTCTCACCATCTGTGATGAGAGGCATGTAAAAGAGCCATTGCTGACTCTTGTCAAGTATGTTTCTGCCCTGCGATGGCCTGACAAGCTGTCCAAGGTGTACTCTGTCCTCAACCTCAGTCAGCTGACGTGGGTACGCGCTTCCCCGTGTCCCTAAGTAGGATTAAGCAGTTCAGAAGATGAATGAATAATGGATAGATGGATTTACCTCATCCTGTTTCTTTCTGTAAGGACAGATCTCAGTTTTCAAGGCTTTAATAGAAGGCATCACTTGGCAACCATTACATCCAAATTACAGTGATGCTTCAGATTCACAACGTAAACCTAATTTGTCAGAACACTGCAGCTAGAAGGTGTTATATAAGAAATCCTCATACACACATTTCTTCTCATGATCTCTAAATTGTGGAAGTAGTATTTCATCTTTACTGTAGTCCTAACCAAAGCTCAAAAAGCATCACCAATTGATTACATGTGTTTAAATACTTACATCTCTCCAAAGGGTATTGCAAAATGGACTCCTGCTGGAGCTTTAAATAATTCAAGCCCTCCTTAATCAATAAAAAATGCCTTTTGCTCCTTGTGACACTCTTCTCTCCAGCATGATCTATTTCTGTTTGCCCTGTAACCTGACACATGGCCATGTGTGTCCCTCATGACACAGCAGAGATAATGTCTGCCTTACTTTCGCCATTCACAATTAAATTAGCTTTCTGGAAAATGTTACCTAATCACTCAATCCTAATAAAGGCCTGATAATATCGTTCGGAAATTTAAAATTTAAATTTAAAAGCGTGACTCAAAAAAGTAAAAGTCCCACATTTCAACCATAAATGAGAAAAAAGACAGTCAAATTATTATTTGTTACCATAAAAGCTTTTTCAATGCAGCTTTATACATCATGTTTTTGATATGAATTCCTCCAAATGGTGTCTGTCATTGTCAATAAACTCTTGGAGGTGATTTCTGAAAGCTCCCATGGTTCAACTGATCAGGTCGGGTGGAACAGTGGCTGTCTCCTGGTGAACAGTAACCGTAACGGCTTCAAGAGTTTTTGTTTGATGAGTATACGTACACTTGTGGTTTAAGATAGCCTCACATAAAAATATCACAAGAGGTGAAGTCAGAGGAACCAAGCAGCATCACACATCAAGATCACCCTATGGGGGACATATTTTCAGGTAGGGTGATCTTAAACAAACTATACATCAAGTTCTTCAACCCTCCTGCATGTCTAAGTTACATGTATGTGTATAAATAATGATGACTAAAATCTGTACGGAATAAGGCTTCCTGTGTGCAAATAATAATTTGGTTATACTGTATTTAAATAAACTTTTTTATTTATATTGTACCTTGGCCACCTTGTACACATTTGGTATTATAATAGTATAGCAAGTACAGGACTTTTTTTCATTAATTAATTAATTTACAGAACCACTTAATCATACTATCAGGGTCCCAGTGAGGCTGGATCCTATCTCAGCTGACATGAGACAAAGGTTGCTCCTCCCTGAACAGCTCGCCAGACTATTCTTGGGCAACACACACAACCATTCACACTCCCACCTAGAAGCAATTTGGAACAGTCAGGTACATGCCTAATGTGCACGGCTTTAGACTGTGTGAGGGAACCAGAGTGCCTGGAGGAAACCCACACAAGCACAGGGAGAACATTCAAACACTCAGGACTTTCTCGCTGTCAGGTGGACACTATGCCACTGTGCCACCCAGGCTAATATTAAGCTATTGGAATTGCCTTCAAAACCCATCCATCCCTTCACTATTTTTATAATCTCGATCCCTGAAGTGCTTTATCCTTTATTAATGTTGCGGGGAGGCAGGATTCCATCCCGGTAACTCCAGGCATAGGTAGAGTACCCCTGAATAGTTTACCACACCAGGGCAACACATACAACCATTCATACATTCACACCATGGGTGTGGTGGAAGTGCTAACCAAAACTCTATCATGCCATCATCCCTCTATTATCTATACCAGGGGTCGACAACCTGCTGCTCGAGAGCCGCATGCGGCTCTTTAGTGCCACCCTAGCGACTCCCTGGATCTTTTTCAAAAGTGTATGAAAATGGAAAAAGCTAGGGAGGGTTTTTTTAATATGGTTTCTGTAGGTGGACAAGCCTGACAAACATTCTTCATGTTTTCCAAGGTTTTAAAAATTTGTATAAAAAATATTAGTCCTACATTTCAACTTTTCTGTCAATGAAGATTTGCGTCATAGCCTGCGACACACGTTTCAGCGTAACACTTTGCTAGGCAGGTGGCTGTTGCAAATAAACCGGTGAATGTGTCATGGGCCATGGATCCCAAGGGAAAATAGAGAAAGATAGCTGATGAGAACAGAAGATTCAAGTAAGAATGTGCCGAAGCATTGGCAATGAAAGCAAATGATTCGGCATGATGAGACACTGTCAAATAAGAAAAAGACTAATTTGGAAAGACATTTCCAGGGAAGACACATTATAGACATGTTATATTTTCAGCCGACCACCCAGATGGGATTGAGAGAAAAAGTGCGATTGCAGTACTACTGGAGAAATTAGAGGAGCGCAAAAATAGGTTTAAGAAGTGGATTGCTTCTCCGAACTCCACGACTACTGCTAGTTTTGTTGCAAGCCGAGAGAAAATAAAGCATGGAAAACCGTTCACAGATGGTGATTACATTATGGATTCATTCATTAAAATATCAGGGCACCTATTTTCAGACTTCAAAAACAATACAGAGATAATACAGAAAATTAAAGACATGCCTCTCTCCACAAAGACAGTGAAGGAAAGGGCCATTAAATTGCAGGAAACATCACCAATCAGCAAATCAAGGACATTAATTCAGCTCCAGCATCAATCGTCTGTGACGAGTCATGTGAAGTGATTGACATTGAAGAGACAGCGCTGTTGTGCATGTATGTAAACTCTGATGGGCCGCTGATTTCTTTAATGAATTTCTATAATTCCATCAATGCAACAAAATATAATACATTAATATAGTAATGGAAATTTAACCTAAAGCACAAAATATTGTACAGCAAAGTAGTCACGTGGTGTCATTCTCTCCAGGATGCCCTGCAGGGAAAATAAACATTTAATCATGAATGCTCATTATGTATTTGGAGCCTACTTAGTCCTTTACATAGCAGGCTAATAATATAGCTGATATACACTTATAGCCTGTGTTTCCTTCATATAAGGATTATGAGAGAGAGAGAGAGAGAGATTTCCTTTCGGCTTTTCCCTTTTTCAGGGGTCACCACAGTGAATAAGGGTTTTATTTTGTTGCGACCCTAATTAGGATCATGGGGAGGCTGGCGAGTATCCCAGCCGACTCTGGGCAAGGGCAGAGTACACCCTGGACGGCTCACCAGGTTATCGCAGGGCAGAAACACGCTGATGGCTATGCAGCCTACTCTTGTCGAAAGTCAGCAGTGGTTCTTTTACATGCCTCACACTATAGACAGTGAGAGACATGGCCAGCCTTTGATAACCCAGTTAGCTGCACTGGGGGGACAGTGACAACCCATTGAAAGTGGGGCTTGAATCCCCAAACTTGGTGATCCAGCACGTTTTACCACCAAGCCACCATTGAACTGCACACAGAAAGGTTCTTCTCTGAGATTCAAACCCAGAACCTTCTGGTTTTGAGCACTAACAACTGAGCCACGGTCTACCCAACAAATTAAATTTTACTCAAACAATTCTGCCGAGAATAAGAGTGATGTCCAACCCTGAATTCTGCCAGAAGCTTGCATATTGATAACATTTGGTCACAAAAATACTTGTTAAAGGACATTTTATCAAATATTAGGGACACTGCAACCAATCTCACTATGGCATAGCATATAGTATGTCTGCCTCTTCTTCTCCTTTCGGCTTTCCCCTGCCTGACATCAACAAAATCCTGGGTTTGAGTCCTGGGTCAGGTGTCTCCATGTAGAGTTTGCATATTCTTGCAATGCTTGCAAGGGTTCTCTCCAGATATTCTGGTTTCCTCCCACACAGTCTAAAAACATTGGACATGGGACATTGGGACATTAGGCATGTCCCAAATTGCCCATTTGTTTTTGATCCCGTATACAAAATTTTGACCAGAGTTGATTTTAGAAAATCCAATAAATTAAACCATTGCACCAATTATTATTACAGGGGCTGGTGACGTAGTGGTTAGGGTGCTGTGCTCATGATCGGGAGGTTGTGAGTTCAAATCCCACTGAAACCCTCACTGTGCTAAGACCCCTGGGCAAGGTCTCAACCACAAGTGTGCCTCTGTTTACCCAGCAGTATAAATGGGTACCAGTAAAAATATACTGGGAAGGTAACCTGTGATGGACTAGCATCCCATCCAAGGGGAGTTGAACTCCGAGTCGCTTCATTCTATGGAAACTGGCCTGATGAGGCTCGGGTGTAAAAACCCAGCAGACTTTACCTACCTATTAATTATTATTATTTTAATTAGAATGATATATACATGATATTGTAGACTATAGACATTCTGCCTCAGCAAGTCATCATCATCATCATCAGCCTGTCATGCCACTGCTGGCAGATGGCCTCCACAACCTTCATAGTTGTGGGTTTGAACCACACTGGTTCAGTGCAGGTTGGTGAGTGTTTGAGTAGAAACATCCTGACAGCTTTGAAGCCTACTCTCTACAAAAGTCAGCAATGGTTCTTTTACATGCCTCTCACCATAGACACTGAGAGACATGTCCTGCCTTTGATAACCCAGTTAGCTGCACTAGGGGGACAGTGACAACCCGAACCACCAATCTTAGGATCAGCGATCCTGCGCCCTAACCACGAGACCACCACTGCCCATAGCCTCAGCAAATAATAGTACAATAATTAGCTCAAAAAATTACAGTGAAATAATTCAAAGCTCAATCCTGCATTGTTATTCGTACATGGCTGGGTGTTCATTTCGGACCTCAAGTGTATACAGTACTGTGTATGACGGCATAAAACGATAAGCACATGACGAAGGCACCAACGTGTGCTATGGATGAAGTACTGAGTGCGTCAGTTTGCGGATTTGGACAGAGCCACCAGCAGTCGCTTTATATGGACATCCCGGAAGTGAGAGGAACCGCTACGCAATTGGGCCACAGGGAGACTAGGAGCTGCAGCGCTATTCGGACAGGAGCCGAATAAGAGCTTCACGAACAGCAAATTTACAAGATTTAAAAAAGGAAGACAGCAAAAGGTAAACACATCTCCCAAATGTCCATTCTGAGGTGATAGTGAAGAGAGGAATAGACCGGGAGCTTGACCGGGCAGAGGAGGGGCAGGCGCGAGGCGCACTCGAGCTTTTCACGCGCTGTTTATAGATCAAGATGGCTCGGTGCATCATGGTGAGCACGTCCGCCTCACAGCAGGTTCGAGTCCCAGCCGGGGCGTTTCTCTGTGGAGTTTGCATGTTCTCCCCGTGCTTGCGTGGGTTTCCTCCGAGTACGCCGGTTTTCTCCCACAGTCCAAAAACATGCACAGGACGTTAATTTGATGCTCAAAACTGTTTTGTGAATATTGGCCCTGCGATGGCCTGGCGACCAGTTCAGGTTTTACCCCTCCCTCCTCTTGGAGTCGGCTGAGATGGGCACCAGCCTCCCTGTGACCCTAATCAGGATTAAGCGGTTCAGAAAAAAAAATGAATGAATGGGAGTTAGTTGAAGAATACAGAAACCTCAAACCTCTCAATAATAATAATTATAATCATAATAAAGGTGTACCGTGACTCAAGTCATTTTTAGTTAAGTCATTCTCCATCATACGTCGGTTTTCAAAAAATGTATGGGAAAAAATATAGTTTATATAACAACATATATATATATATATATATATATATATACACACACACACACACACACACACACACACACACATATATATATATATATATATATATATATATATATATATATATATATATATATGGGGCAGTGGTGGTCTAGTGAATAGGGCGCAGGATCACTGGTCCTAAGGTTGGGGGTTCGAGTCCCCACAGGGTTGTCACTGTCCCTCCAGTGCAGCTAACTGGGTTATCAAAGGTGGGCCATGTCCCTCACTGTCTAAGGTAAGAGGCATGTAAAAGAACCATTGCTGAACTGTCGTAAAGAGTAGGCTGCAAAGCCGTCAGCCTGTATCTGTCCCTTGCTAAAAGGGTTGTGACAGGAAGGGCATCCAATGTAAAAACCTATGCCAAATCAAATGTGCGAATCAGATGATTCGCTGTGGCGACTCCAGAGAAAGGGAAAAAGCCGAAAGGAGAAGATATATATATATTCTTCTGTAATCACCTGAAGAGAGGGGATGGTTTCACCACCCCTCGAAACAGATCTGTAGTGATAAATGGAGTTTCAATAGAAAGCCTTTGTCCTGTCCTTTTGTTTATTTGCTCTACCAAAAAGTATTGAGCACTCTCCTACGGAAGGATCTACTCAGAAAATCCTATATATATATATATGTGTGTGTGTGTGTGCACACAAGTAAATTTAGTGTAGGCTAGCCTAGAGACAAGCTAATTTGATTTCATTGTTGTTTTTGTTTACTTAAGTCATCTCTCCTGGAACCAATTAACGAGGTATACCTGTAAAGTGCCCTTTGTGCAGATATTATGCAAACATTACATCCACCCAATGTCTTCTTCTTTTCCTTTCGGCTTTTTCCCTTTTTCAGGGTTCACCACAGCGACTCATCTGACTCGCACATTCGATTTGGCATAGGTTGTTACGTCGGATGCCCTTCCTGACACAACCCTTTAGCAAGGGGCGGAAACACGCTGACGGCTATGCAGCGACTCGTTACGAAAGTCAGCAATGGTTCGTTTACATGAATCTCTCACCATAGACAGTGAGAGACATGGCCAGCCTTTGATAACCCAGTTATCTGCACTGGGGGGACAGCGACAACCTTGTGGAGAGTGGGACTCAAAGCCCCAACCTTAGGATCAGCGATCCAGCATCCTTACCACCAAGCCATCATTGCCCCTACATCCACCCAATGTATAATGTAAAAAAATCCCATTGTGGATTTTCAGGATCAGTATGTTTAGGCCAGTGAGGTGAATAAAATGTAGTATAATTGCACATGCGTGGAACTGTGGCACAGTATATCTAGAACAACTGGTGCGAGACTCCATGGCAGGTCCAACACACACGCCCATTCACACCTAGGGGCAAATAGAAACCAGCAGTTTTGCCTAATCTGCATGTCTTTGGACTGCCACAGGAAACCGAAGTACCTGGAAGAAACCCACACAGGCACAGGGAGAGCATGCAAATTCCTCACCAAAACACAAGCCCGGACTCAAACCTAGGACTCAGGGTTCAGATGTACTAACCACTATGCCAGTGTTCCACCCTGACTAAATATATTGACTATGTTTACTTTATTGCTGTTTACTGTTCCTTATAATATTTCTTTCTTTATATTATTTTATTTTTTACAAATATTCATAATATTATAGTTCCATTCATTTTTGATGGCATCTTTGCTCTGCAGCATTTCTTTGCATGTGCCGAAGACTGCAATTTAGTTTGTGAGTGAATCATTGTGTAAAGATAATCGATTCATTGAACCCTTACAGATTAATCCACAATGCTACAGCCTGGCAGGGTGAAATATGAAGAACTGAATGAAAAATGCAAATATGACTCCAAACAGATAGAGCCATGCAGTGCCATTAGACTGTCTCTGTATGCCTTTTGAGATGTATTTATAATCGATGAATGAACAAAAAGCACATTTTCAGAAGCAGGAAAGCAACATCTCTGAAAAAAGACTGCTGAGATGTTCAGAGTTTTTTAAGGACTGGGCAAATTTTTCAGTTCCATTAAATCAGGCAAGAAATAATTTCTTTTCACTTTTATTTTCCTGTCCCTATGTGGCTAATAAAGCTAAGAGTCATTGCTTATAAGCAACAAATAACACTGTTTAAACTAAGCTTTGTAATCTTTATACTTGTCCAAAACAAATTTGAACGAAAACAGTTTAATATTGTAGTACTAGGTACTGTAGCGTAGTGCTGAGCATGCCTGTCTCACAACAAGAAGGTCCTGGGTTTGCGGCCCAATCTTGGCAGGGGAGTTCCTTTGTGGAGAAACACAAGTTCCTGTGTTTGCATTGGCTTCCACTAGGTACTTCAGATTTCTACTGCAGTCCAAAGACATTCAAATTATTTAACCGGCTGTTCCAAATTACCCCTACATGTAAATGTGAATGTGAATTGGTGTGTGTGTGTGTGTGTGTGTGTGTTGAGTTTGCAATGGATTAACGTGCTGTTCTGAGTGTACCCCGCTTTCACCCACTGTCAGGTAAAGGATAGGCTTCAGCCTCTTTGACACCCTAGTAGGATTGGGCGTTTCGATAAACGAATTAATGAATATCATAGGAGTTTTATAAAATAGCATTTATTTACAATGCAGTATAAATACTTTCTGTCGCAACTTTCTGTACTACATTCAATTTCTTCCATGTGCGGTAAAGTATCATTACTCAAATATCAGTACTCATATATCAATACTCAAATATGAATGTCCATAACACTACTCATATATCATTGCTCAAGTATAATTGCTCAAGCATTATTACTTCAATATCAGAACTCAAGCAGCATTACTCAAAATTACTCATATGCCACTATTGATAACATTTAACAATATCTTAGAGAGTGAGAGGATGCCAGAGGAATGGAGGAGAAGTGTGCTGGTGCCCATTTTTAAGAACAAGGGAGACATGCAGAGTTGTGGCAACTACAGAGGGATAAAGTTGATGAGCCATACGATGAAGTTATGGGAAAGAATAGTGGAAGCTAGACTAAGGGCAGAAGTCAGCATTTGTGAACAACAGTTTGGTTTCATGCCAAGAAAGCACCACAGATGCAGTGTTTGCCTTGAGGATGTTAATGGAGAAGTACAGAGAAGGTCAGAGGGAGCTGCATTGTGCCTTTGTGGATCTGGAGAAAGCATATGACAGGGTGCCGAGAGAAGAACTGTGGTATTGCATGAGGAAGTCTGAAGTGGCAGAGAAGTATGTTAGAGTGGTGCAGGACATGTATGAGAGATGTAAGACAGTGGTGAGGTGTGCTGTCGGTGTGACAGAAGAGTTCAAGGTGAAGGTGGGACTGCATCAAGGGTCAGCTCTCAGCCCCTTCTTGTTTGCTATGGTGATAGACAGGCTGACAGACGAGGTTAGACAAGATTCCCCATGGACTATGATGTTTGCAGATGACATTGTGATCTGTAGTGAGAGTAGAGAACAAGTGCAGGAAAATCTAGAGAGGTGGAGGTATGCCCTGGAAAGGAGGGGAATGAAGATTAGCCTCAGTAAGACAGAATACATGTGCATGAATGACAAGGACCAAAGAGGAACGGTGAGATTACAGGGAGCAGAGATAAGAAAGGTGGAGGATTTTAAGTACTTAGGCTCAACAATCCAGAGCAATGGAGAGTGTGGAAAAGAGGTCAAGAAGCGTGTGCAGGCTGGTTGGAATGGTTGGAGAAAAGTGTCCGGTGTGATGTGTGATAGGAAGGTATCGGCAAAAATGAAAGGCAAAGTGTACAAGACGGTGTTGAGGCCAACGATGTTGTATGGGTTAGAAACAGTGGCCCTGGGGAAAAGACATGAGGCAGAGCTGGAGGTAGCAGAGATGAAAATGTTGAGGTTCTCTTTGGGAGTAACGAGGATGGATAGGATTAGGAATGAGCACGTCAGAGGGACAGCACATGTAAGACGTTTTGGAGACAAAGTCAGAGAGGCTAGATTGAGATGGTTTGGACATGTACAGAGGAGGGATAGTGAGTATATTGGTAGTAGGATGCTGAGGTTGGAACTACCAGGCAGAAGGCCTAGAGGAAGACTAAAGAGACGATTCATAGATGTGGTGAAGGAGGACATGAAGGCAGTTGGTGTAAGAGAAAAAGATGCAGAGGATAGGGTGAGATGGAGGCAGATGATTCGCTGTGGCAACCCCTGAAGGGAAAAGCCGAAAGGACGAGAAGAAGAAGAAGAAGGATTTTTTGTATTCAGAGGTTTTAGTAAGTAGAGGGCCGACTGTATGTAAAAAGGACGTTACCCAGACCCAGTAAACAATATAATAATAATAAAAGTAATGGTCGGTTTTCCTTTCGGCTTTTCCCCTTTTACTCAGGAGTCGCCACAGCGAATCATCTGATTTGCACGTTTGGGTTTGGCAGAGGTTTTTACGTCGAATGCCCTTCCTGTCACAACCCTTTTTAGCAAGGGACAGAAACACGCTGACGACTTTGCCGCCGACTCTTTACGAAAGTCAGCAATGGTTCTTTTACATGCCTCTCACCATAGACAGTGAGAGACATGGCCCGCCTTTGATAACCCAGTTAGCTGCACTGGGGGGGGACAGTGACAACCTTGTGGAGAGTGGGACTCAAACCCCCAACCTTTGGATCAGCGATCCAGCGACCTATACCAGGCTGGTGTAATTGCCTCGTCGGGTGTACTCTCCTCGAGCCATGTTTCACAGAAACACAGCATGGAGCAGTTCTGTAGATCCCTCTGCGCTGCAATCCGAGCATGAAGCTCATCCATCTTGTTTCGCAGAAACTGAACATATTTAAGCAGTATGACCAGGGAGTGCTTACCTCCCACTGCTAACCAAGTGCCGGAGTCGTCGTTCAGCTCCTCCCCACCTACCCGTCTCTGCCTGGGCTTATTGTTATCCGGGGTGCGGCTGGCATTGAGCTACCATAGCATATTAGCTCAGGGTTGGAGTTGAGTGTGCTCAGGTCTAAATGTCCAAAAGGACTGCGCTCTCATAGCTGTAGTAGGGTCACCCGGTCATAGACTAGCATAGTGCAAAAACAAACAAAAAACATACAAAACAACAAACAAAACAAATTAAAACACACAAAGAAACAATTTGAAACATTTCACGTCTGAGTCAGTTCAAACACTTGTAAGTCAGAAACCACAATTAGTTCAGAGCTGTAATTTGCCACATAACCCTTAGAGATATAAATCATTGCACATGCAAAATTTCAGCTAGATCAGACAACTGGAAGTGGGTCAGGGGCATTACCTATTGAACATCCCTCCTAAATGTCATTAATCTAGCATCATTACTCATATGTTGTTATTCAATGATTACTGCTCAAGTACCAATATTCATTCATCACATATATCACTTCTCATAACTCAGCACTGCAGTATTATTACTCAAGTATCTGTACTGTACTTATTTTTCCATTACTCAACTAACTTTACTTAAGTATTTGTACTTATGAGTCATAACTCAAGTATCACTTAGCTCCAGAACAAATTTGGCAACAAACCTTTCTTTCACTTTTACATGTTTTGGAACCACAGCTTGGATCCTGATGCGTCTCACATGTTCAGTTTATTATAAATTGAAATTAGATAATGAAATCAGTACAGTATTAGGTTTTAGGGCTCATTCATTCTTCTTCACTGTCTTCATGTTCTTGAACTTGTTGCTGTGCATTTATTCAGCTGACGATTTCTGCTGCAATAGTTCCTGAGGCATGGGTAAGGCATTTGGCATGTCAGAGAGAATTCTCCAGAGATTATAAGATGATGTATGCATTTCCACACCAGGTCACTGTTCATTACTGCTGATGAATCTCAGGGAGAAGCTGACAAATTGGAGAGCTGAGCCCTTTACCTGATAAAATTTTGATCCACTCAGTACCTATTTATATTACGAGCAAATCCGGTTATTTGCATTACATTAGGTACATTATTACATGTGTGCAATAATATTTTTTGTTTATTCAAGCCATAAAGATTTTTATTCTTTCCTACTTCCTACGTTTTACTTGATATTATTCATAAGATAACTTGGTTTTAAGTAGGTGTTAGGATTAAATCCTCATAAAGCAAGAAGGTCCTGGGCTTGAGCCCTGAGTCCGGCATGCCCGGTGAGGGCATTTCTGTGTAGAGTTGACATGTTCTTCCCATGCTTGTTGGGGTATCCGCCACGTGATATGATTTCCTACAGTCCAATAGTCCAATACAGTACAGTCCAAAGACATGCACATCGTGTGTGTGTGTGTGTGTGTGTGTGTGTGTGTGTGTGTGTGTGTGTGTGTGTGCGTGCGTGCATGTGTGTGTGTGTGTTGCCTTGCAGTGGTCTGAACTGTTCACGGCTTCGCTGTGATTGGCACCAGCCTCCTCTTGACTCGAGTACAGTGCTTCTCAATTATTTTCTGTTGTGCCCCCCCCCTTCCCCCACCAGGAAGAGGAAAACATTTTACGCCCCCCCAATATCTTCTTCTTCTTTTCCCTTCGGCTTTTCCCTTCAGGGGTCGCCACAGCGAATCATCTGCCTCCATCTCACCCTATCCTTTGCATCTTCTTCTCTTACACCAACGACCTTCATGTCCTCCTTTACCACATCCATGAATCGTCTCTTTGGTCTTCCTCGAGGCCTTTTGCCTGGTAGTTCCAGCCTCAGCATCCTATTACCAATATACTCACTATCCCTCCTCTGTACATGTCCAAACCATCTCAATCTAGCCTCTCTGACTTTGTCTCCAAAACGTCTTACATGTGCTGTCCCTCTGACGTGCTCATTCCTAATCCTATCCATCCTCGTTACTCCCAAAGAGAACCTCAACATTTTCATCTCTGCTACCTCCAGCTCTGCCTCCTGTCTTTTCCCCAGGGCCACTGTTTCTAAACCATACAGCATCGTTGGCCTCAACACCGTCTTGTACACTTTTCCTTTCATTCTTGCCGATACCCTCCTATCACACATCACACCGGACACTTTTCTCCAACCATTCCAACCTGCCTGCACACGCTTCTTGACCTCTTTTCCACACTCTCCATTGCTCTGGATTGTTGAGCCTAAGTACTTAAAATCCTCCACCTTTCTTATCTCTGCTCCCTGTAATCTCACCGTTCCTCTTTGGTCCTTGTCATTCATGCACATGTATTCTGTCTTACTGAGGCTAATCTTCATTCCCCTCCTTTCCAGGGCATACCTCCACCTCTCTAGATTTTCCTGCACTTGTTCTCTACTCTCACTACAGATCACAATGTCATCTGCAAACATCATAGTCCATGGGGAATCTTGTCTAACCTCGTCTGTCAGCCTGTCTATCACCATAGCAAACAAGAAGGGGCTGAGAGCTGACCCTTGATGCAGTCCCACCTTCACCTTGAACTCTTCTGTCACACCGAAAGCACACCTCACCACTGTCTTACATCTCTCATACATGTCCTGCACCACTTTAACATACTTCTCTGCCACTCCAGACTTCCTCATGCAATACCACAGTTCTTCTCTCGGCACCCTGTCATATGCTTTCTCCAGATCCACAAAGGCACAATGCAGCTCCGTCTGACCTTCTCTGTACTTCTCCATTAACATCCTCAAGGCAAACACTGCATCTGTGGTGCTCTTTCTTGGCATGAAACCAAACTGTTGTTCACAAATGCTGACTTCTGCCCTTAGTCTAGCTTCCACTATTCTTTCCCATAACTTCATCGTATGGCTCATCAACTTTATCCCTCTGTAGTTGCCACAACTCTGCATGTCTCCCTTGTTTTTAAAAATGGGCACCAGCACACTTCTCCTCCATTTCTCTGGCATCCTCTCACTCTCTAAGACCTTGTTAAATGTTCTTGTCAGAAAATCTACTGATACCTCTCCGAGACACTTCCATACCTCCACCGGTATGTCATCAGGACCAACTGCCTTTCCACTCTTCATCCTCTTCAATGCCCTCCTCACTTCACCCTTACTAATCTTTGCTACTTCCTGGTCCTCAACAGTCACCTCTTCTACTCTTTTTTTCTCTCTCATTTTCCTCATTCATGAGCTCTTCAAAGTACTCTTTCCATCTTCCCAGCACACTTCTGTCATCAGTCAATACATTTCCCTCTCTGTCCTTTATCAATCTAACTTGCTGCACGTCCTTCCCATCTCTATTTCTCTGCTGTGCCAACCTGTATAAATCATTTTCTCCCTCCTTACTTTCCAACCGAGCATACAAGTCATCAAACGCTCTCTGTTTGGCCTTAGACACTGCTACCTTTGCCTTACGCTGTGTCTCCCTGTACTCCTGTTTACTCTCTTTGGTTTTCTCAATGTCCCACTTCTTCTTAGCTAATCTCTTCCTTACACACTCCTGCACTTACTCATTCCACCACCAAGTCTCCTTATCTACTTTCCTTCCAGATGACACACCAAGTATTCTCCTACCTGTCTCCCTGATCACATTCGCTGTAGTTGTCCAGTCATCTGGAAGCACTTCCTGACCACCCAAAGCCTGTTTCAACTCCTCCTTGAAGACAACCCGACACTCTTCCTTTTTCAACTTCCACCACTTTGTCTTCTGCTCTGCCTTTGCCTTCTTCACCTTCCTCACCATCAGCATCATCCTGCACACCACCATCCTATGCTGTTTGGCAATACTCTCAACCGCTACTACTTTGCAGTCACTGACTTCCTTTAAATTACATCGCCTGCACAAGATGTAGTCTACCTGTGTGCTCCTACCTCCACTTTTATAAGTCACCCTATGCTCCTCTCTCTTCTGGAAGAAAGTATTCACCACAGCCATTTCCATCCTTTTTGCAAAATCTACCAACATCTGTCCTTCTGCGTTCCTGTCCTGGATACCAAACCTACCCATCACTTCCTCGTCCCCTCTGTTTCCTGCACCAACATGTCCATTGAAGTCTGCCCCAATGACCACTCTTTCACCTCTGGGGGTACTCTGCATCACTTCATCTAACTCCCTCCAGAATCTCTCCTTCTCTTCTCGCTCACATCCTGTCTGTGGGGCATAAGCACTAAAAACATTGACCATCACACCTTTAATTTTTAACTTGAGACTCATCACTCTGTCTGACACTCTTTTCACTTCTAGAACATTCCTGGCAAACTCCTCCTTCAAGATGACTCCGACTCCATTTCTCTTCCCATCCACACCGTGATAAAAGAGCTTAAACCCTGCTCCTATGCTTCTAGCCTTGCGACCTTTCCACCTGGTCTCCTGAACACACAGTATGTCCACCTTCCTCCTCTGCATCATGTCAGCCAGCTCTCTACCTTTTCCTGTCATAGTTCCAATATTCAAAGTCCCTACTTTCAGTCCAAGACTCATGCCTTTCCTCTTCTGTCTCTGGCAACAGACACGCCTCCCGCCTCTCCTTCGATGTCTTCGACCAACAGTAGTCCAATTTCCATCAGCACCCTGTTGGTTGACGGCACTGATGGCGGTCGTTGTTAACCCGGGCCTCGACCGATCCGGTATGTGATTCTTTCTTGTGATTCGCATAGTTTATTTGGCATTTGTTTTACGCCGGATGCCCTTTCTGACGCAACCCTCTGCATTTTTCCGGGCTTGGGACCGGCGTGAGGGAGGGACACTGGTTTGTGCCCCCCCCTCACGGCTGCATTTTACGCCCCCCCAATATAAATAGTGTTATTTGTTTAAAATTTGTTAGAAGTAATCCTCTGCATACACTGTATCCTTCTTAACATAATAAATCGTTATTATCATTATAGAATCCAAAAAAAGGAAGAAATATAGATCAACTTCCAACAACGAATAACTTTATTATTGCACAATATCTAAAACACTTTAACCTACAAAACCAAAATGAATAAAACAATTTGTATTATTATTATTATTATTATTATTATTATTATTGTTCTTATCAAAATGATTAAGTCCAGATTAATGGCTATAATGAGTATGTTTGGCAGTGCACAGCTTTTCGAAGCCGGGTTTAAAGCACGATACTGAACTCTCAGCTCCTGCTCAATGCTGAACTGGGACTTGGACTTATTTTTGCAGTAGTGACGTCATCTAGCATGACAGAGACCATGTGTGCTACAGGTAGGATCAGTTGGTCTGCTGTTCTGTGGGGTTTTCTGCACTGAGCAGTTTGATACTCCACCTTATCTGATGCTAACAAAGCTCGCTGGTTTGCTGGAGTAGCATTCACAAAGCGGGATGGTTGTTGGCAACACTCGGCACGTTTTCGCTGAAAAAACTCATGCGACTCATCACGTGATCGGGGTGTGACGTCTTTAAGTGACACCTGAATTTATTTGGGTTCATACTGTCCGCTGCCAATGTTTTCAGACACAGTAAACACAGCAGTCTTTCCTCGTTTCTCACCGCAGCACAGTGAAGCCGAGTGCTGCATTCGCTTCATCATTCCTCCTCAACTTAGCTTTCGGGAGACTTTTGTTTCTCTCACTGTCTCCGTCTCTCTCCGCCTCTCTTTCCATCCATGTTAAAAATTTCCATGGTGGGTTTATTAACTTAACTTCTTATTTTACCTCTGGGCACACTCTTAACAGTGAGGAAGCCACTGCTACCTGATGTAGTGGATATAGAATTACACTTTATCCTAATACGGCAAAAAAAAAAGCATGTTTCCTGGGGTCACACGTGCTCCCCCCCTGCATCGCACCATGCCTCCCCAGGGGGGCACGCCCCACTATTTGAGAACCACTGATTTAAATATATGCATTGAATCAGCTAATAGAGGGTTCAAGCAGAGATGAATTTACTCTTCTTTTTCATCACAGATAGTATAGTATAGGTAGTAGTTGTACAAATGGTGTCGTAGTTGAGGTCATCTCTCCATGATCTGACCAAGGTTGAGTTACATGATTACATTTCTTTTCCAGTTAAAAGAAGATCAGAGAAGCATGTTTTTTTTTTTTTTTTTTTTTTTTTTTTTTAGGTTCTGGATACATGTGTGTTCATATTACCCTGTAAACATTTTTTATTTCACTCAAGTTACTATTGGTCTTTTTAAAAATGATTATTATTTTTGATTTTTGAGAATTATTTCCGCATTTTAGTTTGGATGAGAATATAATCAACTCCTCCTCCCGATCTAGGTGGGGCAGTGATGGTCTAGTGGATATGGCGCTGGGTCGCTGATCCTAAGATTGGGGGTTTGAGTCCCCACAGGGTTGTCACTGTCCCCTCAGTGCAGCTAACTGGGTTATCAAAGGTGGGAATGGAAGTGCATAAAACCATCCAGAGGACTCATTTTCGTGCTTCGCAACATTTGTAAAGTTCACATCAGTATAAAATCTGCCAGAGCTCACGATATCAAAATACACTTAAAATTGGCCAAACATGTCCAGATGTTATGGGAAAGTCAGTCAAATGACAGCATTACCAGCATGTTTCAAACAGCTGAAGCAGAAAGAGAAAAAGTATAATTCGTGTAGAAGCATGTTTCACAGATTTTCTCACACAGCACAATACACCAATACACTGGCAAGCTATCGGTACTGTAAAGAATGAGGAAGAGGAGTTCATGTTCAAGAACATGGAACAGGTTATGTTGTCAGTGCTATGCGTATTCCATAGCAGTTCCCCTTGTGAGAGGGTATTTAGCATGGTCACCTGGAATAAGACCCCAGGCAGGGCATCCCTTGCAACCAAAACTCTTGAAAGCTTATTTATCAGAAAGGTCGGGATGGCAGCAAGAGGCTGCCCATGTTTTCAGAATCAATACTCAAGATCTTTCTTAACAGAGGCCAAATCTGCTACATATTTCAGCTGAAAACAAACGTGAAAAAATAATTTTATGGCATTACAGACATTTTTCCACTTTTGATTTGTACAATGTTCCTGATGGAACAGTTCTATGGCTTCTGAGAGATTGTTCTTATTTTAATTTAAGCTAAACTTTATTACGGTATATAGTGTTTCATAATTTGACTTTAATAGTAAGCAGTGTTCATGTGTTTGAATGTTGGTCACGGTTTGAATATTTAATGTATCAGCCTTGAAAGTATTTGACTTTTCAATGGAGGCTGGAGTTACATTGTTGACTTTGAGTTTTAGAACATTGTTGGAAATTATGATATACGCAATCCATTTTTGACTAAAGTTTTTTCCTGAAGTTACAGTGTTGCCATATCAGTTTGAAACAGTATTGGGAAGTATCAGTATTAATATATTGTTTTAGTGCCCTTTGTAAAAAAAAAAAACATATAATTTTTTGTCGTAATTTAGAAATTTTTTGTTTTATGTCATGTATTATACTGCAGTTGCCAGTATTAGTTCGAGTGTGGATCTGTCATAAGTTATCAGTATTATTGTTGCTTGACAATAACATCTTTATTTCTACGTCTATATTTCTTATATGCATATTTCACAAAGTTGAACAAAAACATGCTTTATTGGAAACAGTAATGTGTTGTTTTTCACAAGTTTGTTTGTGAAAAAAAATCTTCCAGTTTTTCCATAGAATCGACTGGTTTTGGACATTGAATCTTCCAGTTCCTAAGTTCATTGGGTTGGCAGGCATGCTTTAATATCATTAATTTTCTGAACCGCTTAATCCTATTTAGGGTCACAGGGAGGCTGGCACCCATCTCAGCCGACTCTGGGCAAGGGCAGAGTACACCCTGGACACTCACCAGGCCATCGCAGGGCAGAAACACATTGATGGCTATGCAGCCACTCTTGACAAAAGTCAGAAATGGTTCTTAAACGTGCCTCTCACTGTAGACAGTTAGAGACATGGCCAATCTTTGATAACCCAGTGAGCTGCACTGGGGGGGAAAAGTCGTGACAACCGTTGATAGTGAAGCTTGAACCCGCAACCTAAGGATCAGTAATTCAGCACCTTCCCACCGGGCCCTGATGTTTAACATCCCCATCTTAAAATATAACCTTATTACAGTTTTCTGTTTTTTTGTGGGCTAGATTACTGTGGCTTTCAGCACTTCATTTATGAGTGACACTAATAAAGAAATGGGGAGCTGTTGTCTGTAACTAAACTCTGACAAACTAATTTGTTAAGTAAAGATAAAACAAAAGAATCAACAATATTTAAAACCATCGATGAACAAAAATAATTCAATATTGATTTAAGTTCAGATTTTCCCAAGCAATATACTGTAATGAGGCATAATATATAGGTTAATACTGTATATGAATACTTATATGCACATGTTATATAAATTTTCTCTCACAATGCAGCTGTGGGGGGGATGGGGAGGGCACAAACCAGTGTCTCTCAGCCTTACGCCGGTCTGAAGCCCGGATAAATGCAGAGGGTTGTGTCAGGAAGGGCAGCCGACATAAAACCAATGCCAAACTTTATCATGCAAATCACAAATATTACCTCTATACCAGATCGGTCGAGGCCCAGGTTAACAATGACCGCCATCAGTGCTGTTAACCAACAGGGTGCTGATGGAAATTGGACTACTGTTGGTCGAAAAAAAGGAGAGGTGGGAGGCGTGTCCGTAGGCAGAGAGAGAAGAGGAAAAGCATGAGTCTAGGACTGAGAGTAGGGACTTTGAATGTTGGAACTATGCAAAGAAAAGGTAGAGAGCTGGTTGACATGATGCAGAGGAGGAAGGTGGACATACTGTGTGTTCAGTAGACCAGGTGGAAAGGTAGCAAAGCTAGAAGCTTCAGAGCAGGGTTTAAGCTGTTTTATCATGGTGTGGATGGGAAGAGAAATGGAGTAGGAGTCATCTTGAAGGAGGGGTTTGTCAGGAATGTTCTAGAAGTGAAAAGAGTGTCAGACAGAGTGATGAGTCTCAAGTTAGAAATTGAAGGCATGACGTTTAATGTTGTTAGTGCTTATGCCCCATAGGCAGGATGTGAGCTAGAAGAGAAGGAGAGATTCTGGAGTGAGTTAGATGAAGTGATGCAGAGTACCCCAGAGGTGAAAGAGTGGTCATTGGTGCAGAATATAATGGACATGTTAGTGCAGGCAACAGAGGAGATGAGGAAGTGAGGGCAGATTTGGCTTCCAGGATAGGAACACAGAAGGACAGATGTTGATCGATTTTGCAAAAAGGATGGAAATGGCTATGGTAAATACTTTCTTCCAGAAGAAACAGGAGCATAAGGTGACTTATAAAAGCAGAGGTAGGAGCACACAGGTAGACTACATCTTGTGTAGACGATGCAGTTTGAAGGAAGTCAGTGATTGCAAAGTAGTAGTGGGTGAGAGTGTTGCCAAACAGCATAGGATGGTGGTGTGCAGGATGACACTGATGGTGAGGAAGGTGAAGAAGGCAAAGGCAGAGCAAAAGACAAAATGGTGGAAGCTGAAAAAGGAAGAGGGTTGTGTTGTCTTCAAGGAGGAGTTGAAACAGGCCTTGGGTGGTCAGGAAGTGCTTCCAGATGACTGGACAACCACAGCAAATGTGATCAGGGAGACAGGTAGGAGAGTACTGGATATGTCCTCTGGAAGGAAAGTAGATAAAGAGACTTGGTGGTGGAATGAGGAAGTGCAGGAGTGTGTACAAAGGAAGATATTAGCTAAGAAGAAGTGGGACATTGAGAGGACCGAAGAGAGTAAACAGGAGTACAGGGAGACACAGCGTAAGGCGAAGGTAGCGGTGTCAAAGGCCAAACAGAGGGCGTATGATTACTTGTATGATAGGTTGGATAGTCAGGTGGGAGAAAATGATCTATACAGGTTGGTACAGGAGAGAAATAGAGATGGGAAGGACATGCAGCAAGTTAGATTGATAAAGGACAGGGAGGGAAATGTATTGACTGATGACAGAAATGTGCTGGGAAGATGGAAAGAGTACTTTGAAGAGCTGATGAATGAGGAAAATGGGAGAGAAAAAAAGAGTCGAAGAAGTGACCGTTGAGGACCGGGAAGTAGCAAAGATTAGTAAGTGTAGGGTGTACTTAGAGGGTGAAGTGAGGAGGGCACTGAAGAGGATGAAGAGTGGAAAGGCAGTTAGTCCTGATGATATACCTGTGGAAGTGTCTAGGAGAGGTAGCAGTAGATTTTCTGACAAGAACATTCAACAAGGTCTTAGAGAGTGAGAGGATGCCAGAGGAATGGAGGAGAAGTGTGCTGGTGCCCATTTTTAAGAACAAGGGAGACGTGCAGAGTTGTGGCAACTACAGAGGGATAAAGTTGATGAGCCATATGATGAAGTTATGGGAAAGAATAGTGGAAGCTAGACTATGGGCAGAGATCAGCATTTGTGAACAACAGTTTGGTTTCATGCCAAGAAAGAACACCACAGATGCAGTGTTTGCTTGAGGATGTTAATAGAGAAGTACAGAGAAGGTCAGAGGGAGCTACATTGTGCCTTTGTGGATCTGGAAAAAGCATATGACAGGGTGCCAAGAGAAGAACTGTGGTATTGCATGAGGAAGTCTGGAATGGCAGAGAAGTATGTTAGAGTGGCGCAGGACATGTATGAGAGATGTAAGACAGTGGTGAGGTGTGCTGTTGGCGTGACTGAAGAATTCAAGGTGGAGGTGGGACTGCATCAAGGATCAGCTCTGAGCCCCTTCTTATTTGCAATGGTGATGGACAGACAGACAGACGAGGTTGGATAAGAGTCTCCATGGACTATGATGTTTGCAGATGACATTGTGATCTATAGTGACAGCAGAGAACAAGTGGAGGAAAATCTAGAGAGGTGGAGGTATGCTCTGGAAAGGAGAGCAATGAAGGTTAGCCTCAGTAAATATGAATACATGTGTGTGAATGAGAAGGACCCAGGAGGAACGGAGATATTACAGGGAGCAGAGATAAAGAAGGTGGAGGATTTTAAGTAGTTAGGGTCAACAATCCAGAGCGATGGAGAGTGTGGAAAAGAGGTGAAGCGTGTGCAGGCAGGTTAGAATGGTTGGAGAAAAGTGTCCGGTGTGATGTGCGATAGAAGAGTATCAGAAAGGATGAAAGGAAAAGTGTACAAGACAGTGATGAGGCTAGTGAAATTGTATGGTTTATAAACAGTGGCACTGAAGAAAAGACATGAGGCAGAGCTGGAGGTAGCAGTGATGAAAATGTTGAGGTTCGCTCTGTGAGTAACGAGGATGGATAGGATCAGAAATGAGTATATCAGAGGGACAGTCCATGTAAGATGTTTTGGAGACAAAGTCAGAGAGGCTAGATTGAGATGGTTTGGAAATGTCCAGAGGAGGGATAGTGAGTATACCAGTCCTTCTCAAAAAATTAGTATATTGTGATAAAGTTCATTATTTTCTGTAATGTACTGATAAAAATTAAACTTTCATATATTTTAGATTCATCGCACACCAACTGAAATATTTCAGGTCTTTTATTGTTTTAATACTGATGATTTTGGCATACAGCTCATGAAAACCCAAAATTCCTATCTCAAAAAATTATCATATCATGAAAAGGTAGTCTAAACGAGCTATTAACCTAATCATCTGAATCAACCAATTAACTCTAAACAACTGCAAAAGATTCCTGAGGCTTTTAAAAATTCCCAGCCTGGTTCATTACTCAAAACCGCAATCATGGATAAGACTGCCGACCTGACTGCTGTCCAGAAGGCCATCATTGACACCCTCAAGCAAGAGGGTAAGACACAGAAAGAAATCTCTGAGCGAATAGGCTGTTCCCAGAGTGCTGTATCAAGGCACCTCAGTGGGACGTCTGTGGGAAGGAAAAAGTGTGGCAGAAGACGCTGCACAACCAAAAGAGGTGACCGAACCCTGAAGAAGATTGTGGAGAAGGGCCGATTCCAGACCTTGGGGGACCTGTGGAAGCAGTGGACTGGGCTACAGGTGCCGCATTCCCCAGGTCAAGCCACTTTTGAACCAGAAACAGCGGCAGAAGCGCCTGACCTGGGCTACAGAGAAGCAGCACTGGAGTGTTGCTCACTGGTCCAAAGTATTTTTTTCGGATGAAAGCAAATTTTGCATGTCATTCGGAAATCAAGGTGCCAGAGTCTGGAGGAAGACTGGGGAGAAGGAAATGCCAAAATGCCTGAAGTCCAGTGTCAAGTACCCACAGTCAGTGATGGTCTGGGGTGCCATGTCAGCTGCTGGTGTTGGTCCACTGTGTTTTATCAAGGGCAGGGTCAATACAGCTCGCTATCAGGAGATTTTGGAGCACTTCATGCTTCCATCTGCTGAAAAGCTTTATGGAGATGAAGATTTCATTTTTCAGCATGACCTGGCACCTGCTCACAGTGCCAAAACCACTGCTAAATGGTTTACTGACCATGTTTACTGTGCTCAATTGGCCTGCCAACTCTCCTGACCTGAACCCCATAGAGAATCTGTGGGATATTGTGAAGAGAAAGTTGAGAGACACCAGACCCAACACTGTGGATGAGCTCAAGGCCGCTATCGAAGCATCCTGGGCCTCCGTAACACCTCAGCAGTGCCACAGGCTGATTGCCTCCATGCCACGCCGCATTGAAGCAGTCATTTCTGCAAAAGGATTCCCGACCAAGTATTGAGTGCATAACTGAACATAATTATTTGAAGGTTGGCTTTTTTTGTATTAAAAACACTTTTTTTTTTTTTATTGGTCGGATGAAATATGCTAATTTTTTGAGATAGGTATTTTTGGTTTTTCTTTACTTTTTTGCCAAAATTATCAATATTAAAACAATAAAAGGCTTGAACTACTTCAGTTGTGTATAATGAATCTAAAATATATGAAAGTCTAATGTTTTTCAATACATTACAGAAAATAATTAACTTTATCACAATATGCTAATTTTTTGAGATGGACTAGTATTGGCAGTAGGATGCTGAGGTTGAAACTACCAGGCAGAAGGCCTCGAGGAAGACCAAAGAAGAGATTTATGGATGTGGTGAAGGAAGACATGAAGGTCGTTGGAGTCAGAAAAGAAGATGCAGAGGACAGGGTGAGATGGAGGCGGATGATTTGCTGTGGCGACCCCTGAAGGGAGCAGCTGAAAGGAAAATCAGAAGAAGACGTTTGATATTATTTTACAATGTTATGTTCATTATAATTGATTTAGGGGTGTTTTATGAGATACAGTAATGGTATTTATGGATGTATAGTACAGTATGAATACGTCATACATCACTGGAACATACAGTAACAACTTACGTTTTTTTTTCAATTTACATTTGGCCATCCGGAACCAAACAAAAACGTAAGTTGGGGAGCTTCTGTATATATAATCAATAAATATCACAGTACAAAATTAAAGTTTTTACTTAATCATTACTACATTGTACATATAATACATATCAAGAAAATAAAAGTGTGACGTGATGACGTAATGAACCCAAAATGCAAGAGGCAGAGTAAGATGGCACAGAGTGGATTTATTATTCAAAGGGAAAGTACTTAAGCAGAGCACACACACTTTAAATACTGTACTGATGACAAAGAAAAACACAAACAACATTAAACACTGGAAACAGGAGCCAGAGAAAACACAACGAAGCAGGGACGTGATGTGAGACAAACTTCTGGGGCAGAGGTGAGCGTGAGGTTTGTGTTTATAGGGAGTAGATGAGAAGACTGAATTCAGGTGTGTGCTGCTGCAATCAGCCTGGGAAGCTCAGCCACGCCCCTCAGCCAGAGCAGAGAGAAAACAGTTAGAGAACACAGGAAAGCAGGGACGTGGTGAGTTAATCCTCTGACGCAAAGGTGAGCATGCTGGTGTTTATTGGGAGTAAATGAGAAGAGTGAATTCAGGTATGAACTACTGCAATCAGCCCGAGCAGCTCAGCCACGTCCCTCAGCCGGAGCGGCTTAGAGTTTAGAGAACCCAGCCGTCAAAATCCAAGTCCCCCAAAAACACAGACCATAACAAAAGAACATAAAATAACATGAAGTGTAATAAATTGGATAAAAAACAAGAGGATAAACATGCTACACCATAGTACATAAAATCTCACACACAAACATTGTAAACATTAATTTAGGTGCTGTACTGGAATAATAATTGAAAAAGACTTTAATACTACAGTGCTTTACAACAGTTTGTCTTCACATTGCTCCATAGCTTACACAGGTCTGTGCTTAATACTTAATTCATTGAACTTATTTACATAAAAATGTGACAGTTGGCAATAATATATAATTGAACATATAATTAGTGTTGTCTCAGATGATGTGAAAGAAAATTTATATATTCTTCTTTTCCTTTCGGCTGTTCCCTTCAGGGGTCACCACAGCAAATCATCTGCCTCCATCTCACCCTGTCCTCTGCATCATCTTCTCTTCTCCAACGACCTTCATGTCTTCCTTCACCACATCCTTAAATCTCTTCTTTGGTCTTCCTCTAGGCCTTCTGCCTGGTCGTTCTAATCTCAGCATCCTACTGCCAATATATTCACTATCCCTCCCCGGTACATGTCCAAACCATCATCTCAATCTATCCTGTCTGACTTTGTCTCCAAAACATCTTACATGGGCTGTCCCTCTGATATACTCATTTCTGATCCTATCCATCCCAGAGATAACCTCAACAGTTTCATCTCCGCTACCTCCAGCTCTGCCTTCTGCCTTTTCCTCAGCGCCACTGTTTCTAAGCCAAACGACATCGCTGGCCTCACCACCGTCTTGTAAACTTTTCCCTTCATTCTTGCTGTCACTCTCCTATCGCACATCACACCGGACACTTTTCTCCAACCATTCCAGCCTGCCTGCACACACTTCTTCACCTCTTTTCCACACTCTCCATTGCTCTGGATTGTTGAGCCTAAGTACTTAAAATCCTCCACCTTCTTTATCTCTGCTCCTTGTAACCTCACCGTTCCTGTTGGGTCCTTGGCATTCATACACATGTATTCTGTCTTACTGAGGCTAACATTCATTCCCCTCCTTTCCACGGCATATCTCTACCTCTCTAGGTTTTCCTGCACTTGTTCTCTGCTCTCACCGCAGATCATAATGTCATCTGCAAACATCATAGTCTATGGAGATTCTTTCTGAACCGTGTCTGTCAGCCTGTCCATCACCATAGCAAACAAGAAGGGGCTCAGAGCTGATCCTTGATGCAGTCCCACCTCCACCTTGAACTCTTCTGTCACACCGACAGCACACCTCACCACTGTCTTACATCTCTCATACATGTCCTGCACCACTCTAACATACTTCTCTGCCACTCCAGACTTTCTCATGCAATACCACAGTTCTTCTCTCGGCACCCTGTCATATGCTTTCTCCAGATCCACAAAGGCACAATGCAGCTCCTTCTGACCTTCTCTGTACTTCTCTATTAACATCCTCAAAGCAAACACTGCATCTGTGGTGCTCTTTCTTGGCTTGAAACCAAACTGTTGTTCACAAATGCTAAACCTCTGCCCTTAGTCTAGCTTCCACTATTCTTTCCCATAACGTCATCGTATGGCTCATCAACTTTATCCCTCTGTAGTTGCCACAACTCTGTACGTCTCCCTTGTTCTTAAAAATGGGCACCAGCACACTTCTCCTCCACTCCTCCGGCATCTGCTCACTCTCTAGGACCTTGTTGAATGTTCTTGTCAGAAAATCTACTGCTACCTCTCCTAGACACTTCCATACCTCCACAGGTATGTCATCCAGACCAACTGCCTTTCCATTCTTCATCCTCTTCAATGCCCTCCTCCCTTCACCCTTACTGATCTTTGCTACATCCTGCTCCTCAATGGTCACCTCTTCTACTCTTTTTTTTCTCTCTCATTTTCCTCATTCATCAGCTCTTCAAAGTACTCTTTCCATCTTCCCAGCACACTTCTGTCATCAGTTAATACATTTCCCTCTCTGTCCTTTATCACTTCAACCCTGACAGCAATCAATAAATCATGAGATCTGGTAAAGTTCAGAAAAAAACCCTTCATCTGTGGCCACTGTAACCCTTTAAAAATAGAGACTGCCTTTTGTTCACTGGAAAATATCTAATCAAATGTTTCCATGCCTTCAAGGCTCAAATCAACAAACTGACAATTAATGTGAAGATTGCAGGTTTGAATCCATGTTGAAGCCTCATCCAGCCGCACGATTGGGAGCCCACTCGGAGGGAGGGATGACATACGCGCTCCTCCCTGGAACTCACAGCAATCAGCAGCCAATCATGAACTCTCATTCATACAAAAGGGGCCTATATTAATTTCACTTCCCACCACCCCAAATACGCATGCGCATCAGTTTGTAAACAATGTGAATTGCAGCATGTGTGAGTTAAAAGTTCACATTTGTGCATGTGCTTGACTGAAGATAAACTCATAAAAGAGGGGTTGCTCTGCTGACAAAGGAATTGACATGATTTACTCATCCATACAATGATTTTATTGTTTTACAGATTACTCTGCAGGCAAATCAATCTCTGCTAAAGTGTGACCTTTTGGAGATAATGGGTCTTTTACTTTTCACAGGGACACATCCTGTACACACACGCGCGCGCACACACACACACACACACACACAGCAACACTGATAGGATATAAAAAACTCCAGATGAGAGAGAAAATTACCTCTCTCATCCACAAGTCGTGCTTGAGAGACAGATGTCCTGCACAGTATTTCAATAAAGTTTTCTTTGCTATACACATTCTGCTCTCTCATATCTCTTTAATTCATGGAGGCTCCTGATTAATTTCCACCACGGTGTATGCTTACGTCCTTAACTGGTTGCCGGTGGTTGTATGTGATAGGGAGGAAACACTCAGCAGGTGGGAATTGGATACGACTTAATTTAGAGGCGAAAATGGGGAAAATAAAAAAAACTTTATTGCCAAACTGCAGGCAGAGCACATGTGGAGGGGGAACTTGGCATCGGAAGGGCCTTCATGGATAAAGGCCAGAGCCCTGAAACGATACTACCTTTAAAAATTTGCTATCTTTTCAGACTTGTAACCCCAGGTTTAATCTATCCGAATCATTTTTATGTTTGTGCTCATAAAATCTCCCTTTAATTTCTTTGTAACTAATATTCTAAAGCATGGTAAAAATCTTTTGAAAAAGAATGCTGTGAAATGAATCAAAATGCCATACAGGGTCATATATTGACAGCACAGAGACAGCATTGTCTTTCACCCTGTTTGTATTGGCCTCTTGTTTTTTACTTGCAACCGATTTGCCTGTTACATTCCTCCTAGGCAGTGAAGGTGTGGTTATGTGGAAAATAGCCAGCAAACCCTTTCCCTTCACTCTTTTGCTTGTGTAATGCTTTAAAAATAGATTTAGTAATATATTTGCACTTAGCCTGAGTGACTTTTCTCCCAGTATTTCCTTATAAAAGAATTTAGGTGTTTATACACTTATTATTGCCATGAAGTATTGTTTGCAGTTTATTGATTTTCTGTGTACTTTTGATCAGTTATGATTTGATGCCGTTACAGGTAGAGTTCTTATTATATGGAGAAAACACAGTTTGAGTGAATCGAGATAACATTTTCGATCTGAACTCTTTTCAGGCTTCACCCACGATGGAAGCACTAGTTGAGCGTCTGGAACAGGCTGTGATTCGGCTCGAGACTGTTTCTACCAAGCTTCAGGGCAGCTCTGGGTGCTTGTCCAATGGCGAGCTCAACGGATTTAATGGTACTATAAAGAGCCTGCATAATATATTTTGTTGTAGAATAGTATTAATGCTACTGATTGTGATTGTGACTGTACAGACTTTATTTAAAATAATACATTTGTAATTTAAACAATGTGAGCCCTGGAAAAAAAGTAAAGAGTCTGATGAATTCACTGAATAGTAATTACTTAAATTATATTTGTCAGGCAACATTTGCTTTTCAGGAATTTGTAGCTTCATGGGAAATGGCTCTTCTCACCCAAATGCAAAACCACAATGAGAAACCAGTAATGCCTCAGCTAATGCTGCCTATTCGATATACTTTCTCCAAATGGCTTGACTGTAGATTTTTTTTTAAGTTAATTTGTGTGGTGTAGTAATTGTGGGCTTTCTTCAACATCAAGGTGAATCCGAGTGCATAGATGCATTTGACCATTTACTGAAAGGCCCACTGGCTGAATACCTGAAGAACAGCCGGACTATTGGAGGAGATGTGGGGAAACATGTACGTACAATTTGTGTTCCAGTTCATCTCAAAGGTCTTCAATGGGGTTGAGGTCAGAGCCCTGTGCTCTGTGTCACTTGATGTTTTTGTTCTAGTGAAGAAAAATTGCAGGACTGGAGCATGAACATTCATTCATTTTCTGTAACCGGTTAATCCTAATTAGGGTGGCGGGGAGGCTGGCACCCATCCCAGCAAACTCTGGGCGAGGCAGAGTACACCCTGGACAGCTCGCCAGGCAGAAACACGATGATGGTTATGCAGCTACTCTTGTCGAAAGTAAGCAATGGCCTGCCATTGATAACCCAGTTAGCTGCACTGGGGGGGCCGTGACACCCCAATGAGAGTGGGACTTGAACCCACAACCTTAGGATCAGTGATCCTCCACTTCCTCAGAGCATGAACACAGAGCCTATAAATTCTTTGGTTTCCAATTTTATGGCAATCGTTGGGTAAACGCCCATATTATGGTAGTGATGTTTTATGATAGGAGCCTCAACCTTCTAACCCTACTATGTGAATTTGTAGTAATGAGTACAAACATGGGATTTTATAGTTAAATTATCTAAATTAGCATCTTCAAATTATATTAGTAGCTTTGATCTAATGAATTGCTAGAACTCTGCTTAGGGACTTGCCGCCTTTCCCATGGAACCTCAGCTTTATCTGATCTGTTACTTTTTGACTTATCTGAGTGATGTAATCCCTGGAAATCTGGGTTGGAAATAAAACATTAATGCAACAGATTAGGCACACTGTAGCACCTCTGTCATTACTATCAGCCCTACAGGTTAAAAAATTTTGTATAAGAATATATTCTCTGGTTTTGTTCTGAGATACTTCGCATTTCAAATGGACCTGAGACAGATCATGTACTATCCTCTTTGCTACATGAGAGTGGGTTGCAGAGCATCTGTAGATGTTTGACAAGAAAAGCTGTTTTCTTAACTATTTTATATTTATATGTTTTGCTGGAGAGCTGTCCAGGGTGTACCCTACCCTCACCCATAGTTGGCTAATATGGGCACCAGCCTCCCCGCGACCCTAATTCGAATTAAGTGGTTCAGAAAAAAATATTGTTAGAAACTCTGATTAATTGCATTTGTGTTTCACCCATCACCCACTGTTATTCTGGACACAGCGACTTCGCAGAATGAAGGAGGTAGACAAAAACATGCTGCCTGACCCAGTGAATGAAATATTTGTTTTAATGGTCAAACCTCAAATGACTCTTTGCTCCCCAGTTCATGAGTGAACCAGATAAAGTATGAAATACTGGCTGTTGTATATTATCCAGTGCAGTACTATGTTACAGGGATAGGATTTAGTAAGTTTAACCATATCGATGCTGGTGAGGTAAAAGTTATCTTAGCTTGTTAGCTTCCTTGGCAAGGCTGAGAAAAAAAATCCTTTTCTATTTTCCGTCAATCCCAGGTCACTTTCAGCTTCTTCATAATCGTATATTTTTCTGGCAAGTTTATCATTTTATAAATATTAGGTTGCCCCTGCATGCTTATTGGTTCTTTCAGACAAAACAGAAAGCCACTTATTTCGAGCACTTCTATTTCAAGCCCTGTTTCGAAAAATGCAGAAACTTTTTATGATGAATGTCGGCATGAGGACTAAAGTTACAACTTTTTAAAGTCTATTGCATATGTAGTCTTTGTGTGATACCATAAATTAAGAATGCAATCTACTTTTTTTATACTGAGAAGAGAATGGAAAACTTAAAAAATGTAAACAGTAATCAACTGCTGAATTCCAGCAATAAACATTAAAACAACTGCAATTGTTCAGGCACTTTTAAACTTTAAATGAGAAGAGACTGTGTTTTGTCTTGTATGACTTCTGTGCCTTTGATACCCAGGTGACATTTGCACTCAATTCTGTACTCACTTCAGTGCTAAATCATGTTCGGTTGGTTTTTCCATCCTGAAAAGTCATCTCCTTTTAAGGTGAAACAAATCACTGGGTTCCACCACTCCATTTTCCCAAACATGCATCTTTGGACCTCTCCCAGGGTGTTTGTGAGTGAGTGAGTGAGTGAGCGAGTGTGTGTGAGACAGAGAGAGAGAGAGAGAGCGAGAGAGAGAGAGAGTGTGTGTGTATGTGTGTGTGTGTGTGTGTTTGTGTGTGTGTTTGAGAGAGAGAGAGAGAGAGCGAGAGAGAGTGTGTGTGTGTGTGTGTGTGTGTGTGTGTGTCTACGCAAAGCACACCAGATAGCACATCAGACCTAACATAAAATATAGGCAAAGCATCTTTGAATGTGCACACAAGGTGAGCTTTATTGAATCTCGCAGTGCATATTTCTGTAAGACAGGCCTTCCAAGTCTGTATGAGTCAACATTAATTTACAGGGCCTTGTTGGGTTTAGCACACCTTGACTAAATCTCAGCCTGACAAGTGCATCACTGTGTAGTCTGTAGTTCCTAATGTATGTCTCATGTCTTGGTTTGATATATAAATGTGAGTTTTATCTTTTTATTCAACAGGCTGAGATGGTAAACAGTGCCCTACAGGTAGAGAAAACTTTCCTTAAACTGGCCAACACACACCAGCAGCCTACACAGGTAAGCCTAAAACTGTGAAGTGACATTAAGCACAACATAACATCCAATCATTCATTTTCTGAACCACGTAAACCTACATAGGGTCACAGGGAGGCTGGAGCCCAAACTCATTTACAAACCCCCCCACCCACCCCCACCCCCCCCCCAAAAAAAACAAAACAAACTATCAAATAATTGAGGGACCTGCGTAAGCATAACACAGATTAAGTTGCATGGTGGTGTTTTGAGTAAGAGCCAAGGTAAGTTGAAAATTGCGTACCTGGATGAAAATGCAATATCACCATGCATACGCCCTTCATAGCATAAGGTTCAACATGACCAAGTTAAAATATTCATAAGCGCAATCTATTTCTGCTAAACTACTTGTTTCAGAAAGGGTTCGATGTCCATGTTGTTGTAAAACAATGTAGAGATCCACTCATGTTGCAGGTTTTCAAACCAGTTTTGTGATTGCGCTTGGTTTTTCCTTATAATCCATATTCACTACCATAATAGTCTAAATACTTATATCATACAGTGGTTTGTATCTTGTTAAATGAAGTTAAATTATCTGGCAGTGCAATTAGATAATTACAATTGGTAGGAATATTATTTGAAGAATTTTTTTATTTATTTTATTTTAAGAATCTTACCAAGTGCAATTATCTTTATATTTTTGCAGTGCAGGAAGATGCTAGGAAGATTGTGCTAATTGGTTATGAGCCAGATTAATTTAATGTATGGCTGCTACTCATGTCAAACGTGGACATTCAGAAACTGTTTCTATAAGTTTAATTGTCATTTTCTCATCATCAGCACTTGATTACTGACAAAGTAATATAACTCGGTCCATTTTCATGTTATAATCATTGGACTAGATTAGATTAGATTAGATTTGATTAGCTTCGATTAGATTCAACTTTATTGTCATTACACATTTATAAATACAATGCAGCCATGAGGGAGGGGCACAAGCCAGTGTCTCTCCCTCACGCCGGTCCCAAACCCGGATAAATGCAGAGGGTTGCGTCAGGAAGGGCATCTGGCGTAAAACAAATGCCAAATAAAACATGCGAGTCACATCAAGAAAATTCATACCGGATCGGTCGAGGCCCGGGTTAACAACGACTGCCATCAGTGCTGTTAACCAACAGGGTGCTGGTGGAAATTGGACTACGAGACGAACAAGGAGAGGCAGGAGGCGTGTCCGTAGGCAGAGAGAGAAGAGGAAAGGCAGGAGTCTAGAACTGAAAGTAGGGACTTTGAATGTTGGAACTATGACAGGAAAAGGTAGAGAGCTGGCTGACATGATGCAGAGGAGGAAGGTGGACATACTGTGTGTTCAGGAGACCAGGTGGAAAGGTAGCAAGGCTAGAAGCATAGGAGCAGGGTTTAAGCTGCTTTTTCATGGTGTGGATGGGAAGATAAATGGAGTTGGAGTCATCTTGAAGGAGGAGTTTATCAGGAATGTTCTAGAAGTGAAAAGATTGTCAGACAGAGTGATGAGTCTCAAGTTAGAAATTGAAGGCATGATGTTCAATGTTGTTAGTGCTTATGCCCCACAGGCAGGATGTGAGCGAAAAGAGAAGGAGAGATTCTGGAGTGAGTTAGATGAAGTGATACAGAATAGCCCCAAAGATGAAAGAGTAGTCATTGGGGCAGACTTCAGTGTACATGTTGGTGCAGGAAACAGAGGGGACGAGGAAGTGATGGGCAGGTTTGGTATCCGAGACAGGAACGCAGAAGGACAGATGCTGGTAGATTTTGCAAAAAGGATGGAAATGGCTGTGGTAAATACTTTCTTCCAGAAGAGAGAGGAGCATAGAGTGACTTATAAAAGTGGAGGTAGGCGCACACAGGTAGACTACATCTTGTGTAGGCGATGTAATTTAAAGGAAGTCAGTGACTGCAAAGTAGTAGCGAGTGAGAGTGTTGCCAAACAGCATAGGATGGTGGTGTGCAGGATGACACTGATGGTGAGGAAGGTGAAGAAGGCAAAGGCAGAGCAGAAGACAAAGTGGTGGAAGCTGAAAAAGGAGGAGTGTTGTATTGTCTTCAAGGAGGAGTTGAAACAGCCTTTGGGTGGTCAGGAAGTGCTTCCAGATGACTGGACAACTACAGCTAATGTGATCAGGGAGACAGGTAGGAGAATACTTGGTGTGTCATCTGGAAGGAGAGGAGATAAGGAGACTTGGTGGTGGAATGAGGATGTGCAGGAGTGTGTACAAAAGAAGAGGTTAGCTAAGAAGAAGTGGGACATTGAGAGGACCGACGGGAGTAAACAGGAGTACAGGGAGACACAGCGTAAGGCGAAGGTAGCGGTGTCTCAGGCCAAACAGAGGGCATATGATGACTTGTATGCTTGATTGGAAAGTAAAGAGGGAGAAAATGATTTATACAGGTTGGCACAGCAGAGAAATAGAGATGGGAAGGATGTGCAGCAAGTTCGAGTGATTAAGGACAGAGAGGGAAAGGTATTGACTGATGACAGAAGTGTGCTGGGAAGATGGAAAGAGTACTTTGAAGCGCTCATGAATGAGGAAAATGAGAGAGAAAAAAAGAGTAGAAGAGGTAACTGTTGAGGACCAGGAAGTAGGAAAGATTAGTAAGGGTGAAGTGAGGAGGGCATTGAAGAGGATGAGTGGAAAGGCAGTTGGCCCTGATGACATACCGGTGGAGGTATGGAAGTGTCTCGGAGAGGAAACAGTAGATTTCCTGACAAGAACATTCAACAAGGTCTTAGAGAGTGAAAGGATGCCAGAAGAATGGAGGAGAAGTGTGCTGGTGTCCATTTTTAAGAACAAGGGAGATGTGCAGAGTTGTGGCAACTACAGAGGGATAAAGTTGATGAGCCATACAATGAAGTTATGGGAAAGAATAGTGGAAACAAGACTGAGGGCAGAGGTTTAGCATTTGTGAACAACAGTTTGGTTTCATGCCAAGAAAGAGCACCACAAATGCAGTGTTTGCCTTGAGGATGTTAATGGAGAAGTACAGAGAAGGTCAGAAGGTGCTGCATTGTGCCTTTGTGGATCTGGAAAAAGCATATGACAGGGTGCCTAGAGAGTTACTGTGGTATTGCATGAGAAAGTCTGGAGTGGCAGAGAAGTATGTTAGAGTGGTGCAGGACATGTATGAGAGATGTAAGACAGTGGTGAGGTGTGCTGTCGGTGTGACAGAAGAGTTCAAGGTGGAGGTGGGACTGCATCAAGGGTCAGCTCTGAGCCCCTTCTTGTTTGCTATGGTGATGACAGGCTGCTGACAGACACGGTTCGGCAAGAATCTCCATGGACTATGATGTTTGCAGATGACATTATGATCTGCACTGAGAGCAGAGAACAAGTGCAGGAAAACCTAGAGAGGTGGAGATATGCCCTGGAAAGGAGGGGAATGAAGGTTAGCTTCAGTAAGACAGAATACATGCGTATGAATGCCAAGGACCCAACAGGAACGGTGAGGTTACAAGGAGCAGAGATAAAGAAGGTGGAGGATTTTAAGTACTTAGGCTCAACAATCCAGAGCAATGGAGAGTGTGGAAAAGAGATGAAGAAGCATGTGCAGGCAGATTGGAATGGTTGGAGAAAAGTGTCCGGTGTGATGTGTGATAGGAAGGTATCGGCAAGAATGAAAGGAAAAGTGTACAAGACGGTGTTGAGGCCAGCAATGTTGTATGGTTTAGAAACCGTGGCCCTGGGGAAAAGACAGGAGGCAGAGCTGGAGGTAGCAGAGATGAAAATGTTGAGGTTCTCTTTGGGAGTAACGAGGCTGGATAGGATCAGGAATGAGCACATCAGAGGGACAGCACATGTAAGACGTTTTGGAGACAAAGTCAGAGAGGCTAGATTGAGTTGGTTGGACATGTACAGAGGAGGGATAGTGAGTATATTGGTAGTAGGATGCTAAGGTTGGAACTACCAGGCCGAAGGCCTAGAGGAAGACCAAAGAGACGATTCATGGATGTGGTGAAGGAGGACATGAAGGCAGTTGGTGTAAGAGAAAAAGATGCAGAGGACAGGGTGAGATGGAGGCAGATAATTCGCTGTGGCGACCCCTGAAGGGAACAGCCAAAAGGACAAGAAGAAGAAGACGACACATGTATAAATACAGGCTAACAAAATACAGTTTGTCATCCAATCAGAAGAGCACAGAGACACAAGTGCAATATATACAGAATGTCAGTAAGTACAGTTGGATGTGAAACCGCGAGCATATCAGTCGGACACCTCTGGATTCCACCGCCACGTCCCGCCCCAACGTCTGCAGTGCATAGGGAGAGAGAGAAAGAGAGTTAAACGCCGCCAACTAGCACAGACCATAACAGTACCACCCCCACCCCCCACCCTTGTTCGGGAACAGACGATAGAACTCCCTCAACAAGTCTGGGTCCAGGATCAGGGAACGAGGAATCCAGGAATGTTCCTCGGGCCAATACCCCTCCCAATCCACCAGGTACTGGAGCCCTCGACCCCGCCTGCGCACGTCGAGGATGTGATTCACTGTGTACGCCGGATGTCCATCAACCAGCCGGGGAGGAAGTGGTGGGGGGTCGGTAGGGGGTTGGAGGGAGTTTTCCACCACGGGCTGGACCAGGGATTTGTGGAACACCGGGTGCACTTTGAGTGAGCGGGGTCGTGGCGGTGAGCTGAGTGGCAACGGCATCCATCCTTCCACCGAACTGCACCATGCTGGTGGTTATTTTTTGGAGGCCGTCCACAATTTGGGGCAGGGTGGAGTCGTGTTGTCCCAACAGAATTCCCTGGTGGGATAATGCCTGCTGGAGTTGGGCGGTCTTCGCTGGGTCCATGTTTCTGGTCAGAAGATTCTGTGACGCTGGGAGCATATCAGTCGGACCCAAAGATGCAGGAGACCAAATATGATGATAGAATGACTTTCATTGAGCACAGGGGAAGCACTGGAGTGCAGGAAACCGTGATTACCATCGCGGTGAGGGATAAACACGAAAACCAAAATCACGGGGAGAATATCAACGCGGGAACTGGTAAAGCACTGGGAACCAGGAGCCAGAGAGATTACAGGGGAGATAGAATCGCATGGAGGGAACAATCTTCTGATGCTGGAGGGGAGCGCACCGCTCATCTTTATAGCTCATTGATGGCTGAGTAGAATCAGGTGCGCTCTCTGGAATCCGCCTGTGTGTGACCGCCACGCCCCTCGCCAGTGCCTGCAGTGCATAGGGTGAGAGAGAAAGTTAAATGCTGCCAACTAGCACAGACCATAACAATTAGAAGCATTTATGTGCAGATAAGGGCAGTGTATAAGGTGGTAATAGTCATGTACAGATTATGTACAAATACAAACCGGATTCCAAAAAGGTTGGGACACTACACAAATTGTGAATAGAAACTGAATGCAATGATGTGGAAGTACCAAATTTCAATATTTTATTCCGAATTCAGGGCCAGCAGTCTTAAGTGTGTTAATTTGGCTCAGTACTTTATGGAGATCTGAAAGTGGGTCTGGTAGTCATTTGAAGGCTTGGTCTTTACTGCCTTGTCCTTGTTGTCCTTGTCGAAACAAGCATAAATGTCATTCAGTTCATTGAGTAAGCATGTTCATGGCAGTTGGTGTGGAGTTGCTGGGTCATGTAATAATCATGTAATATACCTCATACCTACTTCATCCATACAATGCTGGTCGCATGAAAATTGTATTTGTATTGGATGATTCTGTCACAGCTACATAACTATTTCTATTTTACCTGGACCCTTTCACTGTGACCACAGGCATCATGCACTTATCAGTAATGGCATTCACACATACATGTTCAGTTGTGCATGTACATTTGGCACATTCTGCAAGCCCATACAGATACTTATCCGGACATTTTACGTGGTTTTTATGCCTTTGAGTGAGGTTTAGCCCTGGTTTATTCTGCTATGTCGAACTCTTCCCTTTCTTCTCCATATGGTTTGGAGCTTATGTGGTTATCCATGCAAGGCTGCTCACTCTATGCACATAGGGATTATTCACTCTGACAAAGGAACGCCAATGCAACACATTCCCAATGCTTCAGATGGCAGCCCCTAGGGGAAGTCTGGCAGCCAGTCTGATGTCATTCTATCAGACTTTGGTTTGTGTTGTCTGCAGGCCCAACAGGAAGTGATTAGCTCACAATATGTAGGCCACTGGACGAAAATAAGAAACAGGAATTAAGTCGTTTAATATACAAGTGGGCAAATGCGAAGTGGTTGGCATCACCTCATGGTCGCAAGAAAATTGTTTGCAGAAAAAGGGGATGTGGCGTAAGATGGGTATTGTATTGGTCCTTTTAAAAGGGTTTCATTTGAAAAGATGCACAATGATCCTGTTAATCAAGACAGAATATTTGCCCCAAGTACTCATCCTCAAACATGCTTTATAAATATTGGGAGAATATTACACAGAAAACGTGACTTCAGACTATATACAGTATTCTCTCTCCACATGATTATAGTGTATATTTACATGTGAGATTAATATTTGTTTTAAGAACACGTATCTACCCAGCTACAGAATATAAAGTCTCGGGCCACCTGTGAGAATGCTTCTAGTTTGCTTCTATATTATAAATTTAATTGCAAATACATCTGAGAAACCTGCATAAAAAGGAAAATCTTAGAAATATTTTCATGGTTTGCAGAACTGGTGTGTTGCACTTATAAAGTTACGTTTTTCTGGCATGGATTTTATGAATGTATTTAAAACCTGATGATTCATGTCAGATCAAATTCATCACAGTGTTGTAAGAATGCATTTCAGTGGAAGGGCTAAGACTTTTGAAAAAAATCTGACCTTTATACAAATGAGGTGACATGATCGATAAAGTTCTTACACTTTTAATAGTGACCAGTGAAATAGTGTAGAATGTTGAATATCCATGATATTGAAAAGTTAAATAAAAAAACAGCTTTTCAATGTGGTTAGACCCTGCTGTTTGTGTGTGTGTGTGTGTGTGTGTGTGTGTGTGTGTGTATACACGGTATGGACTATATTTCAGTTTGGTTTGAACAATGTTCCACAGTGTTGTAATACTGCTGAGTGCTGAAGCAGCCATCATCAAATTTGAATGTTGTTAGTAAGGGTGAGATATTGAACAGCGGGTTCCCTCCTTGTGGTGAGGTTTTCACCAGAAATATATGAAATAATATGAGGACGTGAATGTGGTGTCCTGGATCTTCACAAGGACAACGGCAGTTACTGAAGATGAAAAAGTATCAGGATTGTTTTATAACATTTCCATGAGGGTTTCAATTCTCCCTCTGTTAGTTAGGTGGCGCAAGACAATCTGCTGTGGCCTTCAGGAATAGTTTAAATGAACATAGAAAAAAACAAAAAACAGAACAAACATGCCCAGGTAATTTGCCATTTGGCAGGTAGACATCCTTCCATTCATTATGTGTACTGGTGTCTATTATTGAAAAGTGCAGTTTTATACACATACACATACACCCTATCCTTCCATTAATAATACATTCTGGGTAGTGATGTTCTGGCTCTTATAATAGCCGGTGTCTGGGGAGTTACAGTGTGTACAAAGATAAATTTAATCCCTGATTCCCACCCACCTGAAAAGGGGAAAAAATACTCTGAATTTGATATACCCAGAAAAATACAAATACACGTGTGTGTGTGTGTGTGTGTGTGTATGTATGCATGCATGTATACAACAGACGCTCCCCGACTTCCATTCGTTCACTTTACGTTTTTTCAATTTTACGTTTATTTTTTCCCCCAAAAAAGTCAAATTTTGAGTTTAGCATGCGCTCTGTAGTACGAGACATACCTACGTAGTACACTGATGTAATGACGCAATGATGTAATGATGCTGTGTCCATTGTTTACAAACGACAGACTGAACGTGCCCCTAATTCTTTCCAGTTCACTGCATGTTACCCTTGTGTTAAGACGTCGTCTCTGTGATCTTTGTGTTTACACTGTTTTGCGGACTTTTGGAACCCGAAGCAAATATATACAGTTGGCCCCCAACTTACGAAGACCCCTGTGTACGAAATCCCCGGATTACGAGAAACGTTTTCCTGAGTTTCCGTCCCCAAGGTGCGAAACAATCCCCTCTTACAAAAAGAAATTCAAAATTCAAACGCGCCAATCAAAATTTCATACGACGTGCGAGTTGCTCTCTCATTGGCTGTCTCAACATCCCGCCCCGCTGGCCTCTCAGATAGAGACAGAAGGAAGCCTCACTCTTTACTTTTTAGTTTTTTAAGTTGTTTTAATTCAGTAAATGTTTAATAAATGTGGCCACATTTGAGCTCATCTGGAATTCCGATCCCTCAAGGAATCAAATGAAAGTTCAGTTTGTCAAGTCGGGAATGCGCGTTGAATTCACGTGCATGTGCACGCAAGCGAGAGAGAGAGAGAGAGAGAGAGAAGGAATAATGCTTTAGTTTTTAGTTTAGTTTTTTAAGTTGTTTTAATTCAGTAATTCTTAGAATTCTTTGAATTACGTCTTGTGGGCGTGGCCCGCAACGCTAGAATAAACATGTGCATTGTAATGCGTCTGTGTGTGTGTGTGTGTGTGTGTTAATAAAAAATGTTTAATGGTTTAATTAATAAATATGTTAATGGTTTAATATGTTAATAATATGCTTAAATGGTTTAATAAATAATTTTCTTTTACTTTTAACACATATTTCATACAAAATTGGTGTACTTTTTCATTTTTAAAGGGTTTATGGGGTTTATCCAGTCCAAAGACTGGAGCCTTGGAACGATTTAGGAGTTGAACATATAAGATGCAACCCCTACTTACGAAATCCCCGCAATACGAAAAGGGCTCTGGAACGGATTAATTTCATAAATTGGGGGCCGACTGTATATATATATATATATATATATATATATATATATATATATATATATATATATATATATTCTTTTTCTTCTTTTTCTTTCGGCTGTTTCCTTCAGGGGTCGCCACAGCAAATTATCTGCCTCCATCTCTCCCTATCCTCTGCATCTTCTACTCTTGCTCCAACGACCTTCATGTCCGCCTTCACCACATCCATAAATCTTCTCTTTGGTCTTCCTCTGGGCCTTGTGCCTGGTAGTTCCAACCTCAGCATCCTACTACTAATATACTCACTATCCCTCCTCTGTACATTTCCAAACCATCTCAATCTAGCCTCTCTGACTTCTGACATCTAACATGTGCTGTCCCTCTGATGTATTCATTTCTGATCCTTTCCATCCTCGTTACTCCCAAAGAGAACCTCAACATTTTCATCTCTGCTACCTCCAACTCTGACTCCTGTCTTTTCCCCAGTGCCACTGTCTCTAAACCATACATCGCTGGCCTCATCACCGTCTTGTACACTTTTCCCTTCATTCTTGCCGATACTCTCCTATCACACATCACACCGGACACTTTTCTCCATCCATTCCAACCTGCCTGCACACGCTTCTTCACCTCTTTTCCACACTCTCCATTGCTCTGGATTGTTGAGCCTAAGTACTTAAAATCCTCCACCTTCTTTATCTCTGCCCCCTGTAACCTCACCGTTCCTCTTGGGTCCTTGCCGTTCACACACATGTATTCTGTCTTACTGAGACTAACCTTCATTCCCCTCCTTTCCAGGGCATACCTCCACCTCTCTAGATTTTCCTCCACTTGTTCTCTGCTCTCACTACAGATCACGATGTCATCTGCAAACATCATAGTCCATGGAGATTCTTGTCTCACCTCGTCTGTCAGCCTGTCCATCACCATAGCAAACAAGAAGGGGCTGAGAGCTGACCCTTGATGCAGTCCCACCTCCACCTTGAACTCTTCTGTCACACCGACAGCACACCTCACCACTGTTTTACATCTCTCATACATGTCCTGCACCACTCTAACTCTGCCACTCCAGATTTCCTCATACAATACCACAGTTCTTCTCTCGGCACCCTGTCATATGCTTTCTCTAGATCCACAAAGGCACAATACAGCTCCTTCTGACCTTCTCTGTACTTCTCTATTAACATCCTCAAGGCAAACACTGCATCTGTGGTGCTCTTTCTTGGCACGAAACCAAACTGTTGTTCACAAATGCTGACCTCTGCCCTTAGTCTAGCTTCCACTATTCTTTCCCATAACTTCATTGATGGCTCATCAACTTTATCCCTCTGTAGTTGCCACAACTCTGTACATCTCCCTTGTTCTTAAAAATGGACACAAGCACACTTCTCTTCCAGTCCTCCGGCATCTGCTCACTTTCTAAGACCTTTCCATTCTTCATCCTCTTCAATGCCCTTCTCCCTTACTAATCTTTGCTACTTCCTGGTCCTCAACGGTCACCCCTTCTACTCTTTTTTCTCTCTCTCATTTTCCTCATTCATCAGCTCTTCAAAGTACTCTTTCCATCTTCCCAGCACACTTCTGTCATCAGTCAATACATTTCCCTCTCTTTCCTTTATCACTCGAACTTGCTGCACGTCTTTCCCATCTCTATTTCTCTGCTGTGCTAACCTGTATAAATCATTTTCTCCTTCCTTACTGTCCAACCTATCATACAAGTCATCATACGCCCTCTGTTTGGCCTTTGACACTGCTACCTTCGCCTTACGCTGTGTCTCCCTGTACTCCTGTTTACTCTCTTCGGTCCTCTCTGTGTCCCACTTCTTCTTAGCTAACCTCTTTTTTTTGTACACACTCCTGCACTTCCTCATTCCACCACCAAGTTTCCTTATCTACTTTCCTTCCAGAGGACACACCAAGTACTCTCCTACCGGTCTCCCTGATCACATTGGCTGTGGTTGTCCGGTCATCTGGAAGCACTTCCTGACCACCCAAGGCCTGTTTCAACTCCTCCTTGAAGACAACACAACTCTCTTCCTTTTTCAGCTTCCACCATTTTGTCTTTTGCTCTGCCTTTGCCTTCTTCACCTTCCTCACCATCAGCGTCATCCTGCACACCACCATCCTATGCTGTTTGGCAACACTCTCACCCACTACTACTTTGCAGTCACTGACTTCCTTCAAATTACATCGCCTAAACAAGATGTAGTCTACCTGTGTGCTCCTACCTCCACTTTCATAAGTCACCCTATGCTCCTGTTTCTTCTGGAAGAAAGTATTCAGCACAGCCATTTCCATCCTTTTTGCAAAATCTATCAACATCTGTCCTTCTGTGTTCCTGTCCTGGAAACCAAACCTGCTCATCACTTCCTCGTCCCCTCTGTTGCCTGCACCAACATGTCCATTGAAGTCTGCACCAATGACCACTCTTTCACCTCTGGTGGTACTCTGCATCACTTCATCTAAGTCACTCCAGAATCTCTCCTTCTCTTCTAGCTCACATCCTGCCTGTGGGGCATAAGCACTAACAACATTGACCATCACGCCTTCAATTTCTAACTTGAGACTCATCACTCTGTCTGACACTCTTTTCACTTCTAGAACATTCCTGACAAACTTCTCCTTCAAGATGACTCCGACTCCATTTCTCTTCCCATCCACACCATGATAAAACAGCTTAAACCCTGCTCCTAAGCTTTTAGCTTTGCTACCTTTCCACCTGGACTCCTGAACACACAATATGTCCACCTTCTTCCTCTGCATCATGTCAGCCAGCTCGCTACCTTTTCTTTGCATAGTTCCAACATTCAAAGTCCCCACTCTCAGTCCTAGGCTCACGCCTTTCCTCTTCTCTCTCTGCCTACGGACACGCCTCCCGCCTCTCCTTCTTCGATGTCTTCTACCAACAGTAGTCCAATTTCCATCAGCACCCTGTTGGTTGACAGCACTGATGGCGGTCGTTGTTCACCCGGGCCTCGATCGATCCGGTATGAGTTTTGTTTTGACCATTTGAATTTTTAATGTGGCAGAAGTTTTACGCCGGATGCCCTTCCTGTCGCAACCCTCTGCATTTATCCGGGCTTGGGACCGGCATAAGGGGGGAGAGACACTGGTTAGTGTCTCTAATATATATATATATATATATGTGTGTGTGTGTGTATAGGGATCCCTCGCTACTTCTTGCTTCGATTTATGCGGCACATCTAAGTGCGCGCGCATACGTCTGTATGTGTGTGTATTTATGTTTTATTTACATCTTATGCATTATATTTGAATGTTTAATTGTTATGATAAGCATTAATAGCATTAAATATGTATTTATTGATATTGTATACACATATACCAACGGCGTAGGCTGGTCTGACCGTGTGGGGGGTTCACATCTTGGTTGACCGGAACTAGAGTCCCAGGGGCTATAGGCCTAAACCTTAAAGGAGTGTAGAGAAAAACAAGAACAAATTGGACACCAGACTGTTTTAATTATATACATATTTTGGGTCATAATTAAAATTGGCATAGGGGTCTTATAAATGATGTTATAAATCAGTTATAATCTACATTACAAAAATAACAATTAGTTACAGTCGCCAGTTTTCCTCTTGCCTGTTATGGTCATGCACAACTGATTTGTACTAGCTACAAGAGCACAAATTAAGGCTTGATCAGAGACTTCAGCTCAAGTCGCCTGGGGTGGATGGAAGCATAAATGTCAATCACTCAATCAAGATCTACATGTCGTGTAGTGGATGTTGATGAGCACCAATGATGAAAGTCTCTCTTGACCTATGGTTGCTCTCAAGTGTGAATGAAGGCGCCGCAGTGTACTCGCATTCCTTTCACATTCACATGACATCAGTAGAAGGGTGCAAAGTAAATATTTTCGGAAATGTCACTTGATCACATTCTTTTCGGTGACTGTGGTCTTTTCTCCTCTGGCATGTTTTCGTACCTTGCCTTCCATCGTTTTAACTCCTGTGGAACCAACTCAAGTGATGGAAGGTCACTACTGTATACGTCAATGGCCTCATCAATGTCACTGACAGAAGTTTTGAAAATGATTGCAGGGACAAGGCCCAACAGTGATGCTGCCTTTCGTGCCAAGCTTGAAAACTGAGCATCCAGATTTTTATTGATGTGATCCAAAAATGGACTTGCAAGGTTCAGCCTGTAGTGGTCACAAATGTAAAGTGAGGCTCATGCACCCTTATTTCCACGACTTGTACAGAAAAGGGTACAAGCAATACAGAAGACACCATCCAAATGTTCACTATATACCATCCACTTATGTTGCTGTAGCCACTTTATGTTAAAGCTCCTGGTCTTTCCATTTATGCAAACTTTTGGAAACTCTTGTGAGTCAAGCGACTGCCGATGGTGCTTCAAGAGAGCGTATCTTCCACCAGTTTCTATGTCCTTGATAGCGTCCTCGATCTCTGTGACAGACAGTAGCATTGATGACACAGCCAGTATAATTTCCAACATCAAGGAGTGTCGCAAAGAAACCATCCAAAGTACTACATTGCTGAGCTGCCCTTTTCAGATTTCTCTTCCTTTGTTGAGGGTGACCCATCGCTTTCCATACAGTTAAATGCTTTTGATAAACAGGGATGCGGACAAGTGCGATATAGGCCTATATACTATATGTTCTTGCCCCCAGGCCTCAGTACTCGGTTCCTTTTGGGTTGACTGACTGAACAACAATTTGAGGTTTTAAACTGTGATGTTGAAGCCGTTAAAATTGCAACATGTGGTTATACAAACTATATAAAATAAATATCACAGCAATTATACAAGACTAATGAGTCCCAATGCACCAGAGTTACTCCGCACACTATAAACACTTTCACATACAGTAATTTTAGCAATTTAATAAGTTATTTTACTAAGCACTTTGGGGGAACCAGGTACACCCGTGGGTAGAATTATAAACTTTAAAAAATGGCTGCCTATACAGGGGCGAACCGCAATCAAATATTATAGTTCAACCAAAAACATTCTCAAATATATTTCAAACGACATCTGCAAGTACATGTGCTAAATACATTTACAAATTGAGCTCAAGTTATTTATCTATTCAAAGGCACAAACAAATATCAATACATATTTACAGCAAAAAGACATACTATTAATTTTATAAAAGTACTGTCCATTAGGCTGCAGATACAGGCTGGATGGCTTATTTTAGCCATTCATTCTCTGTGCGTCAATTTTTGTGTTCTAACACATGTGCAGAAAAACTGTGCTTTATTCTTACACTCGCACTTTGTTTGATTGACAGTGTTCAGCTATTATTGTTTACTGATAATACGTGAGGTGCTCCACCGAAAGTAGGCACTTGTCGTTGATTGTTGATTGGTTAGCTCGGGCTTACACATGTGCAGTGCCCGTTGCACGTTAACTTCCGGTTTACTGCACGCTGAATTTATCTCCGACTTTCTTTTCAACTTCAATAACAGTCATTAAATTTACTTATAAGATTGTGAATACACATAATTTCTTGTCCAGCGGAACTCAACTCCTGCTGTGGGGGAGCCTACGCCCTTGTATACATTAGTCGGAGGGGAATCCTACTTCGTGGATTTTGGTGGTCGTGTGGGGATCTTGGTCACAACCACGGAAAGTGAGGGATCCCTGATCCCTGTATATACTGTGTGTGTGTGTGTGTGTGTGTGTGTGTGTGTGTGTGTGTGTGTGTGTGTGTGTGTATATATATATATATATATATATATATATATATATATATATATATATATATACACACACACACACAAAAATTAGAGAACACACACACATATATATATATATATATATATATATATATATATATATATATATATGTGTGTGTGTGTTCTCTAATTTTTTTACTGCCCTGGTGCTGAAATTCAAGAAGCATTTTCACACACACACACACACACACACACACAATTTTGTGTTCAAATCATGGTGACAATCTCAGCCTGCTTTACTGCACAAAGCCTCTGGCTTCTCTCTCTCGCTGTGTTTGAGTGTGCCTGTGTGTGTATGTGTGTGTGCATGTTTGTAGATCTGAGGTTGCATTCTGTGGCTTTTTATGGTCATGTTCTATATTTGAGCCACTGTGTCTGTGGCCTTGGTCAGGTGACAGGCCTGTGAGGGGATGCTAAAGAGTTTTTGTATGGGCTGCATTTTAGTGAGCACAGCTGTTACTCTATAATTCCCTTACAGACTTCTTAATGGACCTGATATGATATAAATCCCTCAGTCAGGGAGTTCATTGTTAAATTAACATCAAGGTCAATTCGGTGTGCACTGTGCAAGAGTGACTTTTAGAAATGCTGTGATTATCTGTGCTGTCATTAAAAAGTCTCTGCCTAATTTACTTACTTCAGCCTTGGGTATGTTTTTCAATGCTAAGATTCTTTGAGGAGTGTGGATTTCGGAAAAGTAAGGATTCTTATCATAATTTTGTTTCACTTGGTAATTTATTAACTATCTGCAATAAAGACGTAATTAATAAGTAATTAATTAAGGATGATGAATCATACTGAGATAAGAAACAATCAACAACCGGTCTGACACGGATCCTTTTTCAATTAAAGCACATTTCTTTTATTCCTCTTATACCACTGGCATTTTTTGTCAACACTATTTTTTACTCACTCATTTGCTGAACTGCTTACTCCTACTTACCGCTTATACACACACACACACACACACACACACACACACACACACACACTTCGGGGCAATATGAAACAGACTGTTAACCTTATATGCATGTCTTTGCCCTTTGGGATGAAACCGGAGTTCCTAGAGGAAACCCACAGAAGGAGCGTTAGCACAAGGCAAACACGAAAACTGGAATCTCCACACGGGCTTCATTCTACAGTTTAAAGTCAGTGGTTAGCAGCGTCACCTTTCCAATCGTTTCTGTATGGAGTTTGTATGTTGTGCGTGTGTGCGCGTGCGTGCGTGCGTGCGTGCGTGCGTGTGTGTGCGCGTGTGTGTGTGTTTGGGGGAGTGTGTTTCCTCTGGGTCCTCTGAATTCAGTTTCTACCCATTGTCCAAAACCACAGAGATTAGGCTCACTGGCTACTCTACATTGCATATAGGTGGGAATGTGAGTGTGAATGGCTGATTGTCTGTCTTAGCTCTACAATAACCCTAACTTGCTACTCACCCAAAGGCAGTCAGAATAGGCTTCTGCTTCCCTTCGTTCCTGATGGGTAAGTGTTCTGTAGAAGGGATGGCTGCATGGATGGAAGATGTGATGGATGGTGTGACAGATGGATAAAAGATCCGCTTGAAATTATTCTACAGGGAGTAAACCAATGATGGTCTAGAAGTAGGCAGATGCTTTCTGTTCCTTTACCCTTTTAGTGAAACAGGTGTAAGAAGGAAAGACTATACTCATGTAGCAACACAAACAGACTAATTACTCAGTTGAAGGATCATTGCTTAACCCTAATTACGGTCGCTGGGAGGCTGGCACCCATCTCAGCCGACTGGGCGAGAGTGGACTACATCAGGAACAGCCAGAAACACGCTGACGGCTATGCAGCTACTCTTGATGAAAATCAGCAATGGTTCTTTTACAACCTTTCATCATAGACAGTGAGTGACATGGCCAGCCTTTAATAACCCAATTAGCTGCACTGGGGAACAGCGAAGACAACCCGCTGATAGGGTAGCTTGAACCCCCACCTTGGGATCAGTAACCCTACATCTTACCATGGGGCCACCCCGATGGATTATTCGTCTTGCTTAAAGCTTTTCCTTTGCATTTGATATCTTGAAGTCATGGCTTGTCGATGCTCTAGGAATCCTTGGTACTGTAAAAAATGTTTATTTTTAACCAATAATTAGGTAGTGAAGATTCCAGAGTAATGACAGACATAGTGTTCATGTGGAGCATGAAAGAACTGGTTTTATTAACAGAAATTAAAGTCATGTGCTTGCTGTTAGAGGAAATGGCCTGCTACATGATTTTATTCATCCCCAGCACAAACATCTTCAAAACAACAGCTAAACTAAGAGTTTTAGTTACATACTGTAGTATATTAGTGTGGTAGAGTGTTGTGTAGTGTGGTACAATGTTTGTTATTGGGAACAATTTCTGTACACACACACACACATATATATATATATATATATATATATATATATATATATATATATATATATATATATATATATATAGACGCTCCCCGACTTACATTTTTAATTGGTTCCGTATGGCCGAACGCAAGTTGAAAGTGAACGTAAGTTGTGACAGTGACGTGTGACGTATGACACTCATACTGTACTATACAGCCATAAATACCATTACCGTATCTCATAAAACACCCCTAAATCAATTATTATAAACGTAACATTGTAAAATAATATCAAATAAATCAAATAATATCAACATTAATTTCAAATAAGTCACTTATTTATACCGAGTCACTTTACATGAAGCTTAAAACAGTCAATCAACACTTACAATATGTGAGGCGCTCAATACTGAAAGTAGTGTACTTGCGACAGTAGTGTACTTGCTGTGGGTTATACAGACTTCCGGTCTTTCACGTGCACAAGGGTGCTGTTGAACTCGTTTAGAACACAGCCTGCACTGATGTAAATCCCAGCAAAGCGGAAAGTTCTTCCTTTTGTGTAAGTAAGTAAGTAAACTTTATTCAAGAGATGCATACAAAGAACAAGTACAAATCCTAATGAATATTAATATAAAAATAAGTATACACTCTTAGGATTCTGATAAAAGATAATAAATATCTGTAATTGTTCTGTAATTTGTGGATTCGGGTTTTCATTGTACAACTCTCTTTGCTTAATTGAGTATGCATGGTAGATTGTGCCGATCTGAGCAGATAGTTAATTCATCTCTGTGTATGAGACTTGCACCCATGCTAGTAGGCTGAGACTTCTGACCAACCATATTTGCTTAGGGTTACAAAAGTCACAAAACAGTGTAAACACAAAGATCACAGAGACGACATATTAACACAAGGGTAACACGCAATATAACTGAGATATATATATATATATATATATATATATATATATATATATATATATATATATATATATATGGGTGACTGAGGTGGTGCGAAGTGTCTAGTGTGTCAAGTTGTAGAGTAGAGTAGTGCTTGTCACTTCTCGCTTTCAGCTAACATCGCTGGCTCGCATTTATGCAAAAAGGGGAGCCGAGTGCGTAAGTCTTCCCCTGCCAGTACACAGCCTCTCCGCCACAAGACCTCTGCCAGTGGCTCCTCGTGCCGTCACCTGGGCAACTGAGTACCTCACGGACTCGGGCAGAACTGGCAAGGACTCGGAGGAGGTTTGGCCCCCAGACGTGAGGCATGCAGGCCCACTGGCAAGTGGATACGCCCTGGTGCCTCACGAACCTAACCCCCAGCTATGGGCAAATAGCTCTACTGCCTTGTAGGAATCTCGGGAGAGAAGAAGGCCAAGGGAGTAAACCCTGACAAAAATCCGGAGCCGGAGTCCTTAAGGCGGTTCGACGCTGTACTCAGCCCGTTTCGGCAACTCCTGCGACGGCGAGGGAACCATGTGTACTGGCATCTGCCTTTCCATTGGACCATTTCAGCGACGTGGAGAGGGGGGAGGTACTGCCTGGGTAACAGTTCGTTCTCCATAACTATCTACCCAGGCCCTTGCACACTGGAGAGGACACTCCAGCTTCGCTCCATTGCGTAGACAAAACACGGGAAGCAGCAGTCTACCGGTTATAAGTCCTCAGTTCAATTGGCGTAGAGCTGGACGCCAGGGGTTGCTTCCGACGGTAGGAGAGGCCATTGCGCCTCATTAGGCAGCTACCGCCTGCCTTAAGCTGGGCAGCCCCCAGCCAGTAAGGTGCTGCCCCGCCACGCTCCGTTAACCTCACTGGGTGCGTGGGGTTTAGGGTGAAAACCAACAAGCGGATCGTTAAGTGCAACAAGCAACAAAAACAAAAAGAAAAAGACAATGAGAAAGGTAAAGAAGTTTGCTGCCCTGAAGTTGGGCACATGGAATGTCCGAACAATGACTCCGGGTCTCTCAGACAATCTCCAAGACATTAGTGACACCAGAAAAACAGCTATCATCGATTGGGAGCTAAGTAGGCTACAGATGGACATTGTTGCCCTCCAAGAAACCAGACTCCATGGTTCAGACTCAATAAGAGAAAAGGATTTCACCTTCTTTTGGCAAGGGAGGCCAACAGATGAGATTAGGGAACACGGCGTTGGCTTTGCAGTCAAGAACAACCTGTTGGGATCCATCATCCCACCGACAGAGGGAACTGAGAGAATCTTGTCCCTAGAGCTCCACACCACTGCCGGACCAGTCACTCTCATTAGTGCTTATGCCCCAACCCTCACATCTTCCACAGAAGTGAAAGACAAATTTTACGACGACCTCAGCTCTGTCATTAGTAACACCCCTGACACACATTCTCTATTTATTCTTGGCGACTTCAATGCCAGAGTCGGAGCGGATTACACGACCTGGCCTAACTGTCTGGGTCATTTTGGTGTTGGACGCATGAATGAAAATGGACAGCGCCTGCTCGAACTTTGCTGTCATCACGACCTCTGCATTACCAACAGTTTTTTCAACACAAAACCTCAACATCGAGTCTCCTGGAGACATCCCAGGTCCAAGCACTGGCACCAATTAGATCTGATCCTCATCAGGCGTCCCAATCTACCTAGCGTCAAACTCACCCGCAGCTATCATAGCGCTGACTGTGATACGGACCACTCGTTGGTGTGCAGCAAGGTGAAACTGCAGGCCAGAAGAATCTGCCGCACAAAGAAACCTGGCAGACTCGCATTAACACCAGCAACACCCGAAACCCAGTCAGGGTAGAAGAGTTTACTGCAGCCCTGGAAAAATGCTTGCATAGCCCACAAAGTAACAATGCCGAAGAAAGGTGGGAATACCTGAGTGATGCTCTATACAGCTCAGCAATGGCGGTGTTCGGAAAGCAAACAAACAGGTCAGCAGACTGGTTTGAAGCCTATGCTGAGGACATCAGACCCGCTGTCGAAACAAAAAGGGCTGTGATGTCTGCCTACAAAACCAGCCCAAGCGAACAGAACCTGCTGACCCTGCGGGAAGTCCGCAGCAAAGTCCAACAGATTGCTAGACGGAGTGCCAATGACTACTGGCTCCAGTTGTGCTCCAAGATTCAACTTGCAGCGGACACAGGCAATATCAAGGGGATGTATGATGGCATAAAGCAGGCTTTAGGACCAACAACGAAAAAAACAGCTCCTCTGAAATCCTCCAATGGTGAAATCATCAAGGACCGTGCAAAACAGATGGAACGATGGGTTGAACATTATTCCATGCTATACATCAGAGAGAATATTGTCTCAGAAGAAGCCCTCAATGCTGTTGAGTGTTTGCCTGTGCTGGAGGACCTTGACAGCGAACCTACACTTAAAGAACTGCATGACGCCCTTGACTCCCTTGCCACTGGCAAAGCTCCGGGGAAAGATGCTATCCCAGCGGAAGTGTTGAGATGCTGTAAAGGTGTTTTGGTTGAGGAACTCCATCATCTCCTCTGCTTGTGCTGGAGGGAAGGGGAAGTACCACAAGACATGAGAGATGCAAACATCATCACGTTATATAAGAACAAAGGTGACAGGAGTGACTGTAACAATTACCGTGGCATCTCTCTCTTGAGCATTGTTGGCAAGCTGTTTGCAAGAGTTACACTGAAGAGACTCCAGATCATTGCAAATAGAATCTACCCCGAATCCCAGTGTGGCTTCCGCGCCAATAGGTCCACCATTGACATGGTCTTCTCCCTAAGACAGCTGCAGGAGAAATGCAGAGAGCAAAGACTGCCACTCTTCATAGCCTTCATTGACCTGACAAAGGCCTTTGATACAGTCAGTAGAGACGGCCTCTTCAAGATCCTGCCAAAAATAGGGTGTCCGCCCAAGCTGCTGAGCATCATCAAATCCCTCCACGATGATATGAATGGCACTGTAGTCTTCGATGGATCAGCATCAGAAAGTTTCAAGATCAAGAGCGGCGTAAAACAAGGCTGCGTACTTGCCCCGACACTATTTGGAATATTCTTTGCCGTTCTACTGATGCATGCTTTTGGATCAACCACAGAGGGTATCTATATCAGAACAAGATCAGACGGCAAGCTCTATAACCTCTCCAGACTCAAGGCCAAATCCAAAGTTCAGCAAAAATGCCTCCGTGATTTCCTTTTCGCAGATGATGCTGCAATTACGACCCACACAGCAGAGGCGCTTCAACTGCTCATGGACCGTTTCAGCCAGGCATGCGAGGCCTTTGGGTTGACAATCAGCCAGAAGAAAACGCAAGTCATGGGGCAGGACACAGGCTCTCCACCTGACATCAGACTCTCTGATCAGACACTTGAAGTTGTCCACGACTTTGTGTACTTGGGCTCTACCCATCTCTGACTCTCTCTCTCTGGACACAGAAATAGACAGACGCATCGGCAAGGCCGCTACCACAATGGCTAGACTCAACAAGAGAGTTTGGACAAACACCAAGTTGACCGAGCACACAAAAGTCCAGGTGTACAAGGCCTGTGTAGTGAGCACACTCCTCTATGGGAGCGAGGCATGGACAATGAGAGCTAAACAGGAGCACAGGCTTAGCACCTTCCACATGCGCTGTCTCCGCCGTATCTTAGGTATCACCTGGCAGGACAAGGTCACAAACACCAATGTACTGAACAGAGCTGCAATCCCCAGCATGTACAGTCTGCTGAAGCAGAGACGTCTGCGTTGGCTTGGCCACGTTGTGCGCATGCAGGACGGTAGAATTCCTAAGGATCTCCTCTATGGTGAGCTGACACAAGGATCCCGCCCCACAGGTAGACCAAAACTCCGCTTCAAGGACGTCTGTAAGAGAGACCTGAAAGCACTCGGATTCAACATAAACAACTGGGAGGCCACTGCTTCTGACCGACCAGTCTGGAGACAGTCAGTGAAAGAGCGGCTGTCAAACTTTGAGGGGACCCTTGCTCAACAGTCAGAGGAGAAGAGACAAAGAAGAAAAGCTCCAACCCAGCTATACAGACAAGCAACTTCATTCACCTGTCCTGGATGTGAGAGAGACTGTCACTCCCGCATCGGCCTGTCCAGCCACACCAGACGATGTCTTCAAGTCCAGCGTGCAAGCCCATAGTCTCCCGAGACTCGGATGCCTACGGTATATATATATATATATATATATATATATATATATATATATATATATATATATATATATATATGATTCGCTGTGGCGACCCCTGAAGGGAAAAGCCGAAAGGAAAAGAAGATATATATATATATATATATATATATACCTACATACATACATACAGTGGTTCCTCGTTAATTTGTGCTTCAGTTTCTGCGGCTTCAGTGCATTGCGGGTTTTTCAAAAAAACAAAAAAACAAACAATCCCCCAACAAAACTACTTACATTTTTATGTGAGGTGCACATCTGTATTTATTATTATATTTACATGAAATGCATTATTTTTGAATGTTTAATTGTT
>CM045728.1:68772349-68949849 GCA_024760905.1 Plotosus lineatus | reverse complement strand
CCAACCTTGGTATTGGTAATCCAGACCCTTACTACCAGGCTACTACTGCCCAGATTGTGTAGTGTTACTCTAAATGAAAGTGAGAGATAAATCACATCCCTACTTCCCATAGAACGTTGCTAAATTTTCTCTCCATGATTCTGAGAATAGATGTCTAATATGATTCCCAACAGGATGAGTGCATTTTAGGATGGTGCAACAGGATGGTGCCTCTAAGGAGGCAAAGTGCATAGTATTTCAGCTCAACCATTAAAAATACCATAAACATGAGCTGTTGATATTCTTCTTCTTCTTCTTCTTTTACTTTCGGCTGCTCCCTTCAGGGGTCGCCACAGCAAATCATCCGCCTCCACCTCACCCTGTCCTCCGCATCTTCTTTTCTGACTCCAACGACCTTCATGTCTTCCTTCACCACATCCATAAATCTCTTCTTTGGTCTTCCTCGAGGCCTTCTGCCTGGTAGTTCCAACCTCAGCATCCTACTGCCAATATACTCACTAGCCCTCCTCTGTACATGTCCAAACCATCTCAATCTAGCCTCTCTGACTTTGTCTCCAAAACATCTTACGTGGGCTGTCCCTCTGATGTACTCATTTCTGATCCTATACATCCTCGTTACTCCCAGAGAGAACCTCAACATTTTCATCTCCGCTACCTCCAGCTCTGCCTCCTGCCTTTTCTTCAGGGCCACTGTTTCTAATCCATACAACATCGCTGGCCTCACCACCGTCTTGTACTCTTTTCCCTTCATTCTTGCTGACACTCTCCTATCGCACATCACACCGGACACTTTTCTCCAACCATTCCAGCCTGCCTGCACACGTTTCTTCACCTCTTTTCCACACTCTCCATTGCTCTGGATTGTTGAGCCTAAGTACTTAAAATCCTCCACCTTCGTTATCTCTGCTCCCTGTAACATCACCGTTCCTCCTGGGTCCTTCTCATTCACACACATGTATTCTGATTTTCTGAGGCTAACCTTCATTCCTCTCCTTTCCAGGGCATACTTCCACCTCTCTAGATTTTCCTGCACTTGTTCTCTGCTCTCACTACAGATCACGATGTCATCTGCAAACATCATAGTCCATGGAGATTCTTGTCTCACCTCTTCTGTCAGCCTGTCCAGCACCATAGCAAACAAGAAGGGGCTCAGAGCTGACCCTTGATGCAGTCCCACCTCCACCTTGAATTCGTCGGTCACACCGACAGCACACCTCACCGCTGTCTTAGATCTGTCATACATGTCCTGCACCACTCTCACATACTTCTCTGCCACTCCAGACTTCCTCATGCAATACCACAGTTCTTCTCTCGGCACCCTGTCATATGCTTTTTCCAGATCCACAAAGGCATAATGTAGCTCCCTCTGACCTTCTCTGTACTTCTCTATTAACATCCTCAAAGCAAACATTGCATCTGTGGTGCTCTTTCTTGGCATGAAACCAAACTGTTGTTCACAAATGCTGACCTCTGCCCTTTGTCTAGCTTCCACTATTCTTTCCCATAACTTCATCGTATGGCTCATCAACTTTATCCCTCTGTAGTTGCTGCAACTCTGCACATCTCCCTTGTTCTTAAAAATGGGCACCAGCACACTTCTCCTCCGGCTTCTGCTCACTCTCTAGTACCTTGTTGAATGTTCTTGTCATAAAATCTACTGCTATCTCTCCTAGACACTTCCATACCTCCACAGGTATATCATCAGGACCAACTGCCTTTCCATTCTTCATCCTCTTCAATGCCCTTCTCACTTCACCCTTACTGATCTTTGCTACATCCTGCTCCTCAATGGTCACCTCTTCTACTCTTTTTTTCTCTCTCATTTTCCTCATTCATCAGCTCTTCAAAGTACTCTTTCCATCTTCCCAGCACACTTCTGTCATCAGTCAATACATTTCCCTCTCTGTCTTTTATCAATCTAACTTGCTGCACGTCCTTCCCATCTCTATTTCTCTGCTGTGCCAACCTGTATAGATCATTTTCTCCCTCTTTACTATCCAACCTATCATACAAGTCATCATACGCCCTCTGTTTGGCCTTAGCCACTGCTACTTTCGCCTTACGCTGTGTCTCCCTGTACTCCTGTTTATTCTCTTCGGTCCTCTCAATGTCCCACTTCTTCTTAGCTAACCTCTTCCTTTGTACACACTCCTGCACTTCCTCATTCCACCACCAAGTCTCCTTATCTACTTTCCTTCCAGAGGACACACCAAGTACTCTCCTACCTGTGTCCCTGATCACATTTGCTGTGGTTGTCCAGTCATTTGGAAGTACTTCCTGGCCACCCAAAGCCTGTTTCAACTCCTCCTTGAAGACAACACGACACTCTTCCTTTTTCAGCTTCCACCACTTTGTCTTTTGCTCTGCCTTTGCCTTTTTCACCTTTCTCACCATCAGAGACATCCTGCACACCACCATCCTATGCTGTTTGGCAACACTCTCACCCACTATGACTTTGCAGTCACTGACTTCCTTCAAATTACATCGCTTGCACAAGATGTAGTCTACCTGTGTGCTTCTACCTCCGCTTTTATAAGTCACCCTATGCTCCTGTTTCTTCTGGAAGAAAGTATTCACCACAGCCATTTCCATCCTTTTTGCAAAATCTATCAACATCTGTCCTTCTGCGTTCCTGTCCTGGATACCAAACCTGCCCATCACTTCCTCGTCCCCTCTGTTGCCTGCACCAACATGTCCATTGAAGTCTGCACCAATGACCACTCTTTCACCTCTGGAGGTACTCTGCATCACTTCATCTAAGTCACTCCAGAATCTCTCCTTCTCTTCTAGCTCACATCCTGCCTGTGGGGCATAAGCACTAACAACATTGAGCATTACACCTTCAATTTCTAACTTGAGACTCATCACTCTGTCTGACACTCTTTTCACTTTTAGAACATTCCTGACAAACTCCTCCTTCAAGATGACTCCTACTCCATTTCTCTTCCCATCCACACTGTGATAAAATAGCTTAAACCCTGCTCCTAAGCTTTTAGCTTTGCTACCTTTCCACCTGGTCTCCTGAACACACATGATGTCCACTTTCCTCCTCTGCATCATGTCAGCCAGCTCTCTACCTTTTCTTTGCATAGTTCCAACATTCAAAGTCCCCACTCTCAGTCCTAGACTCATGTCTTTCCTCTTCTCTCTCTGCCTACGGACACGCCTCCCACCTCTCCTTCTTCGATGTCTTCGACCAACAGTAGTTCAATTTCCATCAGCACCCTGTTGATTGACAGCACTGATGGCGGTCGTTGTTAACCCGGGCCTCGACCGATCCGGTATGGGGGTAATACTTCTGATTTGCATCATAAATATTTGACATTGGTTTTACGTCGGATGCCCTTCCTGACACAACCCTCTGCATTTCTCCGGGCTTGGGACCGGCATGAGGGGGAGAGACACTGGTTAGTGCCCCCCCCACCTCATTGCTTTGAAATGGATTCTATATTACATAATCAATTACCACTGCATGTTACACAGTAGGCAGCAAAGTGGCGCCATGAATTTCACTCGCGCACTCATTTACCTGCGTTTACAGTGGGGCTAGATGTTCGTAATATCCATGACATGAAGGAATTGTGATGAACATGGGATGTCTTGGGATCAAATCTGGAGGGAACTTGGTGGATTTGTGATAATTGCACTGATCATTTGAAAAACTTTGCAGCTATTATTACAGTGTATTATGATGTCAATTGTGATAGAACGTGGAAATTGTAGAGCTTCACAGAACTTGATGCGCCATCATAGGGGATTTTGATGAACTTAGAAACTTGATTACTTTAAGTTTCGACTCATGGATGCATCTGTCTCATTTTTATACCCTATTTGTGTGCCAAGTGTTAACATAAATCGTGGAGATCGACACTTTTTTAATTCTCAGAGATCTCGGACATCATACCTCAAGGTAAACCCGGGGTAACCGATTAACCCTATTAGTTTCGTGGGGAGGCTGGTGCCTATTTCAGCCAACGCTGGGTGAAGGTAGCCTACACCCTGAACAGCTGACCAGACCATCAAACAGCAAACAGATTCCCAATCATTCACACTCAGTTGACTAATTCCAGTCTGAGCAAAAGTATTTGATAAGTCATCAACACTGTCAGAATACTGTATTGGTGTGAACCCAAATGTGGAATCATTATTCATTATTGGCTTAAAAATGACAGAATGAAACTAAGAAATTTACTAGAAGCCTTAAAGGAGTTTTTTCCATAACTTTTTTTTTTTTTTTTTGACCCAAAATCAGTAATCACTAGTCTCGGGTTTCAGTTTGCAAATCAAAAGGGGTCTGGTTTTTGAGCCAAGTACAGTATAGAGTGCATGGTTGAATTGTAAAAATTAATTGTCATGTGGAGTTTTTGAAATTTTGTTGACCTGAACAGTTTTCAGAGATTGAGATCATGTTGCAAATTTAAACCTCTAAGAAATGTAATGGATCATCATGTCATAATTCTATCTAAATATATTTATGCATGTCGTGTTTGATAGCTCATTTAGTATACTGTACTTTCTCCAAACATTCATGACACTGCTCCTTTAAATCTTTTTTGTCCCTGCATTATTGCATTGTAATAATAATCTACATGTTTCTTGCTGTGGCTATAGTGACCCTTGCCATGTGGAGTGGGTTCACTCGTACCTAAGTATCTGGACTGAACTGCAGGTGTTTATTAAACAGCACCACACCACTGGACTCAGCTGGAGCAAGACTGTGAGTAGGAATTTCACACTCAACCTTTCAAAAATATATTTGTGAGGAATGGAGTGCTCCCCACATCGGTTTTATTAGATACAGTCGCCACAGCAGCTGTGTAACATTAGTCAATCCAGAGCTCTGTCAGATGATTGTGTTCATCTTTATTATCTTGTAGAAGGGGGTTTCAAGTGAGGATTAGTTTTGGATTAGAAAGAACATTTTTCCATTTTTAGTCATGAACGGACTGCCTCAGAGAGCACAGTGCTGATTTGAGCTTTGACAATCATCCGGTTGTGGGGATCTCTCCCCAAAATATACCCACATCTGGTCATTCTTCTATACAGAGGTTTTCATTTCATCCCCCTTTCTCTATATTCCTGTTTCTGTGTGTGCTCAGTACATCAGTCTGCTAAGATCAAAGATAATTAACTTGGATCTAGTTTTATTAGCGTTCCTCTTAATTCAGAAATTGCCCTAAAAGGATTTCAGCAAGGAAATACTGCTTATTTTATGTGTTTGTTTTAAATGCAGTCTGAAAAGGTCAGAAACCACAGAAAAAATAAATCTTCAGATATGAGCCGACAAAAGACGTCTGCTGAAAATATCATTCCAGAACCCTGAAGTTTAGATGAACAGTAACAAGACATTAAGATATTTAATTCTGTAGCCTTGGTATTCCTTTTTCGGTTGGATGTTCATTGTTTATGAATGCGATTGTTGATACTACATGAAGCTGGATGATTTGAACACATGTTGCACTAAAAAAGGTGTAAAAATGTGAGGGTTCTCCAACCCTGTTCCTGGGAGAGCTGCCTTCCTGTAGGGTTTATCTCTAAACAAAACCAGGAGCTTCTTAAGGCAATAATCAGATGGTCAGGGGTGCTTGATTAGGGTTGAAGCCAAAGTTCTCAGGAAGCTAACTCTCCAGGAACAAGGCTGGAGACCCCTTATTCAGAAAATATCTAAATATATGAGCCAAATATGTAAAGTTCTGGAATTAGCACTTATTCTTACTTCTACCAATTAGTTTGTGTTTGATTTTTACTTGTGCATTTTTGTAGCGGTATTGTGCAAAATATGCAGTATTCTGCAAAGGTCTTAGGCTCCGTATTCATTTAGTATAAACGTTACGGTAGCTTTTTATTTTATGATTTTTTTATTAGCGAGTCAGTAAAAAAAAAAAAAACACTTCAGATTTCCAAATATTAGTTTACCAACACAAAATAAAATCTCACATAAAAACTGAGAACAGTATGTGAATAAAGAAAGTGGCATATTCCGTATAAGAAACCACATTTCAGACAGAAATAGAATGAAGGATGCTGTGATTTACATGCAAATAAAGAATCAAGTGTGACAGTCAACATTTGCAGGACAGCTGTCGCTGGTTCTCTAAGACACCCGACAGATACTAAACTGACACTCCCCGACATGCGTTCATACGTTTTACGGGTTTTTTTCGACGGGGTTTTTTTCCAAAAAAAGAAAAACTATGTCAAATTTTGAGTACGAGACGTACCGACGTAGTACGCTGATGTAATGATGCAATGACGCTGCGTCCATTGTTTACAAACGACAGACTGAACATGCCCTGCTGCTTCCCAGTTCACTCAGTTCACTGCGTGTTACCCTTGTGTTAAGACGTCTTCTTTGTGATCTTTGTGTTTACACTGTTTTGCGGACCAAAAGTAAATATGGTTGGTCAGCTAGCATGGGTGCAATTTTCCGGCATTTGCCAGAATTTCCGGTTTTCCCAAGACTGAATTAACTATCTGCTCGGATCGTCGCAATCTACCATGTTATCTACTCGGTTATCTACTACAATCTATTCAGTTAAGCAAAGAGAGATGTAAAATGAATGAAAACTCGAATCCAGAAAAGAAAGAACTCTCCACTACGCTCATCAGTGCAGGCTGAGTACTAAACAAGTATTCAACAGCCCCCTTGCTCACTTGAAAGAGCGGAAGTCCGTATAACCCGTGCTTTGTCTCAAGCACAAGCAAGTGAACTACTTTTGGTGGAGCGCCTCACATATTGTAAGCGTTGATTGGCTGTTTTAAGCTTCATGTAAAGTGACTCGGCTCAGCTTCATGTAAAGTGACCATCCGTCGACCATCAGAACCGTTTACAAACAGAAACATCGCATCATTACAGTACCTTAGGCAGAACAGGAACCTGAAGTTTACATAAAAAAATTTGTCAGTGAGACCTTTTAAGACCTCCTTCTGCTTCAATATCGTATTGATGGGAGATGGGTTTGGCCATATTCCTCTACGATATCACTCAAGCCCGTTTCTTCTTCTCACTCGCACCATAAGTCATGTGCGCGCGCACACACACACACACACACACACACACACACACACACACACACACACACACACACACTTTCTCCCATAATGCTTTTCGTGTAAAGGGCAGAGTTACTGTTGTTTCATGTTTTATTTCTTGACTCTGGCTTTTAACCTTCCATAAATATTTATTAGATTATAACTCTGCTAAGAAGACATGGTCAACACGCGCGCGCGCACACACACGCGTGTGATTTCCAGTGCGAGTGAGAAGAAACGGGCTCGAGTGATATCGTAAAGGAATATGGCCAAACTCGTCTACCACTGGTACGATATTGAAGCAAACGGAGGTCTTAAAAGGTATGCTTTTATAATGTTTAAAGGGTTTATGGGGTAGTATTGGGAGCCTTGGAAGGAATCACACGTTTTACATGTAAAATGTGGTTCAATTTACGAAAAATGCAGATTACGAAAAAGGCTCTGGAACGGATTAATTTCGTAAAATATATATATATATATATATATATATACAGTGGTACCTCACCTTACGAAATTAATCCATTCCAGAAGTGGTTTCGTAACCTGGATTTTTCGTAAGTTGAACCACATTTCACATGTCAAAGGCCTGATTCATTCCAAGGCCCCTAATAATATTCCTAAACCCTTTAAAAATTATAAAAGTATACCTTTTAAGGCCTCCTTCTGCTTCAATATTGTACCGATGATAGACAGGCTTGGCCATATTCCTTTGCGATATCACTTAACCGCATGCCACGAACCTGCTTCTTCTTTTCACTTGCACCGGGAATCACACATGCATGTGTGTGTGTGTGTGTGTGTGTGTGTGTGTGTGTGTGTGTGTGTGTGCATATGTGTTGACTATGTCTTCTTAGCAGAGTTATAATCTTACAAATGTTTATGCAAGGTTAGAAGCTGAGCCAAAACTACAGCTAATGTGATCAGCGAGACATGTAGGAGCGTACTAGGTGTGTCCTCTGGAAGGGAAGTCGATAAGGAGACGGTGGTGGAATGAGGATGTGCAGGAGTGTGTACAAAGGAAGATGTTAACTACAAAGAAGTCGGACATAGACAGGACCGAAGAGAGTAAACAGGAGTACAGGGAGACACAGTGTAAGGTGAAGATAGCGGTGTCAAACGCAAGCATAGGGTGTATGATCGTTTGGACAGTAAGCAGAGAGAAAATTATTTATACAGGTTGGCACAGCAGAGAAATAGAGATGGCAAGGACGTGCAGCAAGTTAGTGATTAATGACAGAGTGGGAAATGTATTGACTGATGACAGAAGTGTGTTGGGAAGATGGAAAGAGTACTTTGAAGAGCTGATGAATACGGTAAATGAGAGAGAGAAAAGAGTAGAAGAGGTGACTGTTGAGGACCAGGAAGTAACAAAGACTAGTAAGGAGGGTATTGAAGAGGATGAAGAGTGGAAAGGCAGTTGGTCCCGATGACATACTGGTGGAGGTATGGAAGTGTCTAGGAGAGGAAGCAGTAGATTTCCTGACAAGAACATTCAACAAGGTCTTAGAGAGTGAGAGGATGCCAGAGGAATGGAGGAGAAGTGTGCTGGTGCCCATTTTTAAGAACAAGGGAAATGTGCAGAGTTGTGGCAACTACAGAGGGATAAAGTTGATGAGCCATACAATGAAGTTATGGGAAAGAATAGTGGAAGCAAGACTGAGGGCAGAGGTTTAGCATTTGTGAACAACAGTTTGGTTTCATGCCAAGAAAGAGCACCACAAATGCAGTGTTTGCCTTGAGGATGTTAATGGAGAAGTACAGAGAAGGTTAGAAGGAGCTGCATTGTGCCTTTGTGGATCTGGAGAAAGCATATGACAGGGTGCCGAGAGAGGAACTGTGATATTGCATGAGAAAGTCTGGAGTGGCAGAGAAGTATGTGAGAGTGGTGCAGGACATGTATGAGAGATGTAAGACAGTGGTGAGGTGTGCTGTCGGTGTCACAGAAGAGTTCAAGGTGGAGGTGGGACTGCATCAAGAGTCAGCTCTGAGCCCCTTCTTGTTTGCTATGGTGATGAACAGGCTGACAGACGAGGTTCGACAAGAATCTCCATGGACTATGATGTTTTCAGATGACATTGTTATCTGTAGTGAGAGCAGAGAACAAGTGTAGGAAAATCTAGAGAGGTGGCGGTATGCCCTGGAAAGGAGAGGAATGAAGGTTAGCCTCAGTAAAACAGAATACATGTGTATGAACAAGAAGGACCCAAGAGGAACGGTGAGGTTACAGGGAGCAGAGATAAAGAAAGTGGAGGATTTTAAGTACTTAGGCTCAACAATCCAGAGCAATGGAGAGTGTGGAAATGAGGTGAAGAAGCGTGTGCAGGCAGGTTGGAATGGTTGGAGAAAAGTGTCCGGTGTGATGTGTGATAAGAAGGTATCGGCAAGAATGAAAGGAAAAGTGTACCAGACAGTGTTGAGGCCAGCGATCTTGTATGGTTTAGAAACAGTGGCCCTGGGGAAAAGACAGGAGGCAGAGCTGGAGGTAGCAGAGATGAAAATGTTGAGGTCTTTGGGAGTAACGAGGATGGATAGGATCAGGAATGAGTACTTCAGAGGGACAGCACATGTAAGACGTTTTGGAGACAAAGTCAGGGAGGCTAGATTGAGATGGTTTGGACATGTACAGAGGAGGGATAGTGAGTATATTGGTAGTAGGATGCTGAGGTTGGAACTACCAGGCAGAAGGCCTAGAGGAAGACTAAAGAGACGATTCATGGATGTGGTGAAGGAGGACATGAAGGTAGTTGGAGTAAGAGTAGAAGATGCAGAGGATAGGCTGAGATGGAGGCCGATCATTCGCTGTGGTGACCCCTGAAGGGAACAGCATCCTTTAACATTGTATGATAGGATGATTTTTGATAATTTGATTCATATGGGGATTGCTGGACTTGGTGGAAGTTTGTGATCTTGTTGAATCTGCTTTTGAAGTCACTTCACATAATTTTAGCAGAGTTGGCAGACAAGCTATGGGCAAAAGGAGATCACAAATAGTCAGTGTTACAAATGCCTTGTGTGATTGACTATCAGTCTGAGTTGAGCACGTGTTTAGCACAATAAGGTGAATGATTTTAATGCCAAGTTTGAGGAGGTTTTAGCAGTTTGTTCCAAGTCGTCTTCTTTGATTAGATGTGAAGGAAATGTGTATGTGTTTTGGGCTCAACACTTTTATATCTCTCTCTCTCTCTCTGTGTGTGTGTGTGTGTGTGTGTGTGTGTGTGTGTGTGTGTGTGTGTGTGTGTGTGTGTGTGTGTGTGTGTGTGGTAGTTGGAAACCTCAGACTTTGCAGTAGTAACTGTATGTGTCAGCTGTCCCTCTTGCTGTGAAGGCTTTAGAGTGTGATAGAGTGTGTGCTGTGGACAGGTGTCCCTGAGGGTCTCCTTGAAAGGGTTTTTATCAAAGAAATACCTCCAACAAAAGCCCAGTGTGTTTAGATCACCTACCTGTTCACATACACACACCTTGGGTAATTTACTCTCATATAATCAACACTTTACAGCTATAATAATATCAGTCACCAGCTTACTGTGTGTTTGCAGGCTACTTTGCATTAACATACAGTGAACTCTTAAGCCTTCATCTCGACTTGTGGACTTTACTTCCAGGCTTGATACTATTAATTATTGACCTTTTGGTGTTATAGGTGAAGGTTCAACCATTGAACTCATGGTGAACCTGCTGGTCAGCACAACTGTGTGGAGTGACAGCAACGTGTGAGCTGGTTTCTGTTGGAAAAGAAGAGACATGCGTGTGTGTGTGTGTGTGTGTGTGTGTGTGTGTGTGTGTGTGTGTGTGTGTGCGCACGTGTGTGTGTGTGCGTGCGTGCGTGCGTGTATGTGTGTGCGTGCGTGTGTGTGTGTGTGTGTGTGTAGCAGTTGTTTCGGTGTAAACGTTGAAGAGGGGATTGTGGGCAACTGTCAATGGCAGCTGTGCTGACACAGGAAAAAGGCTTAAGTGTGCCTCATTGAACACTGTGTCTCACCAACTGCCTCATGTTTGTCTGTTTCTATAGACGTGCTGTTTATGCTACTGTCTGTATCTTAATTCCAAAATACATAATGTGTCTGAATAATATTTTCAGGGTCCTTGTCTTCCAGTATATTTTATCTATATTTTATTAATTTCATTATTTTATTAATTTATATTCTCATATAAATCAAGGAATATGTTGGTGATATTTATTGCTTGGTTTAAATTATTTTCAACAAATATTTAACCTACTAGAAATTATGTAGCATGAGTATGATCAATTCAACTAGCATTATTATGAACTGATTTATTTATAATATTTACTGATAATGGTGTTCATACAAATAATTGATTGTAGTGTTAAAATAAGGTGATTAGCCCTCTGTTTACCGAGTGCCTTTCTAATTGCATTAAAATTATTTAGCCAGACAATAATATTGATTTTTGGGCCAATACGTAAAAACCTATGCCAAATCAAATGTGCGAATCACATGATTTGCTGTGGCAACCCCTGAAATAGGGAAAAGCCGAAAGGAAAAGAAGAAGAAGAAGAAGATTTGAAGAAAAAAAATCTCGGCTGTTAACCCTTTCGCTTCTTGTAGCAGATATGAAATGCTGGTTAACAGAGGTTGAAAGTATTCAGGTGCAGCACTATAGTGCAGTGGGGTGGAAAAACCCACTGTCTGACAGCACCGGTGTATCTCTTTTTTTGGGGGTGGGGATCCAGTGGGACCTTGGGATCAGTGATCCAGTACTAGATTACCACCAGGCGACCACTGCTCGGAACTGTCTTGTGGATGTGAATATCTAATGTAGAATTTGGGAAAAACTTTTCATGCTAAACCTGCTGAGCTTAAACAGAGAGAACACTTGTATTGATTTTTCTACCTCTTTATTTAGTATATTAAATAGAAAAGATTTAAATTTGAACAGAGCTCCAGATTTTCTGCTTCAGTCTTGGACTTAAGTTACGGACTGTGTGGAGTTTCACATTTTTCCCTTGACCCTGTGGGTTTCTTTAGAGCATACCAACTCGCACATAACTCTTAATAGGCATTTGCACATGTGTGTGTATGGTGCAATGTGAAGGGCTTGTGTCTTGACCAAGGTGTCTTCCCACCTTAAAAATAAGCATGGTCACAAAAGTGATGACTGAAAATGGATGTACCGTAGGCCCTTGACCATTCGTGGTTCAGCACTCGTGCCCCTGCATACTTGCGGATTGGCGACAAACCCGGAAGTAACTGGCACATGATTCAAATTTAGCCAATGGTTGGAGCTTTTGTTTCTCCCTCCTGCTGATTGGTTGCAGATGATGTGTATACCTCTTTTTTTTTACTTCGCATGTAAGTTATCAACGTGATTGCTTGAATTGCGAATTACATTTTTTAGTGTTTTTAATGATTATTTAAGCCCTATGATGTCACTCAAACACCCTGCATCTTCTCTAGCTTCTCATAAGGAGCCTCAGCGCATTCATTAATAAATATTATCACGGTGCAAAATTAAAAGGTTTTTAATCATTACTACATTTTACTGCATTTTTACTGTATTAATGAGTAATATTGTCTATAGAATGTGTTTAAGAAGCATTTAGTGCATGTAATATCATACACAGGGTTTTATACTGCGTCAATAACTCGCAGATATTCTTGACCCACGTGAAGGGCCGGAAATGAACCATCATGAAAAACGGGGGCCTACTGTATGCTTATTAGAATTGTCTTTTATCTGCCAAACAACTCAAGTACATAAAATACAACAGGCACAGCTTCAAAATTGAAACAATGAACTCAACAGAATAAAATGCCAACAAATAGAAATATGTATGAAATATATAGGATGAGCCAAAATTTTATTCATTCATTCATTCATTTTCTGTAACCGCTTAATCCTATTAGGGTCATGGGGAGTCTGGCGTCCATCCCAGCCAACTCCAGACAAGGGCAGAGTACACCCTGGCAGCTCACCAGGCCATCGCAGTGTGGAAACCCACTGACGGCTTTGCAGCTTACTCTTGTCGAAAGTCAGCAATGGGTCTTTTACATGCCTCACACTATAGACAGTGAAAGACATGGTCGGCCTTTGATAACCCAGTTAGCTGCAGGGGATAACCCAGTTAGCTGGGGGGGTGCAGTGACAACCTGTGGTGAGTGGGGCTTGAACCCCCAACCTTAGGATCAGTGATCCAGCGCCTATACCACTAGGCCACCACTAACTGCAGAAAGTCATTCATTCATCCACTTTCTACACCCGTTAATCTTATTTAGGGCCACGAGGAGGCTGGTGCCCATCTCAGCCGAATCTGGGCAAGGGGAGAGTACAACCTGACCACCTCACCAGGCCATCGCAGGGCATAAACATACTATGCAGCCTACTCTTGACGAAAGGCAATGGTTCTTTTTCATGCCTCTCACCATGGATAGTGAGAGATGTGGCCGGATCTTTGAGAACCCAGTTCGCTGCACTGGGGCAGCTGTGACAACCCATTGATAATGGGGCTTAAACCCCTAAACTTTGGGATCTGTAATCCAGCACCATGCCACCACTGCCCCTAAAGAGAAAGTAAAAATTGAAATACAGACAGTGCTTTATTCTAAAAATATTACACATTTCAGTCCAATTATTGAACCACAGAAATGAAAGGACCCCAAAATATAAATAAAAACAAATAAAAATTTGTCAGTCCAATTAATTTTTTTATTTTCATTTAGACATTACTGCAGGGAAGTGGTGGTCTAGTGGTATAGGGCGTTGATCACTGATACAAAGGTTGGGGGTTCGAGTCCCACCCTCCATAAGGTTGTCACTGTCCCCCCCGAGTGCAGCTAACTGGGTTATCAAAGGTCGGCCATGTCTCTCACTGTCTATGGTCTGAGGCATGTAAAGGAACCATTGCTGACTTTCGGCAAGAGTAGGCTGCAAAGCAGTCGGCATGTTTCCGCCCTGCGATGGCCTGTCAAGCTGTCCAGGATGTACTCTCCCCTCGCCCGAAGTTGGCTGGGATGGGCACCAGCCGCCCCGCAACCCTAATTAGGATTAAACGGTTACAGAAAATGAACTAAACTGAACATTACTGCCCCTCCTTGAACCGTCACCTTATCGTGGTGGAGGGGTTTGCATGTCCTAGTGATCCTAGGAGCTATCTTGTAGAGGGCATTATGCCCCTGGTAGGATCACCCAAGGCAAACAGGTCCGAGGTGAAAGTCCAGATGAAGTGTGGTTCAAAAGACCTCTATGACGAAGAAACAAAAACAAGGACACAGTTTCCCTTGCCCAGATGCGGGTCACTGGGGTTCCCTCCTAGAGCCAGGCCTGGGGACAGGGCTCGAAAGTGAGCACCTGGTGGTCAGGCTTCTGCTCATGGAGCTTGGACCCACCACCTGTGGGAGGGACTCCTGGGGTCAGGTTCAAATGTGAGTTAGGTGGCAGCCGAAGGCATGGGTTCTGTCGGACCGAGCCTCGGCTACTGACTCTGACTCTTGAGACATGGAATGTCACCTCTCTCACTGGGAAGGAGCCTGAGCCGGTGCGTGAAGTGGAGAGATACCGACTAGATATAGTCGGACTCACCTCAATACATCGCTGGGGCGCTGGAACCACCCATCTCGAGAGAGGCTGGACCGACCTTATTCCATTGTGGTGTTGCTCATGGGGAGAGGTTTTGAGCCATTGTAGGCATCCTTGTTGCCCCCTGTTTCGGTGCCCACATATTGGGGTTCTCCTCAGTTGACGAAAGGGGAGCTTCTTGCTGCCTTCCGGTGGTGGGATGCGTCCTGACTGTTATTTGTGCTTATGCACCAAATGACAGTTCGGAGTACCCACTTTTCTTGGAGTCTTTAGGGGGGGGTGTTGGAGAACGCTTCCCTGGGAGACTCACTCGTTGTCCTGGGAGACTTCTATGCCAATTTGGGCAAAAATAGTGAGACCTGGAAGGGTGTGATCAGTAGGTACGGCCTCTCCAGTCTGAACGGGAATGGTGTTTGATTGGACCTCTCTGCTCGTCACAGTATGTGTGCACTTGGCACCAGGACACCCGAGGTCGCAGTTTGATGATCGACTTTGTAGTTGTGTCACCAGATTTGCAGCTGCATGTTCTGGACACTTGGGTGAATAGTAGAGCTGAGCTGTCAACCAATCACCACCTGGTGGTGAGCTGGCCCCAATGGTAGGGGAGGCTGCCATCCAGACCTGGCAGGCCCAAGCATGTAGTTAGGGTCTCCTGGGAACGTTTGGTGGCGTGTCAGTGAGGCCTTTAACTCCCAACTCCAGCAGAGCTACAACCAAGTCACAAAGGAGGTGGGTGACATGGAATCCAAATGGGCCTTGTTTCATTCCTCCATTGCTGAGGCGGCAGCCCATAGCTGTGGCTGGAAGGTCATCGGTGCTTGTCGTGGTGGTAACCCCCGTACCCGTTGGTGGACATCTGCAGTGAAGGGGGCCATCCAGCCGAAAAAAGAGGCATATCAGGTGTTATTAACCTGTGGGACTCCCGAGGCAGCAGACAGGTACTGGTAGGCCAAACGTGTTGCAGACTAAGCTGTCACCGATGCAAAATTTGGGCGTGAGAGGAGTTCAGTGAGGGCCTGGAAACCGATTATCAGTTGGCCTTAAAAAGGTTCTGGACCACCATCTGATGCCTTGGGGGGAAGCAATTCTCCACAAATTCTGTCTACAGTGGAAGTGGGGAGCTGCTCACCTCAACTGGGGATGTCGTTGGGAGGTGGGAGGAATACTTCAAGGACCTCCTCAATCCCACCAACACGTCCTTCGTGGAGGAGGAAGACCCAGGGGGTTTGAGTGGGGTCCGCTCATTATTGGAGATGAGGTCACTGAGGTAGTCAAAAAGCACCTTGTTGGTCAGGCTCCGGGGGTGGATGAGATCCGCCCTGAATATCTCAGGGCTCTGGATGTTGTAGGGCTGTCTTGGTTGACACTTCTCTGCAATATCGCATGGTCATCGGGGGCCATACCTCTGGATTGGCAAACCGGGGTGGTTTCGTGGAATCACACTCCTCAGCATACCTGTGAAAGTCTATGCAGGAATACTGGAGAGGAGGAACCGACCGATCGTTGAACCTCGGATTCAGGAGGAACAATGTGCTTTTCCTCCTGGCTGTGGCACTCTTGGCCAACTCTATTTGCTCCACAGGATCCAGGAGGGGGCATGGGAATTTGCCCAATCTGTTCACATGTGTATTGCGGATTTGGAGAAGGCTTTCGACTGTGTCCCTCAAGTTATCTTGAGGGGCGTGCTCCTGGAATACCACGTTCCGGACCCGTTGCTACGGGCCATTCGGTTGCTGTATCACTGGAGACGAGGATCCGACCGATCGCTGAACCTCGGATTCAGGAGGAACAATGTGGTTTTCATCCTGGCTGTGGCACTCTTGACCGACTCTATATGCTCCACAGGATCTCGAGAGAAGGATCCAGGCCATGGAGATGAGATGCTTTCGGCAACTCCTCGGCATCTCTTACAAAGATCACATCACAAACAAAGCAGTATGGAATAGAATTACCCAAGCCATCAGACCCCATGAAGAGTTATTGACTACAGGGAAAAAACAGAAGCTCAAGTGGTTCGGACATGTCACACAATCATCAGGGCTTTCCAACACAGTCCTGCATGGCACAGTGCAGGGAGGAAGGAGGCGAGGCAGACAAAGGAAGAGATGGGAAGACAACATCCAAGAATGGAGAGGCCTAAAGCTGAGTGACGCAGTGAGAGAGCCCGAGAGCCGAGAAAGATGGCAAGAGCTGGTTGGCAGATCAATAGTGATGCCCCAAACGGTTGTTCAGACTACGGGATAGATAGATAGATCAGTGGAGCCAGAATTTGGTCCACAACAGAACAACAGGTCGAATTTATTTTCGGTGAGGGTTGGAGTTCGCCAAGGCTGTCCTTTGTCACCTATTCTGTTCATAATTTTTATGGATAAAATTTCTAGGCACATCCAAGGCGTTGAGGATTTCTGGTTTGGTGGCCATCGGATCTCATCTCTGCTTTTTACGGATAGCGTTGTCCTTTTGGCTTCATCAGGCCAGGACCTCCAGCTCTCATTAGAGCAATTTGCAGCCAAGTGCAAAGTCGCCAGGATGAAAATCAGCACTTCCAAGTCCAAGGCCTTGGTTCTCAGTCAAATAAGGGTGGAATGCACAATCTGGGTCTGGAATGAGGTCCTGGCCCAAGTGGAGGAGTTCAAGTGTCTCGGGGACTTCTTCACAAGTGAGGGAAGTATGGCATGGGAGATCGTCAAACGGATCGTTGCAGCCTCTGCTATAAAGTGGAGCCAGTAGTGGCCATCGTTGTGAAGAGGGAGCTGAGCCACAAGGCAAAGCTCTCAATTTACCAGTTGATCTACGTTCCAACCCTTACCTGTGGTCATGAGCTTTGGGTAGTGACCGAAAGAACAAGATCACAGATACAAGCGGCAGAAATGAGCTTCCTTCACCAGGTGGCAGGGCTCTCCTTTCGACATAAGGTGAGAAGCTCAGCCATCCGTGGAGAGCTTGGAGTAGAACCACTGCTACTCCGCATTGAGAGGGACTACTTGAGGTGGCTCGGGCATCTGGTTAGAATGCCTCCCGAACTCCTCCCTGGTGTGGTGTTTCAGGCATGTCTAACTGGGAAGAGATGAGATGAGATGAGACATTACTGTGACCCATGCAGACAGACAGACAGACAGACACAGGCAGTTAGATGGATAACTTTAGTAATCCCAGAAGGAAGTGTGCATGAGATTAACTTCTGATGAGAGTGAAAATATCACATCTTTTAAAATTTAAAGCATCTTTTAATATTTTGTACAGCACAGATAGTAGTATTATTTGTGAATTATTATGGTGGTCTGTGCCTCACCTTCTCGTTTATCTCAGATCTTCGTTTCCTTATACGCCACCTACAGGACAGTCAGCATGTTACGGGTTCACATTTTGTGGCAGAATGATTTCTAAAGCCTGTTTCACTGCTTCTACAGCCACAAAACAAACTTGTTTGAACTCTTCTATTGAGTCTGTCAGCATTTTATTATCTATAGCTGATATTTTATTATATCAGTATTAGTGAACATATTCATTTTAGATTTTGTAGCTAATTGCAGTGTTTTTACAGGGTCCTGTAGCTCCTTCATCCCTGATCATGGCTGAACCTACTACTCCCTGTCTTCCACCTCCTCCTCCACCTCCTCCTATATTCACAGATGAGGATCCAATATCCGACAGTAGTGCGGCTCTGCGTTCAGCACTGTTCACCCAGCTCAACCAGGGAGAGGCCATTACTAAAGGTGTGCAACAGAAAACCTATTTACTGTGCTATGTTTGGGTATAGGTTCGATTCTACTGCTAATTAAAGACTTTCATACCGAATTCTGGGTTATGCGTTTTATCAGTGCACATTACCTTTGAAGTTTTGTGATTCTTTATCCTTTCTCAACTGATTTACATCAAATAATGCCTAACGTTTTGATTTTTTCTTTTTTGAGAAACAGTTTATGGTGTTCATGATAATGTAGTGTTTAACACATCTGCTTCAAAGGAAGAAGATCCTAGGTTCAAGTCTCAAGGCGTTTCTGTATAAAGTTTGCAGGTTCTCCCTGTGCTTGCATGGGTTTAATCCAGGTACTCCCGTTTTCTCTCAGAGTCCAAAGGCATGTATTTTAGGCTAATTGGTTGTTCCAAATTGCCCCTATGAGTGATTGTGAATGGTTGTGTACATGCTGTTCCTGCAGTGGTCTGGAGAGCTGTTCAGGGTGTACCTCACCTTTGCCCCGAGTTGGCTGAGATAGGCTACAGCCTCCCCGCGACACTGGTCGTAAATATATTAAATATAACAGTATTCATCTGTGTGGAGGGGGAAGGAAGAAAGCAATTGTTTTTTAGTGGCAGCTCACACTTACTGCACAGTCGCAGTCAGCTTGGCAGTTCGCACAAAATAAAGACAGTCACAGAAGCAGCAAGCATGGAAGAACATGTTGAAAGAATACAAATCTAACATAAATAAGCACTGATTAGAATTCCTACACAAGTATACAACATAAAATCTAACAGAACACCAGCAATAAACATTAAACTAACAAAGATCTTACTTACAAGAGTCAAGCGCTCACTACAGCGGCACAGTGACGGTTTAACAGCACATCACGTGGTAGGGGTTATTCAGACCTGTGCAGAAGAAACACATTCAGAGAAATCATACTCACAATCCAAGTTTTTTTAAGATATTACCAGCCAATCATACACGGCTGCAGTACAATGCAAACAAGTACAGGTTTAGAGCTCCAGGTAATGTTCACGTTTAACATCAGATGAAATACAGACTACTTGATATATTGTGATCTTTAGCATGCCTCTGCCAAAAACCTTTTTAGTGCTTTGTGTGCTTAAACTGTGACCCTCATCTTTGACCCATGTTCTTTAAATATGCACTAGTTCAGGAGCATTTTCTGATGAGTAACTAATGAAAGTTTGATCAAAATCCATGTAGGACTTCAGCCTGCAACTTGTGCACAAGACTTTTCTAAGATGACCTTATGTGACCTTGAAAATGTAATAAACAAACCATGGTGGGGAGACTATGGGTGGCACAGTGAAGTAGTTGTTAGCATGTCCACCTCACAATAAGAAGACTCGGGTGTTTTTGTTTGGAGTTTGCATGTTCTACCTGTGCTTGTGTGGGTTTCCTTCCCATTCCAAAAACATGCACAGTAGGTGAATTGGCTGTTCCAAAACGCCCCTAGGTGTAAGTGTGAATGGATGTGCGAGTGTTGGTCCTGCGATGGCCTGGCGAGCTGTCCCGGGTGTACCCCGCCCTCGTCCAGAGTGTGTGCCACCCTCCCTGTGGCCCTAATTAGGATTAACAGGCTTAAAAAATGAATGAGTGGATATGTAACATGAGTGAATGTTGGGTGGAGACATAATAAAGGAAAAAGTACACCTTGAAGGACAACACACACACAATTATTCACACTCAACCCTACAGGCAAATCGGAACAGACAGCCTAAACTGTATGCTTTTGGATTGTGAGTAAGAAAACCAGGCTACCCAGAGGAAACTCATACAGGCATTAAGAAAACATGCAAACTCCACACAGAAGCACCCAAGCCCGGCACTCGAACCCAGGAATGTCAGGCAGATGTTCTAATCATTACACCACTGTGCCTTGGCGTTTGTCTTTTTCAAAAAAATCTTTGATTTTATGTGTTCGGGTTGCTTTTTCTGCTCACCATGGTTGTAAAGAGAGATTATTTGAGCTAATGTGATTTCCTGATGGTTTAAATCAGTGTGGTTATTCTCCTCTGATCTCTGTCATCAACACAGCATTTCAGCCTAGCCATCTTCTCACAGGGTATTTGTTTTTCTCACCACTAAAAGTGTTTTGTGTGTGTGTGTGTGTGTGTGAAAGTGTTAGGAGATGAGCAGTTTCTGAAGCAGTCAAAACAGCTCATCGAGGAGCAACAATCATGTCACAGTTCTCAGAGATCACACTTTTGATGGTAGCCATCTGTTCAGGGTGTACCCGGCCCTCTCCCAGAATCGGCTGAGATGGGCGTCAACCTTCCCTAAACACTAATTAGGATTAAGAGGCTTAGAAAATGAATAAATTAATGGATGTTCAGTGTTAATGTTACTACAAGTTTTTGAACTGTATATGCTGTATTCACATTAGGGGCAGTGGTGGCCTGGTGGTAAAGGGCTCTGGATCGCTGATCCCTAGGTTGGGGGTTAAAGTCCCACTCTCCACAAGGTTGTCACTGTGCCCCCCAGTGCAGCTAACTGGGTTATCAAAGGCGGGGCATGTCTCTCACTGTCTATGGTGAGAGGTTCATGTAAAAGAACCATTGCTGGCCTTTGTAAAGCGTAGCTGCAAAGCTGTCAGTGTGTTTCTGTCCCTTGCTAAAGGGTTTTGTCAGGAAAGGCATCCGACGTAAAAAACATGCCAAATCAAACATGCGAATCAGATGATACGCTATGGTGACTACTGAGAAAGGGGAAAAAGCCGAAAGGGAAAAAAATGCTGTATTCTCAATGCTGCATTGTGCTGCCACATGATTGGCTGATTTAGATAACTGCATGAAGATGGGAGGGCTGAACTAAAAATGAAAAACTGAAATGGACAATGGAAAAAAAAATTTTTTTAATGCAGTTGTTTTGTCTCTTAGGATTGAAGCATGTGCATGATGAGCAGAAGACCCATAAGAACCCTACTCTTCGCTCTCAGGGTGGGACAAGCCAGAATTCACCATCAAAAGGCAAAGCTCAGAACTCCACCACTCCTACTCCAGCTAAGAAGAGTTCTCCCCTCCTGGAACTGGAGGGGAAGAAGTGGAGGGTGGTAAGTCTAGTTTACTTTTTTCGTTTTTTAATGATACACATATTCGTAAGGTAGATTTGGTTTAAGTTGAGGCTGTGGATAACAAATAGTATTAATGGCCTTAAATAAAATGAAACATAAACATGTAAATACTGTAGTTTGTTTCCAGTGATTATTCCAGATTCTACTGTCACATTCTCCTAACTCATGTGTGTTTGTATGTATCTGACCTTTAGGAATATCAGGAGCAGGTGCATGACCTGGTAATAGAAGAAACAGAGCTGAAACAGGTGGTGTATATCTTCAGCTGCAACAACTCCACACTTCAGATTAAAGGCAAAGTCAACTCCATCATAGTGGGTGAGTGAAGCGCTTTAAACTCCTTTTACCTGAATGTGGATGTGGATGTTGCTCTTTGAACATCTGTTTATTTCTGATTGTGTAGACAACTGCAAGAAACTCGGCCTTGTGTTTGAGAATGTGGTTGGCATTTTTGAAGTGATCAACTCCAGAGACATCAAGCTTCAGGTCAGAATAAACACCAGTTTGTAATTATGAGGCTTAAGGATTCCGATAAATAAATATATAGAATACATATATACGGTGGTACCTTGACTTACGAGTGTCTTTATAACAAATTTTCCATAATACGAGCTTTGATCCCACCAAAAATCTGCCCCATCCAACGAGCAAATTTTTTATTTATGAGCTCTGCTGTGGAAATGGCTTTTCCGGGCTGATTAGCCTTGTATTCTTCCGCGTGTATTCCTTCGCGCTCCGGGAATGCCTTGTGCAGTGTTTCTCAATTATTTTCTGTGATGCCCCCATAGGAAGAAAAAAAAAATTTCACACCTTCCCCAGTGCTATAAATAGTGTTTACTGCACTTCATATCATTTGCTCGGTGCTTTTTCCCAATACCATAGAGAACACAGTGAGAGCGCCACCTAGTGTAATTGCACGTCCTCTACAGTAGGTACAGTGGCACTCTCACTGTGTTCCCTACCATAGGAAGTGAGAGCGCCACTGACACCTACTGTAGAGGATGTGCAATTACACTTAATTATAAAACAGTATGGCAAAAAAGCATGTTCCCCAGGGTCATACGTGCCCACCTGGCATCACACCCCATATTTGAGAAGCACTGGCCTTGTGGGAGCTCACCACAAGCGTTTTCTCGCTGGCATTTGTAGCGTGCACATGCACAAAATTATCCCCCTCCTTCACTTCTCTGTTACGCACCCCCTCATGCCTGCCCATATGACATCTTCGCGCCCATGTGACATCTTTGCCACAGTCAATGATTGGAAGGGTTAGTTGACTTATTGTTTATTCTTGTTTTATTATTATTTATGATTAATTGTTATTAATGTTAATGTACATGTATTATTATTATGAAATATTTATTGTTTTTACATGTTTATCTTTAATATATTAGGTCAAACATTCAAGTTTTTGTCAGGTTATATGAATTTGGGAGGGGGTGGGAACGGATTAATTGGTTTTCTATTATTTCCTCTGGGGATTTTTGTTTTATATAACGAACATTTTGACTTATGAGCTCGTCCTCAGAACAGATTAATTTCGTAAGTCAAGCTACCACTGTATATTATACAGGAATAATGTGATCAACATGATCAGCAGTCTGGAGATTAAAAATATTATTTAAATCTATATTTTCTAGTTTGTTATTCGTGGAAAGTCATCAAATAATTTTTCGTTTTGTAGCATTGCTTGAAAGGTTAGGGCCGATTGGAAATGCAAATATAATCCATGATAAAATTGTACAAAAAATTTGATGTGGATCCTGAATTTTTTTTTTTTTTTGGTTTTGTTTTGCAGATTACAAATGAAAAAAGGTTATGAAAGGTTATAATACTTTATAACAAATAGAAAGAAAATGAAAATTCCTCAATACTTTCTGACTATCATTTACACAGTGTTCATGTAGCATTAATAATTTTTTTATTTTTTTAATTCCATCATAATTTTGAGAAAATTATTAGTTTTTTTTTTGGACAGGTGCTGGGAAAAGTGCATACCATTTCTATCAATAAGACAGAGGGATGCCACGTCTACCTAAGCAAGGAGTCTCTCAACTGTGAGATAATCAGTGCCAAGAGTTCGGAAATGAACATACTGGTTCCTCAGGAAGATGATGATTATGTGAGTGAAGTGATATTTAGTTTTACTTTTTCGCATCATTGACATGTTTGGAGTGAATCAGTTACACAGCATTTGAATGAATGAAACCTGGTTGTACTTTCTGTATCAACAGAGAGAGTTTCCTGTGCCTGAGCAGTACAAGACAGTTTGGGACGGGTCCAAACTGGTGACAGAGCCGACTGAGATTGCTGGTTGATTGACAGAATCATTTATATATCCACTTCTGTGTTGGTAGTCTGCATTACCTGTATCTCTCCCTGTTCATTCATCACACACCCTTTTACACACACATTTTCATCTTGTACCTGGATTACAGTCAGTGATTCTCCATTATAAAGGCTAATTTAGTGTAAGAATAGAACTACTTGAATCCATATGGTAGGAACGCAATCAAATCCATAATGAAGGTTGAGATTTAACACAATAATACACAGCCTGGCCAAAAAAAGTCACACACTCTAATATTTATTGGAGAGCATTTAGCCTTGATTACAGCATATGAACTATACAGCATTGTTACTCCAGTTGGTCAGGTCGAGGCTCAGCATCATTAATGTGGTAGTAAAATTATGTGAGCTGATGACCTCTTCCCCGGGGGTATGGATATAAAATGGGGACGCAAAAAATGAAAGAGTGGTTCGGGGCACATGAGGAATCATTTACACATGTTTTGGCACCTCAGAGTCCTGACCTTAAAACCTATTGAAAGTTTTCGGGATGTGCTGGAGAAGACTTTATGGACTGGTTCAATTTTTCCCTCAGCAATTCAAGACGGTCGTGTTGCTTAAGTTTTACTTTCACTGCTGTCCCCCCCAGTGCATCTTCCTGGGTTATTAAAGGCTGGTCATGTCTCTCACTGTCTGTTGAGAGCGGTGTGTAAAAGAACCATTGGTGACTTTTGTAAAGAGTAGCTGCATAGCCATCAGCGTGTTTCTGCCCTGCGATGGCCTGGCAAGTTGTCCATGGTGTATTCTGCTCTCGCCCAGATTCAGCTGAGATGGGCTCCAGCTTCCTCATCATCATCATCATCATCATCTTCATCATCATCTTCTTCCGCTTAGTCCAGGGTCGGGTCGCGGGGGCAGCAACCTTAGCAAAAAGGTCCAGACATCCCTCTCCCGAGCTACTTCCTCCAACTCTCCCGGGGGGACACCGAGGCGGTCCCAGACAAGCCGAGAGACATAGTCCCTCCAGCGTGTTCTAGGTCGACCCGGGGGTCTCTTCCCGGTTGGACATGCCCGAAACACCACACCAGGGAGGCGTCCGGGGGGCATTCTGACCAGATGCCCGAGCCACCTCAACTGGCCCCTCTCAATGCGGAGGAGCAGCGGATCTACTCCGAGCTCTCCCCGGATGGCGGAGCTTCTCACCCTATCTCTAAGGGAGAACCCCGCCACCCGGCGAAGAAAGCTCATTTCAGCCGCTTGTATCCGTGATCTTGTTCTTTCGGTCATTACCCAAAGCTCATGACCATAGGTGAGGGTTGGAACGTAGATCGACTGGTAAATTGAGAGCTTCGCCTTGCGGCTCAGCTCCTTTTTCACCACAACGGACCGGTACAGGCACCGCTTAACAGCAGAGGCTGCAGCGATCCGTCTGTCGATCTCTCGCTCCATCCTTCCCTCACTCGTAAACAAGACCCCAAGATACTTAAACTCCTCCACTTGGGGCAGGCCCTCATTCCCGACCCGGAGGGTGCATTCCACCATTGTCCGACTGAGAACCATGGCCTCGGACTTGGAGGTACTGATCTTCATCCCGGCTGCTTCGCACTCAGCTGCGAATCGCTCCAATGAGAGCTGGAGGGCCCGACTTAATGAAGCCAAAAGAACAACATCATCCGCAAAAAGCAGAGACGATATCCGATGGCCACCAAACCAGAACCCCTCATCGCCTCGACTGCGCCTAGAAATTCTGTCCATAAAAATTATGAACAGAATCGGTGACAAAGGACAGCCTTGGCGGACTCCAACTCCCACTGGAAACGAATCCGACCTGCTGTTACCAATACGGACCAAACTCTGGCTCCGGTGATACAGCGACCGAATCGCTCGTAGCAACGGAGCCGGAACGCCGTATTCTCGAGCACGCCCCACAAGATCTTTCGGGGGACACGGTCGAAAGCCTTCTCCAAATCCACAAAGCACATGTGGACAGATTGGGCAAACTCCCATGCCCCTCCAGAATCCTGTGGAGCGTATAGAGTTGGTCAAGAGTGCTGCGGCCAGGACGAAAACCACATCGATCCTCCTGACTCCGAGGGTCGACTATCGGTCCGATCCTCCTCTCTAGTACCCCTGCATAGACTTTCCCACGTAGGCTGGGGAGTGTAACTGCCCGGTAATTGGAACACACCCTCCGGTCCCCTTCTTAAAAATTGGGACCACCACCCCAGTTTGCCAATCCAGAGATACAGCCCCGATGACCACCCGATGTTGCAGAGCCGTGTCAACCAAGACAGTCCTACAACCTCCAGAGCCCTGAGATATTCCGGGCGGATCTCGTCCAACCCCGGAGCTCGACCACCGAGGAGCTTTTTGACAACCTCAGTGACCTCCACTCCAGTGATGGGCGGACCCTCACCCGAACCCCAGGGTCTTCCTCTTCCACGGAGGGCGTGTTGGTGGGATTGAGAAGGTCCTCAAAGTATTCCCTCCACCTCTCAACAACATCCCCAGTCAAGGTAAGCAGCTCCCCACCTCCACCGTAAACAGTGTTTGTGAAGAACTGCTTCCCCTCCTGAGGCGTCGAATGGTGGCCCAGAACCTTTTGAGGCCAACCGATAATCACTCTCCAGGCCCTCACCGAACTCCTCCCATGCCCGAGATTTTGCATCTGCGACAGCCTTGGCTGCAGCACGCTTGGCCTGCCGGGTACCCGTTTGCTGCCTCAGGAGTCCCACAGGCTAATAAAACCCGATAGGCCTCCTTCTTCAGCTGGACGGCCCCCTTCACCGCAGGTGTCCACCACCGGTTCGGGATTACCGCCACGACAAGCACCGACGACCTTACAGCCACAGCTATGGGCTGCCGCCTCAGCAATGGAGGCACGAAACATGGCCCATTCGGATTCCATGTCCCCGCCTCCTCCGAACGTGGTTGTAGCTCTGCCGGAGGTGGGAGTTAAAGGCCTCTCGGACAGGGGCTCCGCCAAACGTTCCCAGCAGACCCTGATTACACGCTTGGGCCTGCCAGGTCTGGAAGGCAACCTCCCACACCACCGAAGCCAACTCACCACCAGGTAGTGATCGGTAGACAGCTCAGCTCCTCTCTTCACCCGAGTGTCCAGAACATATGGTCGCAAGTCCGATGACACGACTACAAAGTCAATCATCGAACTGCGACCTAGGGTGTCCTGGTGCCAAGTGCACTTATGGACACCCTTATGTTCGAACATGGTGTTCGTGATAGACAAACTATGACGAGCACAGAAGTCCAACAACGACACACCATTCGGATTCAGACTGGAGAGGCCGTACCTACCGATCACACCCTTCCAGGTCACACTATCGTTGCCCACATGGGTGTTGAAGTCTCCCAAGACAACGAGCGAGTCTCCCGAGGGAGCGTTCTCCAACACCCCCCCCAAAGACTCCAAAAAGGGTGGGTACTCTGAACTGTCATTTGGTGCATAAGCACAAATAACAGTCAGGACCCACCCCCCCCACCCGAAGACGGAGGGAAGCTACCCTTTCATCAACCGGGGAGAACCCCAACATTTGGGCACCGAGACGGGGGGCAACAAGAATACCCACACCGGCTCGCCGCCTCTCCCCATGAGCAACTCCAGAATAGAAGAAGGTCCAGCCTCTTTCGAGATGGATGGTTCCAGAGCCCAAGCTATGCGTTGAGGTGAGCCCGACTATATCTAGTCGGTATCTCTCCACCTCACGCACCAAATCAGGCTCCTTTCCCGCCAGAGAGGTGACATTCCATGTCCCGAAGGTCAGAGTAAGCAGCCGAGGATCAGTCCGACAGAACCCATGCCTTTGGCTGCCACCCAACTCACACTGCACCCGACCCCTAAAACTCCTCCCACGGGTGGTGGGTCCATGGGAGGGCGGACCCATGTCTCCTTTTCGGGCTGGGCCCGGCCAGGCTCCATGGGCATAAGCCCGACCACCAGGCGCTCGCCTTCGAGCCCCTCCCCTGGGCCTGGCTCCAGGAGGGAACCCCGGTGACCCGCGTCCGGGCAAGGGAGACTGCTTCTTTTGTTGTCTCGTGTCTTTAGGGGTTTGTTTTGAATCGCACTTTGTCTGGACCTTCACCCCGGACCTGTTTGCCTTGGGTGACCCTATCAGGGGCATTTGCCCCCGACAACATAGCTCCTAGGATCATTAGGTCACGCAAACCCCTCCACCACGATAAGGTGGCGATTCAAGGAGGGGCTCCAGCTTCCTTGCGACCCTAATTAGAATTAAGAATTTCAGAAAATGAATTAAAAAGTTTGTTTAAACAATGGCATGATGATTATTTGCTGTAGGTTAAAGGAGGTACAACAATATATTCGTGCATATAACTTTTTTGGCCGGGCAGTGTAATAGGAGTTGTATTGTTTTTTTTTTTTTTTTTTTGGTTTCTTGTTAAGGTTCAGACATTTTTAAACTCATTAAATTTATCAGGACGTTATCCCTGAAGAAAAGGAAGGAAAATCACCATCTTTTGAGGTTTTTCCATGATGGTGAAGAATAACTATTCATTTTAAGGCACTTTTGAATTTCATGCATAAGTCCTATTCATTTTGTATTTTTCTGTTACATGTATTTCTAAACCTGACTGTTATTGCTGTTGTTGTTGTTGTTGATGTTGTTTTTGTTATGTTTTTAATAAGAATAATAAGTAAAATTTGAGCAAAATTTCAGAAGTTTTTAGATATAGACCGAGACCAGGATTAAACTGAAGGGGAAAAAACAAATAAGACTTAATATAAACTTCAAGACTATTTGCTTTGATATTCGAAATGGGTACTTTGTGTGCAAACAAATGGGTGCTTCCAGGATTACTTTTTTATATCTTTATTTTTTAGCAATTTTTATGCATAATTTACCATTTATTTTGTTTGTTACCGAACAGCCACAAGCACAGCGTGTTTCATAGCATGGAATACTGTGCAATACCAGTAAACCTGTGCCATCAAGATCACACACAGCAACCATAATCAACACTTCATGATAGAAATATAGACTAGAAGGAAACTCTCAGCACACTGCACACTAAATTTTCTTGATATCATCTGCATATTGTAACCACTCTAACTTCTTGTGTGAGGTATTTCTTGAGAGTTTGTTTACTATTTCTCAACCATTTTCATCCAGAGTGACATATACGATACACACAGAATAGAACAGTAAACGTTACAGTCACAGTTAAGGATAAAGGAATTTGAGGGAGTCGTTGCATGTTCATTAGATTACTTCTTGATTTCCCATCATACTTTTGAAAAGTCCCATGCTTCCAATATGGCTCTTTGAAGGAATCTTAACTTGGGCATAACCGGAAACAGGCGGCACAGTACTGTAGTCAGTGGTGCAGTGGTTCGCATGGTTGCCTCACAGCAAGAAGATTCTGGGTTTGATTCTCTTGCTTGGGGTATTTTCATGTGGAGTTTGAATGTTCTTATCGTGCAGGGTTTTCTCCTGATACTCCAGTTTCCACCAACAGTCCAATGCGCAGTAGACTGGCTGTTCCAAGTTGCCTGTAGGTGTAAGAGTGAGTGTGAATGGGTGTACGTGTTATAATGCAATGGTCTGGCGACGTACTGAGGTGTACCCCAGAGTCGTCTGAGATGGGTGCAAGCCTCCCTGCAACCCTATTTAAAGAATGAATGAATTAATAATTTGAAGCCATACCACTTTGACGCTTAGCAGTCAAAATCCAGAAGTCAGTTTTTTGGGTTGCTAACCCTGGACTTGGCGCTTCTGTGCATCCAAATGATTTCTTTACGCACACACATTATGCTAGCGGTTCTCCAGAAACCTATTGAGTTTGAGGTCACCAGGTAAAAGGTCAAAGTCATGTGGGGAACATTTTTTTGTTCTATAACTTATTGTAATGTTATGCTGATAAGTTCATAAAACGCGACACGTATGTTCTGATTATAATCATAACATCACAACCATGTCCCTAGGTCAAAGGTCAAGGTTACACTGAAAGTTGTAGTATATCTTGGCACTTTTATTATTTAAAAACTATAGTTGAAATTCCCATGCATGCTTTTATTGGAATTTATGATAAGAACCTACAACTGAACTGCACCACTGGGCCTCACTAGAAAACTTGTTGAATAATATTGTTTTACTTTGTTATTTGGGGTCATTCTGTCGTTGAACTGTATTTGAAATATGTAATCATTATTTTTAAAGGGATTACCATCACCCCTTGTGCTTTCCTCATAATAAGATGAGAGAGTGAGCAGAAATGTAACATTCAGTTACAATACATAAACAGCCCAAGAGATTAAAGTTAGAAAATGTATTGAAGAGCATCATTGTCGGCTGTTTTCACTCGAGGGAATGTGGGGAAAAGGTTTAGGAATAAGATCCTGAACTTGTAGAACATTTGCTGCTCGGTATTTAAAAAAAAAAAAAAGGAAATATACATAAGCATACTGTATGTCACACTCTGATAAATATTTCAGTTTAGAGAGACGATAACGTATATTTTCACACTACTCCTTCAAATAAAACCAAAATAACTGCTGAATGTTTTCTCTGCATTTCTTTTGCCTCCTAACGAATTCGGACAAACAAATGTATTGTGTACGACAAGCATCACACAGCAATACATGACCGGTTTATTGTGATTCTGTTTAAAATGCAGTAATCAAGAGTTTGTTTACGTTTAAACTGTAGAATATGTTCAGGTTGAACATGTGACCTGTTGAAGCCTTAACTGAAATTATTTCCACTTGAATAATGACCTGTTAAAGATAAAATTGTTTTCAGTCTTTTCTAAACAATAGGCAACAATAAAAACATTTTCAAGTAAAATCACATTTTCAAGTTCTGTATAAAGCAGTGGTTCTCAAATAGTGGGGCGCGCGGTATGATACCAGGGGGGCACGTATAACCTTGGGGAACATGCTTTTCTGGAATAGTGTATGAGAATTAAGTGTAATTGCACCTCCACTCCACTAGTTGACAGTGGCGCTCTCATTGTCACACTATAGTGTAGCGGTTTTTCGCACGAGCAAACGATATGAAGTGCAGTAAACAACCCCTCGAGAAACAACATGGAAAAATTTCTAACAGGAATGAAGAGAAAGGTGGAGAGGGACGAAGATATTAACACATAAGTAAGTTGAATAAGTTTAAATAAGGACTTTTTTTTTTTTTAATTTCAGGCACATTGGTGTACTTTCAATCTTTTGTTACAGATTAAAAAGAATTTTAGTGAAGTTTTTCTTTGTTGTAAGTTGAACTATCTTTCTTTTTTTGTTGTTGTTTACAGGGCGTGAAACTTTTTTTTTCCTTCTTCCTAGAGGGGGCGCCACAGAAAATAATTGAGAAGCACTGGTATAGAGAAGAGGTCAACATTACACGACACTCACTTCAGTACAGAAAATACAAAATGAATTCAGAAACACCCCATTTGGGTTTGAGTCCTGGGCTCGGTTTGGGTGTTTCTATGTGGAGTTTGCATGTTGTCCCCCTGCTTGTGTCCATTTCCTCCAGGTACGCCGGTTTCCTCACAGTAAAAAAAAAAGAATATTAGGCTAATTGGCTGTTCCAAATCGCCCTTGAGTGTAAGTGTGAATGTGCGTGTTGGACCTGTAATGGTTTGACAAGCTGTTCAGGGTGTACCCTACGTTCCCCCACGGTCGGCTCAGATAGGCTCTTGCAGCCCTGATCCCAACCTTTTTTTTATTATTATTCCTACACAACTAAAAAGATTTTGCTCTGACCTCGCAACTCCTACATTTTATACTTTGTTCAAGGATAAAGGATGTGGAATCACAATAAATTTTTATCAAAAGAAGATATTTATTTCAAAAGTTACAGCCCTGCTCCTGGTTAGGAACCCCTGCGCTCGTCGGATTAAGAGGTTCAGCAAATGAGCAAGTGTTTTTTGCGCCATCTAGTGGTCAAATAAGATTAATTTCCCATCAATGGCAAAGAGAAATCACAGTAGTGTACAACAGACATGAATGCTTAGTACATCAAATGAACTATACAATTTCTCTCACACACACACCGAACAAAAGTTTGTTGACACTTGACCATGACACTATTATGTGTTTCTTGATCATGGAAATCCAGATTTTGCTCCTCTTTGGTATAATAATACATTTCTTTTTTCTAGGAAGGCTGCCCACTAAATTTTGTAGTGGGGATGAAGGGATTTGTGATCTTTCATCCACAAGAGCATTATTAAGGTCAGGCACTGATGTCAGGTGGGAACACCTGGGGCAGTTGGCATTCTAGTTCATCCCAAACGTGTTCAGTGATGTTGAGGTCAGTGCTCTGTGCAAGCGACTCGCGTGCTCTCACGCCAACCTTGGCAAGGCATGGAGCTCACTGTGTGCGCACGGGGACTGTCGTACTAGAACAGGTTTAAGCTTCTTAGTTCTAGTGACGGGAAATTGGAACCCAACAGCAGACAAGGACATGCTTTACAATTTGTGACCCAACTTTGGGGTGAAAAAGCTACAAAACCTCTGCTTATGCCATGTATATCCTTCTTCCACTGTTCCATTACTGTTATTAATTACAGTGGTCTTCTACAGTGCTGCTGTTCAGTGATCCAATCAGTACCACAACATATAGTAATAACAATGTAATAACTACACACATTGCAAGACAATGACAATTATTTCAATTTGGCTTTATTTATTATTCAGTGTTTAATGACCATATTTCCCTGAGAGTCCTGCGTGAAAAGTATGTCCAGATCTGGATTCTCCTCCATTTCCTGAGACCTCGAAGACGGGATAAATAAACGCACTCGGGCATCACAGGAATTAGTTTGGTCCTTCAGTGCGCACCGGGATGGTGTGCTGCGATGGGCGATGACCTGAAAGCCTTCTGAGTCCTGAGTGAACAACATGCTGAATGGATCATCATCATCATCATCATCATTATTCTCTTGAGTCTCGATGACTGACTTCTTTGGGGTTCGATGAAGCTTTCTGTTAGAGCATGAAGAGTGTTTTGCCGGACTGGAACACACATACTGTTTATCAGGTGAAAGTGCAGTTCTGTGTCTTGGTGACGAGGGTCTGCTATTTTCTTTATCTGCCCTCTTCACAGGTGACCACTGACATCTCTGCTCAAATTGCTCTCTCTTTTTATAAGGCTTGAAACATTTTGTTGTGTTCTGGATCTCTGTGGCTGGCCTCAGAGTTAAGAGTGCAGCACTGTTCATTGTAACACAGTCTTTGGACAGTTCCTGAGTATGAATATCTTCTGGAGAGACAGACGTTGAAGAGCCATCACTGTTTTCTTCATAGATACTGCTATGCATCTGTAACGTCTCATGAGAATATTGCTGTGTCTGATCCCTGGAAAGACTTTCAGGCCCCTCAGCAGTTATCCAGCCATGTACCTTCCCTTTGCTGCTGTCTTTTTCTGAATCTGTTACACTTTTGATGTTAAAACCCTCAGATGGTTTCCGCTTTCCTGCTGGTTCACTTTCTTCTGACTGATATCCATAAATCAAATGTAAAAACCGCTGCTCTTTATCAGCGTAACAGACTTCCCCTGACAAACTCTCCCCAACCGCCTCAAGTTCCTGCGCAGCTATTATAGAGGAACATCCACTTAATTTACCAAGTTCCAAAGGCTTTTCAAACTTCGTCTCTCGCTTTCGTTTTGTCCCTGTAGATGCTTCAGGAAGAGGAGTAGAAGATGAAGGCAACAGAGACCTGCAGTCCTCTGCATCTATGATCAAGAAATCCTCATTCAGTATTCAAATAATCAAGCACAGGTAAAATAAAAGGGAGCTGTTTTTTGTGTGCTTTACCTCCTCCTTTTTTACACTGGGGTAGAAAAAACGAGGAAATTTTGCTTTGTTTTGTTGCAGGCATTTCCATTTTGGTTTGGGTAAAATTCAGGGCCACTGCCCCAGTATAACCCCCAGACCGAGCCAGTGGATTCAGGAGTTTGGATATCGGTTGTACCAGTTTCTGTAAAGAAGAAAGACTTTACAGAAAACTGCTTCTACATGGTGCTGACAGTGAAGCAAAGAAATAGGAGTGTGATGAGATTAGGTGCTACGAGTTAAAAAAAAAAAATCTGGCGGAAGACGACATATGCACATAGCACATGCAGTCTCTGGGTTGACCAATCAACTGCCTGAACACTCATCAGTTGAATTAAATGAGCCAAATCAGGTGTGCTGTTGCTGGGTTGACACAAAAATCCGCACATGGCCCTTTTGGCACCTCTGTGTTTAGCTCCCTTCAATTTATCATTCATTTTGTTTTTATTGATTGCTGTTTAGATATTTTTTATTACTTGTTTATTTTAGGTCGTTTTGAATGTTTTATGATTTGCCTTAATTTGTGACGTACAGCACTTTGATTCAGCCATGCTTGTGTATAAATAAAATTGGTATGGTAGAATCTAAAACAGGCATGTGCCACAAAAGGGCCATGTGGCTGCACATTTTTTGTTTCAACCAAGCAGCAACACACTTCTTCTTTTACTTTCGGCTGGTCCCTTCAGGGGTCGCCACAGCAAATCATCCGCCTCCACCTCACCCTGTCCTCCGCATCTTCTTTTCTGACTCCAACGACCTTCATGTCTTCCTTCACCACATCCATAAATCTCTTCTTTGGTCTTCCTCGAGGCCTTCTGCCTGGTAGTTCCAACCTCAGCATCCTACTGCCAATATACTCACTATCCCTCCTCTGTACATGTCCAAACCATCTCAATCTAGCCTCTCTGACTTTGTCTCCGAAACATCTTACGTGGGCTGTCCCTCTGATATACTCATTTCTGATCCTATCCATCCTCGTTACTCCCAGCGAGAACCTCAACATTTTCATTTCTGCTACCTCCAGCTCTGCCTCCTGTCTTTTCCCCAGGGCCACTGTTTCTAACCCATACAACATTGCTGGCCTCACCACCGTCTTGTACACTTTTCCCTTCATTCTTGATGACACTCTCCTATCGCACATCACACCAGACACTTTTCTCCAACCATTCCAGCATGCCTGCACACGCTTCTTCACCTCTTTTCCACACTCTCCATTGCTCTGGATTGTTGAGCCTAAGTACTTAAAATTGTCCACCTTCGTTATCTCTGCTCCCTGTAACATCACCGTTCCTCCTGGGTCCTTCTCATTCACACACATGTATTCTGATTTTCTGAGGCTAACCTTCATTCCTCTCCTTTCCAGGGCATACCTCCACCGCTCTAGATTTTCCTGCACTTGTTCTCTGCTCTCACTACAGATCACAATGTCATCTGCAAACATCATAGTCCATGGAGATTCTTGTCTCACCTCGTCTGTCAGCCTGTCCATCACCATAGCAAATAAGAAGGGGCTCAGAGCTGACCCTTGATGCAGTCCCACCTCCACCTTGAATTCGTCGGTCACACCGACAGCACACAACACACCTGACTTGCTTATTGAAACAAACGATTTGTGTCTTCAGACAGTAGATTGGTCAATCTGTGTGTCTGTACAGAGACTGACCAATCAACTGCCTGAAGACTCAGATCAGTTATTTAAATGAGCAAAGTCAGATGTGCTGCTGCTTGGTTGAAACAAAAACCTGCAGCCACATGGCCCTTCGTGAGTTTGACACCTGTCATCTAAAAGCTTGACCGAATAAGGATGATGCATGATACGATCCAAATCACACTAGTATTAAAAACCAATAATGTAAGAATTGTGAAAGATGAAAACCACTGTATGACCTTGCTGAGTGTTTCTTAACTCTAAACATGGGTGGGGGGAGACAAAAACAAATACAAGCTCCTTTCCAGTCAAGCAATGAACACTGAAGATACAGAGCATGAAGCTGGCTACAAACACAACAAAAACATCTGATAAAGGGCTGCCAACTGAGGAAAGTACCATTTTGTACTCCATTAACCAAAAATTAGTATTCTGAGCAGAAAATTTGTATTTGTAACAGACAAAATTAGTACTGTACTCAAATTAGGATTGCATAAAATTACATATGGATATACAGGTTATCTTTGTCAAATTTTACTGCATTTTGGATAAATAATGAAAGAAAAAAAGAACAGCAAACCAGGTTTATTTGACATAATTCTACTGGTGTTATATAATATGTAATTATTATTATATTATGACCCTGAGTGATATCGGATAACAATCATATAAATAATATATATGTATATATAATATACTGGATTATATACATGGATTTTATATATATGACAATCTTAATAAATGGATAAATTGTTCAATACAGTATTCCGATAAAAAAAAAATCTTGCTTTCTTTTCGCCGCCATTTTGGATTTCCCGCAATCATTCAATGATTGGTTCTGGTCACCACAGCGTACATGTAAGATAGCCGCTGATTCGTGGAAATCGACCAACCTTGCTGCCGATTAGCGAATCACGTGTGGGAAAAAAACAACAACAGTAACATCCCGTGAGATTATCGCGAGACTTCGCTTTGCCAGGAAGGTAAACATGTAAACAAGGATTTACTTTTATGCAATTCATCAGAATTATTGATAAAATGTCAAATAAAATTGAAAGGAGCATATTTTCACTGAAAGTTTGAAATTCGTATTTATGTCTGAATGCATCGTATTGTCGTATTTTGTTATTTTTGTATGGATACGGGTAAATTCGTACAAGTGGGCAGTCCTGACATCTAGTGTGATACTGAGTATACATTCGTATACGGAGTGGTTTTAAGGGTTTGTACTGAAACTTACTCTCTGTTTCTTCGCTCTTAACTGTGCAGGGTCCAGCCAAACCCCACATTCATCCTGTGATGGTGGAGTTTTATCAGCTCTACTCTTGTAGCTTCTCTTCATCTTTATTCACCTTCATCAGCCAGCCAGCCAACACTGGGAACTCCTCTAATACACACTTATTCGCTCAAGATAGCATTCTCACTTATTTTCCCCGCAAATACACAAGTATAATCTGTCTAAAACAAAGAATAGAACCATGTCTTATCAAATAAATAACCTTATAAACCAGATAAACAGATTTGTGTTTATACAAACCGGGAGTTTCTCTCAGCTTTCCCGCGCAGTGTTTTGTACGGAGGTTATCGGGTTGCCAGGTTCAACAAATTTACTCTGCTGGTATTTAATGACGTTTGTATCTTCTCTTTCGGATTTTTCCCTTTCTCGGGAGTCGACACAGCGAATCATCTGATTCGCACATTTGATTTGGCATAGGTTTTTACGTCGGATTCCCTTCCTTTCACAACCCTTTAGCAAGGGACAGAAACATGCCAACGGCTTTGCAGCCTTCTCTTTACGAAAGTCAGCAATGGTTCTTTTACATCAACCTCTCACCATAGACAGTGAGAGACATGGCCCGCCTTTGATAACCCAGTTAGCTGCACTGGGGGGTACAGAGACAACCTAGTGGAGAGTGGGACTCGAACCTCCAACCTTTTGGATCAGCGATCCAGTTCCCTATACCACTAGACCACACTGCCCCATTTAATGACATTTCTATCTTCTTCTTTTACTTTCGACTGCTCCCTTCAGGGGTCACCACAGCAAATCATCCGCCTCCATCTCACCGTGTCCTCTGCATCTTCTTTTCTGACTCCAACGACCTTCATGTCTTCCTTCACCACATCCATAAATCTCTTCTTTGGTCTTCCTCGAGGCCTTCTGCCTGGTAGTTCCAACCTCAGCATCCTACTGCCAATATACTCACTATCCCTCCTCTGTACCATCCAAACCATCTCAATCTAGCCTCTCTGACTTTGTCTCCAAAACATCTTACATGGGCTGTCCCTGATGTACTCATTTCTGATCCTATCCATCCTCGTTACTCCCAGAGAGAACCTCAACATTTTCATCTCCGCTACCTCCAGCTCTGCCTCCTGCCTTTTCCTCAGGGCCACTGTTTCTAAACCATACAACATCGCTGGCCTCACCACCGTCTTGTACACTTTTCCCTTCATTCTTGCTGATACTCTCCTATTGCACATCACACTGGACACTTTTCTCCAACCATTCCAGCCTGCCTGCACACGCTTCTTCACCTCTTTTCCACACTCTCCATTGCTCTGGATTGTTGCGCCCAAGTACTTAAAATCCTCCACCTTCGTTATCCCTGCTCCCTGTAACATCACCGTTCCTCCTGGGTCCTTCTCATTCACACACATGTATTCTGATTTTCTGAGGGTAATCTTCATTCCTCTCCTTTCCAGGGCATACCTCCACCTCTCTAGATTTTCCTGCACTTGTTCTCTGCTCTCACTACAGATCACAATGTCATCTGCGAACATCATAGTCCATGGAGATTCTTCTCTCACCTCATCTGTCAGCCTGTCCATCACCATAGTAAACAAGAACAGCTCAGAGCTGACCCTTGATGCAGTCCCACCTCCACCTTGAATTTGTCACCAGTCTTACATCTCTCATACATGTCCTGCACCACTCTAACATACTTCTCTGCCACTCCAGACTTCCTCATGCAATACCACAGTTCTTCTCTTGGCACCCTGTCATATGCTTTTTCCAGATTCACAAAGGCACAATGTAGTTCCCTCTGACCTTCTCTGTACTTCTCTATTAACATCCTCAAAGCAAACATTGCATCTGTGGTGCTCTTTCTTGGCATGAAACCAAACTGTTGTTCACAAATGCTGACCTCTGCCCTTAGTCGAGCCTCCACTATTCTTTCCCATAACTTCATCGTATGGCTCATCAACTTTATCCCTCTGTAGTTGCCACAACTCTGCGTGTCTCCCTTGTTCTTAAAAATGGGCACAAGCACAATTCCCCATTCCTCTGGCATCTGCTCACTCTCTAGGACCTTGTTGAATGTTCTTGTCAGAAAATCTACTGCTACCTCTCCTAGACACTTCCATACCTCCACAGGTATATCATCAGGACCAACTGCCTTTCCATTCTTCATCCTCTTCAATGCCCTTCTCACTTCACCCTTACTGATCTTTGCTACATCCTGCTCCTCAATGGTCACCTCTTCTACTCTTTTTTCTCTCTCATGTTCCTTGTTCATCAGCTCTTGAAAGTACTCTTTCCATCTTCCCAGCACAATTCTGTCATCAGTCAATACGTTTCCCACTCTGTCCTTAATCACTCACTATAACTTGCTGCATGTCCTTCCTATCTCTATTTCTCTGCTGTGCCAACCTGTATAAATCATTTTCTTCCTCCTTACTGTCCAACCTAGCATACAAGTCATCATACGCCCTCTTTGGCCTTTGACACCGCTACCTTTGCTTTACGCTGTGTCTCCCTGTACTCCTGTTTACTCTCTTCGGTCCTCTCAATGTCCCACTTCTTGTTATCTAACCTCTTCTTTTGTACACATTCCTGCACTTGCTCATTCCACCAACAAGTCTCCTTATCTACTGTCCATCCAGAGGACACACCAAGTAACTGGTGACTGGTCTAATACACTATCTATAATTCAGGAAGGGTGGTTGAGTTTATTAGCTATATCGGGAACGTAAAGCAAAAGAAAATCATTAAATTCGAATGAGAGGAGAGTTCAGAATCTAATTTTGCACTACTGTACAGTATGAGGCCCAAAGATGGAGAGAGCATTATGCTGTGGGAGTGAATCATAAATACTTGGCAACAAAAAACTCCCTCTCAGTAAATCAGGATATGACGTAGGTCCAGCGACAAAACTTGTGTCACTTGTGACGTAAACACAGTTCATAGTAAGTTCCATTTCCTTCTGCTTTGCTTTTAGTTTTGTCGGCAGACATTGAATGTTAATACTGAGTTTGTTTTGAGTAAGTTAATTCATGTTGAACTCTGAGTTCCAGATCGGTAAAACACCGAGAAGTTAAATTTATGGGATAATTGCTGTGTTATGTTGTGAGGCTAAGCTAAGATAAGCTAAGCTAAGCAAAGCTAGTCTCGACTCAGCGTTGCTAGGCTAGCTGACAATTGAACAGTCCTCGGATAAATAGTTTTAATCAGCTATACAATGAAAAATGTAGGTTATTATGATAATATTTAGAAATGAAAAAAAATATATATATATATATATATATATATATATATATATATATATATATATATATAAATGTACATTCGCATATGTGTCTGTCTTTATGTTAAGTGTATGGATTGTATTTTGTACAACAAACGAACCAGATTATGTCCCTCTTGGTATTTTACCGTGGAGTTTATATGAATTATGAAAGAAAAGAAACAGCGACGTCTCAACGCCATCGCTAGAGCTGTATTATAATATACCTACCTTCGACTACATCTTTGTTAAATAAGTCGTGAGTTCGAGTAAATCTAATGTAGCGTAAGTCTTTCATAATTGTTTATCATGTGTTTCTGTATTAATTGGTTAAAGGTGAAGACAAACTTGGACTTGTCATCATGTTTCATGGAATTCCTGCTTCAGGAGGGATGGGAGGAGGTAAATCACAAGATATTTACTCCATTTAAGACATTATAACATTTCAGCCATAAGATATTCCAAAGTGACTGGCTGTCATGGCAGGCTTTGTTGTTGTTGGTGATTGTGGTTGTGTGTGTGCTCATTGTTTACGTGCATCTGTGATCACTTTGCATGGGTTAAATGCAGGGGCAAGAATTTCCCTTGGGGAGTCAATACAGTATATCAAATTGTAAACAAAAACTCATGTTACTAGTGTTGAAGGTATTGTTGTTATTGGTGGTGGTGGTGGTGGAAATGTAGTTCCTGTTTTTGTTGGTGATACTAGTAATGTTGTATTGGTGGTTTTTCATGTCCCCAACCATTACAAAAAAAACTCATGTCAACAAAATTGAGATTTAGAGACATGTACATGTTTCCTTCCTCACACCTATCATATCTTTGTGCCCATAACTATAAGAGGAGGCAGAGAGCCAAGCAAGCAGACATGTAACTTGTGTTTGTATTCTCTGTTTAACATACAAAAAAAAAATCCTGTTTTGTCTTCATTGTTATTTCTTACATTTGTTTAATTTTATACATCTAGCTCCGGCCAACAAGCCTGAATTATATGAGGTAAGAGTCAAATCGTTTAAGCCATTAAAATGATTTACATGCAGTGAGTTGTAACTTGGATGATCTATTATTTTATAGGAAGTCAAGTTGTATAAAAATGCCAGGGAACGGGAAAAGTAAGGAATATTTTGGAACAGCTTTTTTTTACTTTTGATTAAAGGTTCGAAAATGAAATATGGGCTATTTGCATGCAGTGGGTGTTAAATTATCATTTGTATTGAAAGGTATGACAACATGGCTGAGTTGTTTGCTGTTGTGAAAACACTCCAGGCATTGGAGAAGGCATACATTAAAGACTGCGTGACTCCTAATGAGTATGTTATATATTGTTTTGCTATTTTTTAAAACATGAATCATGTTCCACTGTGTGCATCTTTATGAAACAAATCTCTCCCTCTCTCTCTCTCTCTCTCTCTCTGTCTCTCTCTCTCTCTCTCTCTCAGATACACAGGGGCCTGCTCCAGATTGCTTGTGCAATACAAGGCTGCTTTCAAACAAGTCCAAGGATCAGATGTTGGCTCAATTGATGACTTTTGTAGGAAATACAGGGTAATTGGTTGTAATTTTATAAAGGCTGGTTTGTTTGAAGATTTGATTCTTTATAACTTAATCCTAATTTCTACATTTCTTTTTTGTTAGGATATCATATGTCATGAGTAACACTAGAGCCCAACCAATACATAATTTTTACAATTACTCCCAGTTTATATACTTGGCATGTAAAATATATTACAAGCAAAACATTAGTTGTGCTTATTTAGGTGTCTTCAGAAAGATAACATCTATTTAAAATAAAGCTTCGTTATTGTCATCAATATATATTTAAAAAAAACCAGTAAAATATTGTTTTGTAAGGATTTGGTGAATGCAAGTTAAATATACACAAATACAGAGTATAAAAAGGAAAAACTAAAGAGAAACATGTTATAAGATTGCTTGTTTCTAACAGTGAAATCACTGTGCTCACACTGATTTATTAACTTCATCTCTGAAATGATTAAAAAGAAACCGAAGAAAGGCTGTGAATATTGTTGCATAGTTTGTCCACCAGAGGGCACACTGTAATTCCGCTGTTTGCAATAGCACTACTTATCACATAGTTGAAGGATCCATATAGCTTCATAGTTATTTTCCACGACTATATCTACCAAAAAGGCTTTATCTACAGTTATCTAAAATATACAGATCATAATGCCATGTTAATTTATCAGTTTCTCTTTAAATGATGGTGTTTTTATTCTAAAGCATTGATTTAAATTGCATTAATGTCTCACAGGCATGTCAGAGGTTTATTGTTAAATTGTTTCTTCTGATTAATATCCTTTCTTATCTTGCAGCTCGACTGTCCACTCGCAATGGAAAGAATAAAAGAAGACCGCCCAATTACCATAAAGGATGACAAGGGAAATCTGAATCGCTGCATTGCAGACATTGTATCTGTAAGTGTCTGCCTTTTTGAAGAAAACAAAATGAAAGCCTGATAAACTTCTCTTTTACACTAAAAGTTTAATTGTCATATAGTTTTTACTTACATTTTTGAAGTTGGTATCTACTAAAAAGTATTTGATAGTTTGTTTTAACCTGTTTTGGAAAGATTGCTGTTTGTGGCCCTTTCCACTCTCATGAGTGTATGAAATTGTGAGAATAGGACATGGGCATGCCATTTCCAATAAGGCAATATAACGGCATAAATAACAGTATACATCTATTAATATTGATTCCATGCATCAGACAGGCTTCTTTTCCTATACATTAAACTGGGTATAGAGCGCAGTGTATTTAAATGCACAAAACTTCCATGTTTGCAGCTTTTTCTATGTGTATTACATCCACCTTTCACAGTACAAGTGTGCTCCCTAATTGGAGTACAGTTGGCCCCCAATTTACGAAGACCCCTTTGTACGAAATCTCCGGATTACGAAAAACATTTTCTTGAATTACCCTCCCCGAAATACTAAACAACCCCCTCTTACGAAAAGAAATTCAAACGAGTTGCGCTCTCGTTGACTGTCTCTCGCCCGCTGGCCTCCCAGGTAGACAGAAGGAAGCTTCACGCTTTAGTTTTTAGTTGAGTTTTTGACGTTGTTTTAGTTCAATAAATGTTTAGTAAATGTGGGCGCATTTGAGCTCATCTGGAATTCCGATCCCTCAAGGAATCAAATTAAAGTTGCGTTTGTCAAGCAGGGAATGCGCTTTGAATTCACTTGTGGGCGTGGCCCGAGACAGAGCGCGAGAGAGGGGCTTTAGTTTTTAGTTGAGTTTTTTTTTTAAGTTGTTTTAATTCAGTAAATGGTCAAGCAGGGAATTCACGTCTTGTGGGCGTGGCCCGCAATGCGCGCACGAGCCAGGGAGAGAGAGAGAGAGAGGGAATAACACTTTAGTTTTTTAAGTTGTTTTAATTCAGTGAATGGTCAAGCAGGGAATGCGCTTTGAATTCATGTCTTGTGGGCGTGGCCCGCAGCGCGCTCGTGCAGGACAGGGAGAGAGAGAGAAAGAGAAGGAATAACGCTTTCGTTTTTAGTTTTTTAAGTTGTTTAATTCAGTAAATGTTTAATAAATGTGGGTGCATTTGAGCTTATCTGGCATCCCGATCCCTCAAGGAATCAAATTAAAGTTGAGTTTGTCAAGCAGGGAATGAATTCACGTTTTGTGGGCGTGGCCCGCAGCGCGTGTGAGAGAAGGAGAGAGAGGTGTGTGTGTTAATAAAAATTATTAAGAATGGTTCAATGGTTTAATGAATATATATGTTAATAAAATGGTTTAATAAATAATTTTCTTTTACTTTTAACACACATTTCATACATAATTGGTATACTGTTATCATTTTTAGAGTTTATGGGGTTTATCCAGTCCTAAGACTGGAGACTTGGAACAAATTAGGCGTTTAACATGTAAGATGCTACCCCTACTTACGAAATCCCCGCTATACGAGAAGAGCTCTGGAACGGATTAATTTCGTAAATTGGGGGCCGACTGTATTTGTTTTGATTTTACACAAAAAGCTTTATTAAACATAGCACACTTGAGCACTATGAGCGTAATATATGCATGCAAACTTTTATTACCTTTAGGTTTAAATCCTCTTTAATCTTATTCGAGCTTTGAGTTTGAGGTATTGTGTTCAGAGTCTCTCTTTGGATTAATGCCACTGATATAGTGCTATTCAGTAGTTCCAGCAGTTCCATTAAACTGATTTTTGTCTGTGCTCTGTTTTGTGCCAGGACACAATTTATTACACTGCAGGATGTTGGTTGTGATGCCCCTCTTTCACTGTGCTCTGCATCGAAAAGCTGATGTCCACTTAATTGTGAAGGCCAAATGGTGCAGAGTAGATTTGAAATAGTAGCCCAGTATGAAATTTACTGTCAATTGTTCTTTTTCGTAGACAACCCCCCCCCTTTAGACACACAATTCAGATATATTTTACGTGATTATATTAACAGATTATGGCCTCATGCGAAACAAATCTAAAGTCCAATGTGCTTTTGCTTTTTTTATATTTTTTAACTGTGTGGATGAGTATGAAGGCTTCATCTTTTTTCAATTATTTTATTCCGTAGCTCTTCATCACTGTCATGGACAAACTGAGGTTGGAGATTCGAGCCATGGATGAGGTATTCACTCTTCAGCTGTTTGTTGATTTGAGTTTCTACAAGAGAAATTAAACACACTGTCCAGTCCCAGTGGTATTTTGTTTATCAGGAATATCTTTGCCTATTGCTGCGTGTTTCAGATCCAGCCAGACCTTCGGGAACTGATGGAGACGATGAACAGAATGAGCAATATGCCACCAGATTCCGAGGCCAAGGACAAAGTCAATCTTTGGTAAAGAGAAAGATCAAATAGTTTTGATATGAGGAGAAATAGAAGAGCATTTATAGGAACTATGACGCCTTTTAATATTTTTCTTTCCCTCTAATTTGCTGCAGTCTGTAGCTCAGTGTTCAAGAGCTGGTAGGATCATTTGAGGATATTATAAACCATTAAACATCTGCCTCAAACAAATTTCCACTTCTCAATATACAAAAACCTGCTGATCATTAATTAGAGCTCACAAAAATGTATCAATGAGACGGGAATGTCACCATGAAATGAAGCTAGCAGCTGTAACTATATAATGGAGGTCATCTTTAAAAAAAGTACAAATTCTTCCCTTTCCCACATCTTGAAACTTCAATACAGTATCTGGTGTTTTTGGATGAAAGCAGTGGAAAGGCTTTCTTTCGGTTTTTTTTTTTTTTTTTTTTTAAGCTACAGTGAGAGATATCTCCAGGGATTTTTTTTTTTTATGTCTACCTTAAAAAATAATTACTGTTATGAGGAAAATGGAAGTTTAGATTGAGATGGTTTGGACATGTACAGAGGAGGGATAGTGAGTATATTGGTAGTAGGATGCTGAGGTTGGAACGACCAGGCAGAAGTCCTAGAGGAAGACCAAAGAGAAGATTTATGGATGTGGTGAAGGAGGACATGAAGGTAGTTGGTGTAAGAGAAGAAGATACAGAGGATGGAGGTAGGTGTTGTGGCGACCCCTGAAGAGAACAGCAGAAAGGAAAGGAATAAGAAGACGAACATGGATGTCAACTGGGAAATTGTTGTACCTTCTCTCTTCTTCTTCTTTTCCTTTCGGCTGTTCCCTTCAGGGGTCGCCACAGCAAATGATCTGCCTCCATCTCTCCCTATCCTCTGCATCTTCTACTCTTACTCCAACGACCTTCATGTCCGCCTTCACCACATCCATAAATCTTCTCTTTGGTTGTATTGTTGTACCCTCTCTGTAGGGGCAAAATGAGAAATGTTTCCTCCGGCCCTGTTGTCTCCAACGTTTTTGGTTTTGCTGATGTTGACAGTAATAATAATAATAATAATAATAATAAATATTGAATGAGGTTTTCTTAACCCATTTTCTCTTTTCAGGTTGACCACGCTGAGCAGTATGTCTGCCTCTGATGAGCTGGATGACTCTCAAGTTCGTCAGATGCTCTTTGACCTGGAGTCTGCCTACAATGCCTTCAACCGCTTCTTACACTCGTCCTAAACAATCCCCTTCCACCTGAACTCACTTTATCACCACCCTTTCCTCTTTAAATTTGTTCCCTGTCCTCTACTTTGATACTGAATTAATGTGTTTGGGACTATACTGACTCTATGATCACACTGATGTGACGTTCAATAGCATTGTCCATCTCTTAGTCTCATACCACAAACTTGTATAGTTGAATTAACAAATTATTTTTTCTTTGTTTAAAATATTCCAGTTTTCTGCACCCTCCTGACTCAAACCTTCTATATTCATGTTTTTGATATGGAGATGTTATTCACTAAAAGTTTGAAGTTAGATTTTAAATGCGCCCAAACATACTTAACTTCTGTCTGGGTTTCTTTTCTACGTTAAATCAGTGATCATTTTGGTTTATATTAATCATGTTTATCATTGGAAGCTTTGAATGGAATTAAGTTGCTTGTCAGTTAGTTTATTAGGTACTAATGGAATAGTACCAGAAGGTAGTGCACTGTATACACCCAGAAAAAAGGGTATAAACTGAACCCTGTCTTTTTTCCTCTTCCTTTTTTCATTTTTTGGAATTTTTAGTTTGTGTCTCTTACACACATTGGTGCATGAAGTGTTCCTATCATAAAGAAATAAGTAAATGATATAGATGGAAGAAAGTGCCATCATCCGGAAGGTGGAAATGTGTTCTTTGGTAGTTTTTAAAGGTCCACTACATTCAGTTTCCCAGCTGAAAGATCAAAACTGCAAGCTTAAGGGTATACTTTAAGGGGACACCACCCCAGTCACAAAAAAAAGTTATTCAATGTTTTTTTTTTCCAGGAAAAAAATTGCATTACTATGTGATGAAGATATTCTTTTACCTCTGATGAATGATTTGTTTTGGGGTAATATTTCTTAATTACAATTTTAATTTCTGTTATACACATTTATTGCTGGGTTTAATTTTTCAGAAGAAATTGCTTTACTGTGTACTGTATGCAAAATCATATTTATTATTGTACCACTGTTTGAAAAAAATGGTTTTGAAATAAACCATGGATATCTTAAAAAAATTAATGACTCAATTTTCAGAGCTTTTATTCCATGTAACATTTTAGACATGACAAAATTAATACATGGCACTGAAAACAATTTTTCAACATACTATTTGGACAAGCATTTCATCCTCCAGTACAATGATAGAATACAATGCAAGTTTTAATTAAAAAAAAAAAAAAAACAATTGTTTAATCCCTTTTACCCATCCATTTTTTTTTTGGTTTATTCTCTGATCCTGGGTCAAATTTAATGATTCACATTTTGACCGAATATTTTTTAAATACCACCAAGAATTAAAAGAGCAGTCTCGGACCAAAACAGACTACATAGACAAATAAAACATGTCTGACAATATAATTTGGATACTTCCAGTGAAAAAAGAAAAATGTTAATTTTTCTGCAAATTTGTTTGCAATGTGTGGATGAAATTTATGAAATTTTTGTTGCTCATGCTTCATGCTATGCTCTCACTGAAGTATCAACTCAAAGTAAAAATTGTAGGAATTGCAGTAAAGATTTTGCATTAAAACTATCTGGGGTAAAAATTCCTGTTTTTCTTCATTTTTGGACTGAGAATTGCACATCAATTTACGGTTCCAGTGTGTATCCTGTAGTGTCCACACCAGTTCTATAAAGGAACTGACCCATTTTTCCTGTGAGGTGTGATGTTACATGTTACAATGTTCACAATACCATTGAGTGACCTCCTGAAGGGTATCTATTTCACACATAGTAAAGTATTCATTTATTTATTCACAAAAACAAATGGAATGAATTTGAATATGAATTTCAGGTTTGACATGAATGAAAGTGCAGTTATGAGCCAAAAGTAGTTGTCTCACTGTTATGGTGACAAGGGTTAATGAATTTAAGGTCAGTATAGGGCAAAATAAGTGGGGCCAGTGGTGTAGTGGTTAGGGTGCTGGGTTCATGATCAGGAGATTGTGTGTTCAAATCCCAGTTAGACCCCCACTGTGCTAAGACCCCTGGGCAAAGTCTGAACCACAAGTGTACCTCTGTTCACCCAGTAATATAAAATATACCAGTAAAAAATATACTGGGAAGGTAACCTGCAATGGACGAGCGTCCCATCCAGGAGGAATTGAACTCCTGGTATCTTCATGCTATGGAAACTGAGAATAAGCACCAGCCTGATGAGTCACTAGGCTTGGGTGTAAAAGCCCATCAGACTAACTATACAGTGAAATAAACAAGACTTCATTGAAATTTAGGAATTATGAATGTCACACTTTATAGTATGTTAGGATCCGTTGAATGTGGAAGAAGACGACTGGAGACTGGTTTTGAGTTGAATATGAGAAGCTTTATTGCGTCGTCTGCAGAGGACGGAGACCCAACAAATATGCATAAAAGACACGCTCGTTAAGGTCTGAGGTCTCCCTCGCGGGGGGTTGCTTTTAAGGGCTGCAGACCAGGTTCCTCCTTCTGGAATTTATGATTGGGTCTTTGATGCGTTATTATCTCAACAAGATGCAATAAATCTGGGGTGACCCCAGGCCCATCCCTACCCCCATAAACCTTCACCTCCTAACCTCAGAGTTATTTACAACTCGAAACTATTTGGTCTGTTGAAGATTACCCTGACAGTGAAGGTCTCGGTGTGGCACAGGTACCCATCATGCACTTTTACAACAGACATGAATGGCCCCCTTTAAGCATTCCATTTGATTATTCTCCACAAGCCTTTAAGTATAGCAAAACACAAAGAAATAAAGCACCATTATACAGCCATACAAAACAGCGTGCCCCAGAGAACATGATATTGTGATACACTTTTACAATTCCCCCTTTTGATCTCCTTTAGGAGATCAACCAAGGAACCATTCATAACAAAAATAGAACAGTGGAGTAAACGTACACAAACAAATAGAAAGGCTATATAAAAGACAATTATGAAGTCCGTAAATATCTAAGCAAATATGATGTCTATAAAAACTCTAACTGCATGCAAAATTACCCATAGTAAAATCTAATCAGAACTGGCGTCTAAGTGCGACCTCATCTACCAGAGACCCCGGCGAAAGGAGAGCTTCCGACTCGGGCTAACAACTGAGGAAATTGATATGGAGGGGGAGGAAGAGAGCCCCCTTTTTCCAGAGTGGAAGAGATGCACCTAATACATAGGGAACGAATTCAGGGGATGCAACAGCACCCACATAGGGCGAGGAGTCCAGCCACCGAGATGATGGATATCACAACTGAAACGATCAAACCTTTCCACTTACCAAAGTGTCTGTCCAGCCAATCAAGTATTACATTATCAACACCTGAGTGTTCCTTCAGTTCGGTGGCCAGAGTCCGCAGCCCGTCCAAGGCCTTCGTGACAGACCCGTCTGGCGCGGTGTTATTGGGTATAAAGGTGCAGCACTCTTCCCCAAACATGGAGCAAACGCCACCATGGGCACTAAGTAAGAAATCTATAGCCATGCGATTTTGATATGTCATAAGTGAATTGGCCCTGAGCTCGGCTGCCAGTCCTTCTACGGCATCCCTGGTAAGATTGGTCAAGCGTTGAACATTATAATGAATATAATTGATCCTATCAACATTCTTGTTGATAGTGCACCACCAGCAAATAAAAGATTCAAACCCACCCGCAATCTGGTCTACTAATTTGTATTCGTCTCGTACGCCGCGAGGGACCCCTATTGCACCGATATAAGTGGGAGACCCTTGAAAGCCTTGCTTCCCGAGCGCGGGAATCGACCGGCGCGTGCGCTTAATATCGAACGAGGAGATAGACTTTATGAGTGCGTGAGAGGACACCTACTAGATCGGATGCTGAGGCTGGTACAATGGAGATAGGCATGAGTAAGGTGATCAGGGTGCAGGTACCTGACCAGTTGGGAGGGAGCGTGGGATGTAGAACCGCCCCTCCGCAGTACCACCAAATATCCGCTCGGGCTTTGGTGAGGGTGGTGGAATTGGACCAATCTGACACGTTCGTGGTGGAATTACACCAGCCTGGGGAAATGGTTCCTACCCTAGAGGACGAAGAATTGCCTTGCCTAGTGATACAGGAGTGACCGTAGCGCACTGGTTGAAACATTGGGGGATCGGGTGAACTTCGGGGTCAGAGGAAAGACTGTCTCCCATCCTGACAAGGTGGTGAGGGTTGTCAAGCATGTGTAATTCTAATATACAGTGAAAGGAGTCGGGATTAGTGGTCAATGGAGAGGGCGAGGTAATCAGCACAGGTCGGGCCGTGGAACATATCACACAGCTGTTATTAGAGTATGACCGAACCAGGCCCTGCATCATAACCAGCCATAAGTTTTTGTCCGTAAACCCAGTAGCCTTGCGAATAATCTGAATCGGGAATCTTTTGAAAAATCATGAACCTTACGCCATCCATTTGAGGGGCAAGGGTCGCATTAATCGCTGGGTATTTGGGTGAATGTGATTTCAAAGTTGTGACTTTGAAAGGGTCCACCAGAGTAATTTTGATGAGGCCCAAGGGGTCGGATCCAGATGTCGATACTCCTAGAGTGATGATGCATTCGCCCCCAATACAACCCCGGAGACCCCACTGATCTGCTCGTTCCCCGAGACAGGTGTACATGTTATTGATGGACAGGGAGATAGGATTCTGGCTTATGTGAAAGTCGCGCTGTATTGTAACTCGTCCGTAATCTCTCGGCGGTATGGCCTTCCGGTGTCCATGTCCCGGTGTACGCTATTACGTTCCCCCAGAAAGGGCACCATCAGGCATGCGCCGCATAACTCAAGGCCGCACAGAGATAGATGTCGTATCCCTGCCACGTGGTGTTCTTACCTGCGCAGTTTATAACAGTACAAAGGTCAAAAGTAAATGTGGCTTTAGTGCCTTTGACGTACCTAATTTCTATACCCCCATATTTGACCAGGCACTTGTCCAGGCTGCGCGGAGTGAATCTAGTTTGTGTGACTAATCGTCGGCGTCTGCTGTGTGCTGTGGTGGTTATATCGTTCTGTGAGGGAGTAAAGGGCGGGTCAAGTACCCACAGGATGGGGAGCACTACCAACAAGGAAACTAAAAAAGAAATACACATTAGTGGTCCCGAGGAGAGACCCCATCTGGCTTTACCTTCCATGTAGAAACTAGCAAGCTAAACCTTCAATATGACAGAGTAAATTCTTCACTGTATTCAAGGGAGGGTCACGCGCTACACCTTAAAGAGCTTACGACCTTCAATACTCTGTCACACAACTCAAAGCAAAAGCACATTACAAGATAATTAAAAACAATATAATTGGAATAACACTCTTCAAAACTTGCGTTGGTAGCTTGGCACGCTACTTGTTGCAGGGGCGCGTTGTTCCTTTGCCTTGCCGTGAGGGTGAGGGTTAGACTACCTCACCCCCTTTTGCCACCCAGGGATTATTCTGCCCTGCGCTGTTGGTGGTCTTTTCTTCGTCACCGGCCGGTGATGAGGTTGCTGCTTCACCCAGGTCCCTGTGTGAGTTGACGAGTGATCTGGAGGGAGCTTCTGCAGCTGCGCACTGGTTCCAGTGGTACCAGGTGTCGCCCTTGCTGTCCAGCTCTTTGATCTTGTAGGGTCCTGTCCACCTTGGCTCCGTCCACTTTCGCTTGAGGACTTTCAGGAGGACCCACTCTGTGTCTGGAAGGCCGCCGGTAGATGCCTGATACTGCTCCCCCACTTGATCTGAAAAGGCTGCAACGAGACTTTGCAATTCACGATAATATTGTTTATGTGTTAGGTTTTGTGCATCAGTGTCCAGTGCTGTGTGTGGTCCAGGAAATGGTCTACCGGTCTGTAGTTCGTGTGGAGTCAAGTGTGTGTTTTGGTTTACGGAACTTCGGATAGATAGTAAAGCTAATGGTAAGGCATCCAGCCATGTCATTTTGGTCTGTGCACAGATTTTAGCCAATTTGTCCTTAATAGTTCTATTCATTCTCTCGACCTTACCTTGTGACTGTGGGTGGTATACGGAGCCAAATTTGTGGGTCAGTCCCAACATGATTTCCACCTGTTGGAGGTCTTTATTTTTAAAATGAGTCCCGTTGTCTGATCTTACCCTTTCAGGAAACCCATGTCGAGGGATGTAGTGGTTAACCAGACATTTAACCACGGAGGCACTGTCCTCCTTTCTGGTGGGCCATGCTTCGGGCCACCCCGAGTAACTATCCACACAAACCAGTAAATATCGATACCCCTTAACCATGATGTTCATGTCGGTATAATCAAGAATTATCTCTTTCCCTGGCTTCGTGAGCAATGGAAAACGTCCCCGCGGCGGTTTCACCGTTGGTCTGGGGTTATATTGAGTGCACACTTCACATGTTTGTACAAAATGTTTAATCATATCCTTCAAAAATGGATGCCACCAATTATCCAAATTCTTCATCATCTGCACTGTCCCCACATGCCCCACACCATGCGCCTCTTTGAATGTACTTGTTCTAAGACCTGGTGGCAGAATCACCCTGCCATCCGGTCCTCTCCAAAGACCCTCCGTGCACGTACACCACCTTGCCTTCCAGAGTGTTTTCTCTTGTGGTGACGCGAGATCTTGTTCATGTATCAATATTTGTGTGTGTCTGTCTCTTACCGCCTCTTGTTCCGCTTGTATTGTGTACATAGTGGGTGTGTAGCCTGCGGCCTGTTTTGCAGCTGCGTCTGCTGCGTCATTACCCGCCTTAGTGAGTGAATATGTTTTCTCATGTCCCTTGCACTTGATTACTGCCACTTTGCTGGGAAGCAGCAAACTATCCGCGAGGTGCTTCATATCTTCCTCGTGTTTAATCGGTTTGTTTGACGCGGTTAGGAAGCCGGCTCTAAGCCATTGTCCTAGTTCAATGTGTACTGCATTTGCGGCGTATGCTGAGTCGGTAAAAACATTAACTTCCTGTCCTTTACCTAATCGGAGCGCTGCTACCACTCCTAATATTTCCGCTCTCTGAGCTGACTGTCGCCCTTCCAGTCTCTTAGCTTCCACTGTTACCATCCCCTGTGGTGTCTGTTCTACTACCGCGTACGCTGCTATGAGTCCATGTTTATCGTGTCTGTAACAGCAACCATCCGTATATAAGTTCCTGGCGTCCGGTATGGGGTCTGAGTACAGTCCTTCCTGACCGTGGTCATCTGAGTCACTTTCTCTGCGCATTCATGCGGCTTTCCTAACCCCATCTTGTCCGCCATGTTGACTCCCTCGTGTGTAAAGTGTAAATTCGGAGCTTCTAGAACCCTGCATATTCTCATTTGTCTGAGTGGTGTTAGTGTGAAAGTCTGCGAGTTCACGTGACGCCACAACACTATGTGTAGTTAGCACATGTAGGGGTGGTTCATGACGATGTGTGCCGCTTTTTTGAATGAGTTTTGTGACTCCGGCGCGTGCTGTGTGCAAATTGGGTGTCTTTTCTCAGTGTTATCCAGCATGACGCTAAGGTACATTAATACTCGTCTATCTCCCCTTTTTCTGGAACAGCACCCCATTTACGCATGTGGCTGTTCCAGAAACATCAAGATAAAAGGGTTGTGCATAATCTGGAATAGCCAAATCAGCCGCTGAGGCCAACTCTTGTTTGAGAAGAATGAACGATTCCTCTGCATCTACTGTCCAATTGAGCGTGGCTGAGAGGTTACGCATGCCTTGTTCCTTCACTAAGTCCCGTAATGGAAAGGTTAGACCTGTATAGTTAGGGACGTAATGACGGCTATACCCTGTGAGCCCTAGAAAAGATAGCATGTCCTTAACTAGCCGTGGTTTGGGGTGATGTAAAATGGTCGATTTATGTTGTGATGTGAGGCCTGACCCCTTCTGAGAGATTTGGCGCCCTAAAAAGGAGACTTGCTGACGACAAATCTGTAATTTGTGTTTACTGACCTTAAACCCCGCCTGAGCTAGATGTTTGAGAGTTAGCAACGTCCCCTGCAGACAGAGGTCCACCGTGGGTGTCGCCAGCAGTAGATCATCAACATACTGGACCAGAGTAACCCCCTCTGGAAGAGTGCATGCCTCAAGGACGCGTTTCAAAACCTGATTGAAAATACCTGGTGACAGTGCGAACCCCTGCGGAAGTCGAGTGTATCGGAACTGAGTACCTCGGAAAGTGAAAGAGAAAATATCTCTGCAGTGTTCTGTCAGTGGAAGACAAAAGAAAGCATTAGCCAAATCTATGCAAGTAAACCAGCGATGTGCCGGGTCGAGACAGGTCAGAGCAACATATGGATTAGGCACCGGAACCGTGGCGTTAAGAGGGCAGCGTTAATGGCCCTCAAATCGCGTGCGCCATACGATACTTTCCCGTCCCCTTCTTCTCTACCGGGAGTATAGGTGTATTCCAATCAGAGGACGAGTGCTCCAGTACCCCTTTTCTAGTAAACCTGCTACTATGTCCGCAATCCCTGCCTCGGCTAGTGGTTTATGTGGGTATTGTCTGATCCAAATTGGCTCTGTCGAGGTAAGTTCAAAAGTAACAGGTTCACATTGTACTAGCCCGACGTCAGTAGGGCCTTGTGCCCACAATGTGTCTGGAAGTTCGTCCAATAGTGCCGCTGCCTCTGGATGGTCAGTTTTTCCCTTCCATGATGCCTAGATATGTGTGCGTGTTCTAAAATGGCTGTATCTGAGGCGGTCATCTCAATGCAATACATATTTATGGTGGGGAAAAAGTGACATGTCGCCATCGCGTGAGTGTCCAATCGGTGTGGGCTTTGGCCCTTTAACGATAGTGCCCAATTCTTTAGCCTGATGCGCCGGATGCAACGCCAGTGAGACATGCGGTGCAGCCTCGTCTGACATTTCATACCAGGCCATTTGTTCGACTGTTAGATCTACCCCGCCGCCACCCCTCGGGAGCCACATAAATATTACGTGTAATTATCTGCCATTCTGTCCCTCAATTTGGGAAGCAAAATCGTCTTCGTAACATTGGTTCGAGTGCCTGTCATAGAACAGAGTGACGTGTGGTGCATCGGGAGGCGAGACATAGGGATGGATCTGAGAGACCCAGGGTTTCCACTGGAGAAAGGTGGAGAGAACCCCCCGGTGTGCCTGTGTTTCTGGCTGTAGTACACCCCAGTAGATGTCGGCATGTGGTTCAGCAAGAGGCTGCATTATGTACTGTCCTGTGACCGTATAGGGCGAGTGGCCGCATGACAACTTGGTGCCGTCTGGTAATGAGACAGTCAGTCCATCTGGCTCGCACATGGTGGTAGCTCCTAAGGAAACCAGCAGGTCCCCTCCTAGTAAGATGGCTGCTGTGTTACGGGAGTATACATACGACTGCAACAGTCTTTGGAGGCCTATACGAGTGTCCAGAGGTATAGTTGTAGGCAGCGTGGTTGGTACCCCAGAGAAACCCATTACAGTAATCGAGTGCTGTGTTAAACAATGTCTCTTTGGCATGGAGCAAATGGAGGACAAAGTGGCGCCGGTGTCCACCAAAAAAGTCATTGATCTGTTTTCTACTGTGACCGACAGTACAGGCTCTGCCGTCACCTGCTCGTCGGGGTATCTCTGTGGGGTGTGTCATTGTTGGTATTCGTAGCCTCCCCACATGGGAAGCTGAGTGGGTTGACCAGCTGTCGGCGGGAGTTGTGGCATCGAACTTCCTGTTCCTCGGCCTCTCCCTCGTTGACCGTACTCCCCTCTTTGTATGCGGAACGGACAATCTCGGACCCAGTGGTTTGGATCACCACACATATAGCAACCCGGTTGCTCTGCACCATCCCAGGTACTCCCCCATAGCCTCTCCTCTGCATGCCCCTGCCTCTGCCTCTGTACTGCGGTTGGTGTGAAGGATATGTTGTACATTGAGGTGGCTGCTATGGTTGGGGTGGAGAGTATGTTGTATATTGAGGTGGCTGCTGTGGTTGGGGTGGCTCCCCAGCGGGGACGGGGTATGGATCCAAAGCTTCAGCCGTCATTTGTTTATGTTGTTCGCGAGGTCTCTGTTTTTTTCATTCACTTCTTGTCTAGCCTTACTTAATTGGAGTTTTAGGAGCTGTGACTGCAGCTCTTTTATTTCTGATTCATCACTTTGGTTCTTGTCCTGCGCCTGGGTCAGGTGGTGCACCAAATGTTTATCCCAGACATGGGAGTCTGCTCCAGCCATGTCCGGATTATTTATCATTAAATTTTTCACCGCCTCCGGCACCCCGTTAAGTACGGCCTGGCGGAACCATTCCATCTGTATGCCCTGATTGCCTGGGTGATAACCTGTCAATTTAGTCCACGTCTCCAGCGGATCGGGTTATGTACTCTCTCGGGTTCTGATCGGGTTCCACTTCAGTTTTGGCATGACCGTAGACCGGGCAGTGGGAATTTAATCCTCATTGCCTGGCCTATCTCGGTGCTGTATGTGGTGAATGGTGTGCTGTCAGGAACTATTGTGGTGTTTGCATCTTCCTCGATGCCTCTAAAGTCGGTGGGGCCATGCACCGTGCTCCTATGGCCCTGAAATCTCCAATCGCTAAAGTGTGTCCGGCTGTGAGTGTGTCCAATTTGGCCAGCCACATATTCCCTCCGTCTACTACAGGCGGCAGTTTGTCCACTATGGCTTGTATATCTCCCACCCCAAAAGGTTTGTATTTCGGGGTCATGCCCGGCATGGTGGTCAAGGGAAATTGTGTAGCGTGTCCTGACCCTGTCAGGCATTTTTTCTGTCTGAGTCTCACGGACCGTCGCGGTATCGACCTGTGTGTTAATAGTCCTTCCACCTCTCTGGCCAAATCCAATGAATAATTTGCTGTTCTAATTAATTCCTCCTCCAATATGTCTGCATACTCTTCTAAATTGCCCTCCGGCTCATTCAACTCTGTCAGATCTTCGTGTTTATTTTCCCCTTCTACCTCTTTGTCGCTCTCCCATACCCCTCTTATCTTTAATGTTGCCTTCCCAGGGGCATAAATCTTATGTTTGGGTCTGGGATTTGGCCCTCTAGTGGCATTCCCCGGGAATTCATCCCTGACGTCACTGTCTATCTCCCTCACGCCCATCCTTTCCTCATGCTGTTCTCCGTCACCTCCTCCCTGTCTCTTTATTTCAGCTCTAAGTTGACGCGGCGAATGGTTCAGGCTCGTTGTGTGATGTATCCATAACTGTTCCCCCTTGCCGGTGGACGGGCGATGTGTGCACTTGATTGGGGATGGGTGTGTCTGCAGTCGGGGGGGGTGGTGCGCGCGGGCGCTCGCAAGTCTCGCCGTTCTCAGTTCGTAGGGACCCTGAGGTGATATATAGAGTGGGATATACACTGTTAACGCTGGGTGTTAAGGGTGCGTATGGTGGGGGGCGCATAGGTTCAATGTCAGGTGCTGTTACCGGTCCGATGACATTCGTGGTGGTCTCCTTCAACTGGGAGTGGTGAAGATGCGTGACACTCTGCCAGCAGACCGCGAGATCCATCCACCCCTGTTGGGCGCTCTCCATTTCCTCCACCTTCTTTTTCAGCATGGATCTAGATATTAAATTCGCCTTCTCTCCCTGCTCTCTTGCTTCTCTGGCTTTTTCTGAATATTCTTTAACCTTTTCCCATAACCAGGATCCTAAGTGGCCACTGTCCCCCAACTGTTTGTTTTTAGATTTCACCAGCTCATGCAGCTTTCGTCTGGCTTCATCTACAACTTTATTTTTCTGTTTCAGTGTGCTCTTCAGCTCCACTGATTTCAAGGTGTTCTCAATCTGTGCATATAATGGCTTCAGGGGTTCATGACCTAGCCCCCGTTCATTTATTTCTTTATCAAATTCAGCCTCCATATCTCTTAACTCCGAGGCCAGAGAGCGCGGGTACACCCGTTCACTCTCCCGGATCGGGACTGTTTAGACGCTCACAGCCAGTCAGTCCGTCAGCGCTAGGCTGAGCGAATGACCCAATTAACCACGGCAGGCGGCTTGTGTTGTCACCGTTAGGTTTCCACCGCACAGACAGATTATGTTAACACCGCTAGGTTTCCTCTGTCTGCTTCTCTGCCCAGCTAAGACACTGTCAAACGTCAGCGTCCCTCTCGACACCTCTGAATTTTATTCTTCCCACTTCCCTCTTTCCCTAACACACAACACACGTTGCAACACAGTACTCACATGAAATAGAAAACAATACAATTTACGCCACGACGTTACAATACAATACATACATGTAATCGAAAACAATACAATTAACGTCACACACGTGGCCACACAACACATACATAAAACAGAAAACAATACAAATAATATCACACACTATTAATCTCTTCAATGCTTCCAACACCTCAGCGTGTTGGGGCCTTTCACCCAATTAATGCTTCCAATACCTCAGCGTATTGGGGCCTTTCACCCAAATAATGCTTTCAACGGCTAATCCGTTGAGGGCCTTTCACCCAATTACTAATGCTTCCAATACCTCAGCGTATTGGGGGCCTTTCACCCGCATAGACGCATGCTTTCAACGGCTAATCCGTTGAGGGCCTTTCACCCGACTTCTGACGTACAGTTTTATATAGCACTGACGTGGTACTTTGGGGAGCCTTCAATCCCCCGGGACTCCAACCCAGCCTTTACCACGGCCCCTCGTCAGAGACCGGGAGGGTACGCCACCACCAAGGCGCGTCTATTTTCTCTTATCTCTTTTTTTTTTTTTTTTTTTAAATCTTAAAATTAGGTTCTCATACAACTCTTTTAATCCTTTTCCTTCAAACTTCCGGAGAGGACACAGTTTTTAGTTTAGTCAATATGCAGAGTTCGATTTAAACAGGTTCTGCTTACCTTTAGTGATTGCCGGCCTGTGTCCTTCTCCTTGGTTCACGAGGAAAAGTTTGGGTCGAATTTCCTCAACTCACGTTCCTCTACCACATCCCGGACGAGCCCCCAAAACTGTTAGGATCCGTTGAATGTGGAAGAAGACGACTGGAGACTGGTTTTGAGTTGAATATGAGAAGCTTTATTGCGTCGTCTGCAGAGGACGGAGACCCAACAAATATGCATAAAAGACACGCTCGTTAAGGTCTGAGGTCTCCCTCGCGGGGGGTTGCTTTTAAGGGCTGCAGACCAGGTTCCTCCTTCTGGAATTTATGATTGGGTCTTTGATGCGTTATTATCTCAACAAGATGCAATAAATCTGGGGTGACCCCAGGCCCATCCCTACCCCCATAAACCTTCACCTCCTAACCTCAGAGTTATTTACAACTCGAAACTATTTGGTCTGTTGAAGATTACCCTGACAGTGAAGGTCTCGGTGTGGCACAGGTACCCATCATGCACTTTTACAACAGACATGAATGGCCCCCTTTAAGCATTCCATTTGATTATTCTCCACAAGCCTTTAAGTATAGCAAAACACAAAGAAATAAAGCACCATTATACAGCCATACAAAACAGCGTGCCCCAGAGAACATGATATTGTGATACACTTTTACAAGTACCAGTTATGTATCAAAGTCATAGGGGAAGCTGGAGTCAATCCCAGCTGAACCCACTGAACTATTAATGTTTTATAGTAATAGAAAATCAGTATGCTACTAAAAGATGTCTTGTCAAATTGTGTGTTTCCAACTTTGTGTAAAAATTTTGGAAAAGGCCTTATTATGGATCTTCTGATGAAGTGAGGGCAGTGGTGGCCCGGTGGTCGGGTTACGGATTAGTGATCTGATGTCATAGGTTCAAGCCCCACTATCACCGCGTTGTTACTGCTGTCTCCCAATGCAGCTAACTGGGTTATCAAATGCTGGCCGGCCATGTCTCTCGCTGTCTGTAGTGTGAGACATGTAAAAGAACCACTGCTGACTCCTGTCAAGGGTGAACTGCATTGCCGTCAGTGTGCCGTTCAGGGTGTACTTTGCTAGTAATTATTAAATTATTTAGAAATCGAATGAATGATGAGATGGGCTATGTAAAAGGTGGGGTTTTTTTTTGTTTGTTTGTTTTTTTTGTGCTGTGGGCCCTTTAAGAATCAATCCATTTCTGGCTGCACGTGTCTCCATGGCAACAGCTACACAACGACCTGACGAGTGGTTCTCGCAGATCCGGTAAAAAAAAAAAAAAAAAAAGTCAAAGTGCAGGAGGTTTCAGTTTTTTCCAACTTCCACAAGGTGCACAATGTCAGTATGAAGTCATAAATAAACTCGAAAGTAGATGCCTGGAGTTGAAGTGTAAAACTCGTTTGTATATTAACTGAGGAAGAAGATTGTAGAGTTTCCATCGTAGTTTGACGGTGAGACAACAACGGACGCTTTCGGGATCTTTGAAGAGGAAGCCGAGGCGCTATATGACACTGTTTTGTGCTGCGAGTACAACTATTTTCCCACAATAATCCAAAAGAAGTGAGAGAATGAGCCTGACGGAAGTAGAAGAGCACATCACTGTGAAGTATGAAATCAAGCGGAGACTCGGGAAAGGGGTAAAATAAAGTTTTTTAAAGTGTATGGTCTCTTTTCTCTAAATGATTATTTCTTGCTTCTACAAATAACCCGGGGGAGATTAAAACATGCTTAGAAATATTGATTTAAACCATGACCTTCTCACAAGAGTATGAAATCGCCGAGGAAACGTAACATCCGGTCCGGAATGCTTGTTTGTGATTGGATAAACCTCATGCCAGTCATTTTATAGAAGCTACATTGGCCGTTTTCGAGTCTGGATGTTGGAGTCTCAGACAACTGTGTGTGTCAAGTTTTGTGGCACCAGTTTGAAGAAAGCTCACCAGGGTTTTCTTTTTCAATGTTCACAAACGTTTAGGTATTTTCTGTAGTGTGTTATTTTTCTAAAAGCAAGCCAAGAAAGTAGTGATTGTAACACGAATGTAGCACCCTGCACAACATGACACTTCAACATGACTCACCCAGGAAATTAATATTTAGGATAATTATAGGTTATCAAAGGCTGGCCATGTCTCTCACTGTCTATGGTGCAAAAATTAACTCTGGTTAAAATAAATAAAATGCTGCTAAAGCAGCCAATCAAGGATAAAGATGATCCCAACTTTTGTAAATATTACAATGTGCAACTTTTTTTTTTGACAGTGTGTTACGTATTTTCATCATACAATTTCCACAGCAGAATAATTTCTTTTTTGAGTAGCACAATTTTTAAAAATGGAACTAGTTTTCATGTGAATCAGCTGAGTCGCTTCCAGGAAAATAAACATCATTGTGTAATTACACTCCATACAACACTCATTTGTGCAGTGTGCAATGGTGGCCTGGTGGCAGGCTGCTGAATTACTGATCCAAAGGTCAGGGGTTCCAGCCACACTATCACTGGGTTACTGTCCCCTTAACCTAGCTAACTGGGTAATTATCAAAGACCTTTATGGTGAAAGGCATGAAAAAGAACCATTGCTGACTTTCAAAAAGAGTATGCTACATAGCTATCAGCCTATTTCTGTGCTATGATGGACGACAAGTTGTTCAGGATGTACTCTGCCCTCACCCAGAGTTAGCTGAGATGGGTATCAACCTCCATGTGACCCCATTAAGGATTCAGGTTCAGAAAAATGAGTGAATGAATAAATATAAATGTACTGTGTCTGTTCTTGTGACTGCTTTTCCACCACAGATTATTTAAAATCTGTGAAATAATTTAAAATCCCAGTTTATTAATTCTCCCTTGATTCCTCTCCATTCTTTATGAGGAAACCGATTAATCAGTATGCAGTATCTTCTTCTTTTCCTTTCGGCTGTTCCCTTCAGGGGTCGCCACAGCAAATGATCTGCCTCCATCTCTCCCTATCCTCTGCATCTTCTACTCTTACTACAACGACCTTCATGTCCGCCTTCACCGCATCCATAAATCTTCTCTTTGGTCTTCCTCTGGGCCTTTTGCCTGGTAGTTCCAACCTCAGCATCCTACGACCAATATACTCACTATCTCTCCTTTGTACATGTCCAAACCATCTCAATCGAGCCTCTCTGACTTTGTCTCCAAAACATCTAACATGTGCTGTCCCTCTGATGTACTCATTTCTGATCCTATCCATCCTCGTTACTCCCAAAGAGAACCTCAACATTTTCATCTCTGCTACCTCCAACTCTGACTCCTGTCTTTTCCCCAGGGCCACTGTCTCTAAACCATACAACATTGCTGGCCTAATCACCGTCTTGTACACTTTTCCCTTCATTCTTGCCGATAATCTCCTATCACACATCACACCGGACACTTTTCTCCATCCATTCCAACCTGCCTGCACGTGCTTCTTCACCTCTTTTCCACACTCTCCATTGCTCTGGATTGTTGAGCCTAAGTACTTAAAATCCTCCACCTTCTTTATCTCTGCCCCCTGTAACCTCACCGTTCCTCTTGGGTCCTTGTCGTTCACACACATGTATTCTGTCTTACTCAGACTAACCTTCAATCCCCTCCTTTCCACCTCTCTAGATTTTCCTCCACTTGGTCTCTGCTCTCACTACAGATCACTATTTCATCTGCAAACATCATAGTCCATGGAGATTCTTGTCTAACCTCGTCTCTCAGCCTGTCCATCACCATAGCAAACAAGAAGGGGCTGAGAGCTGACCCTTGATGCAGTCCCACCTCCACCTTGAACTCTTCTGTCACACCGACAGCACACCTCACCACTGTCTTACATCTATCATACATGTCCTGCACCACTCTAACATACTTCTCTGTCACTCCAGACTTCCTCATACAATACCACAGTTCTTCTCTCGGCACCCTGTCATATGCTTTCTCCAGATCCACAAAGGCACAATGCAGCTCCTTCTGACCTCCTCTGTACTTCTCTATTAACATCCTCAAAGCAAACACTGCATCTGTGGTGCTCTTTCTTGGCATGAAACCAAACTGTTGTTCACAAATGCTGACCTCTGCCCTTAGTCTTGCTTCCACTATTCTTTCCCATAGCTTCATTGTATGGCTCATCAACTTTATCCCTCTGTAGTTGACACAACTCTGTACATCTCCCTTGTTCTTAAAAATGGGCACAAGCACACTTCTCCTCCATTCCTCTGGCATCTGCTCACTTTCTAAGACCTTGTTGAATGTTCTTGTCAGAAAATCTACTGCTACCTCCCCTAGACACTTCCATACCTCAACTGGTATGTCATCAGGGCCAACTGCCTTTCCACTCTTCATCCTCTTCAATGCCCTCCTCACTTCTCCCTTACTAATCTTTGCTACTTCCTGCTCCTCAACGGTCACCCCTTCTACTCTTTTTTCTCTCTCATTTTCCTCATTCATCAGCTCTTCAAAGTACTCTTTCCATCTTCCCAGCACACTTCTGTCATCAGTCAATACATTTCCCTCTCTGTCCTTTATCACTCTAACTTGCTGCACGTCTTTCCCATCTCTATTTCTCTGCTGTGCTAACCTGTATAAATCATTTTCTTCCACCTTACTGTCCAACCGAGCATACAAGTCATCATACGCCCTCTGTTTGGCCTTTGACACTGCTACCTTCGCCTTACGCTGTGTCTCCCTGTACTCCTGTTTACTCTCTTCGGTTCTCTCAATGTCCCACTTCTTCTTGGCTAACCTCTTCTTTTGTACACACTCCTGCACTTCCTCATTCCACCACCAAGTTTCCTTATCTACTTTCCTTCCAGAGGACACACCAAGTACTCTCCTACCGGTCTCCCTGATCACATTGGCTGTGGTTGTCCAGTCCTCTGGAAGCACTTCCTGACTACCCAAAGCCTGTTTCAACTCCTCCTTGAAGACAACACGACACTCTTCCTTTTTCAGCTTCCACCACTTTGTCTTCTGCTCTGCCTTTGCCTTTTTCACCTTTCTCACCATCAGTGTCATCCTGCACACCACCATCCTATGCTGTTTGGCAACACTCTCACCCACTACTACTTTGCAGTCACTGACTTCCTTCAAATTACATCGCCTGCACAAGATGTAGTCTACCTGTGTGCTCTTACCTCCGCTTTCATAAGTCACCCTATGCTTCTGTTTCTTCTTGAAGAAAGTATTCACCACAGCCATTTCCATCCTTTTTGCAAAATCGATCAACATCTGTCCTTCTGTGTTCCTGTCCTGGATACCAAACCTGCCCATCACTTCCTCGTCCCCTCTGTTGCCTGAACCAACATGTCCATTGAAGTCTGCTCCAATGACCACTCTTTCACCTCTGGTGGTACTCTGCATCACTTCATCTAACTCACTCCAGAATCTCTCCTTCTCTTCTTGCTCACATCCTGCCTGTGGGGCATAAGCACTAACAACACTGACCATCACTCCTTCAATTTCTAACTTGAGACTCATCACTCTGTCTGACACTCTTTTCACTTCTAGAACATTCCTGGCAAACCCCTCCTTCAAGATGACTCCTACTCCATTTCTCTTCCCATCCACACCATTATAAAACAGTTTAAACCCTGCTCCTAAGCTTCTAGCCTTTCTACCTTTCCACCTTGTCTCCTGAACACACAGTATGTCCACCTTCCTCCTCTGCATCATGTCAGCCAGCTCCCTATCTTTTCCTTGCATAATTCCAACATTCAAAGTCCCTACTCTCAGTCCTAGGCTCACGCATTTCCTCTTCTCTCTCTGCCTACGGACACGCCTCCCGCCTCTCCTTCTTCGACGTCTTCGACCAACAGTAGTCCAATTTCCAACAGCACCCTGTTGGTTGACAGCACTGATGGCGGTCGTTGTTAACCCGGGCCTCGACCGATCCGGTATGAATTCTGTATTGATCATTTGCATTTTTAAATGTGGCAGAAGTTTTACGCCGGATGCCCTTCCTGTCGCAACCCTCTGCATTTATCCGGGCTTGGGACCGGCATGAGGGGGAGAGACACTGGTTAGTGCCCCCCCGCCTCATGGCTGCATTTATACTATTTGCAGTATACTATTCTCAAAAAAAATTAGCATATTGTGATAAAGTTCATTATTTTCTGTAATGTACTGATAAACATTAGACTTTCATATATTTTAGATTCATTACACATAACTGAAGTAGTTCAAGCCTTTTATTGTTTTAATATTGATAATTTTGTCAAAAAAGTAGAGTCTGGTGTCTCTCAACTTTCTTTTCACAATATCCCACAGATTCTCTATGGGGTTCAGGTCAGGAGAGTTGGCAGGCCAATTGAGCACAGTAATACCATGGTCAGTAAACCATTTACCAGTGGTTTTGGCACTGTGAGCAGGTGCCAGGTCGTGCTGAAAAATGAAAATATTCATCTCCATAAAGCTTTTCAGCAGATGGAAGCATGAAGTGCTCCAAAATCTCCTGATAGCTAGCTGCATTGACCCTGCCCTTGATAAAACACAGTGGACCAACACCAGCAGCTGACATGGCACCCCAGACCATCACTGACTGTGGGTACTTGACACTGGATTTCAGGCATTTTGACATTTCCTTCTCCCCAGTCTTCCTCCAGACTCTGGCACCTTGATTTCCAAATGACATGAAAAATTTGCTTTCATCCGAAAAAAAGTACTTTGGACCACTGAGCAATAGTCCAGTGTTGCTTCTCTGGAGCCCAGGTCAGGCGCTTCTGCCGCTGTTTCTGGTTCAAAAGTGGCTTGACCTGGGGAATGCGGCACCTGTAACCCAGTCCACTGCTTCCACAGGTCCCCCAAGGTCTGGAATCGGCCCTTCTCCACAATCTTCCTCAGGATCCGGTCACCTCTTCTGGTTGTGCAGTGTTTTCTGCCACACTTTTTCCTTCCCACAGACGTCCCACTGAGGTGCCTTGATACAGCACTCTGGGAACAGCCTATTCGCTCAGAGATTTCTTTCGGTGTCTTACCCTCTTGCTTGAGGGTGTCAATGATGGCCTTCTGGACAGCAGTCAGGTCGGCAGTCTTACCCATGATTGCGGTTTTGAGTAATGAACCAGGCTGGGAGTTTTTAAAAGCCTCAGGAATCTTTTGCAGGTGTTTAGAGTTAATTGGTTGATTCAGATGATTAGGTTAATAGATTAGGTTTAGAGTACCTTTTCATGATATGCTAATTTTCTGAGATAGGAATTTTGGGTTTTCATGAGCTGTATGCCAAAATCATCAGTATTAAAACACTAAAAGACCTGAAATATTTCAATTGGGGTGCAATGAATCTAAAATATATGAAAGTTTAATTTTCATCAGTACATTACAGAAAATAATGAACTTCATCACAATATGCTAATTTTTTGAGAAGGACAAGTATACACAGTGTTTAAAAAATTTAGCAGTATTAAAACAAAAAGGATGAGTGAGTTTTTTCTGGTGTCATTATTATTTAGCTTGTTTAGCCAAGGTTTGTCTCTTTCAGCTTGTCTTTTGCCGTATCAGTAATGACGTCTCTCATGCCGTTTTAGAAATCAGAATTAACTTTATCGTACATCGCATGTCAACAGGCACTTTATGTTGATTATTTAACTCTCAAGGATCTCTTTATTATTTCCATCTCCTTTGGCAGGCTTATGGAATCGTATGGAAAGCTGTGGACAGGAAGACGGGAGAGACAGTGGCTGTGAAAAAAATATACGATGCCTTTAGAAATAGAATTGATGCTCAGGTACACATTGCATTAATATCTATAGAAATAATATTTATAAATTACTAATTAGTCCATAAAAATCAATGAGACAATGCTGTATATTAATATATATATATATATTTATGTCTCATATTTTTAACCTGATTTTACTTTTGTTTTTTGTTCTGTTTTCGGTTTTTTTTGCATGTAGAGAACATTCAGAGAAATCATGTTCCTTCAGGTAAGAACAATCATAGAGTTCTACTTAATCCTTAATAGTTAGAATATGCTCATATTTATCCATTAACTCAAAGCACAAGCTATCAGTTGTATCCAATTAGAGGGAGTGGAATAATGTTTTATTCAGTCTACACTTACTGTCTGTCTGTCTTCCTTTCGGCTTTTTCCCTTTTACTCGGGAGTCGCCACAGCGAATCATCTGATTCGCACATTTGATTTGGCAGAGGTTTTTACGTCGGATGCCCTTCCTGTCACAACCCTTTAGCAAGGGACAGAAACACGCTGACGACTTTGCAGCTACTCTTTACGAAAGTCAGCAATGGTTCTTTTACATGCCTCTCACCATAGACAGTGAGAGACATGGCCCGCCTTTGATAACCCAGTTAGCTGCACTGGGGGGGACAGTGACAACCCTGTGGAGAGTGGGACTCGAACCCCCAACCTTTGGATCAGCGATCCAGCGCCCTATACCACTAGACCACCACTTACTGGATTCTAAGAAATAAAGTATTCTTGTTATTTTATTCAAATCTGTAAAATTAATAAAATATACCTTCTTACCATCCAACACTTCATGGAGGCATTGGTTAGCCAAGCATGAAGACTGTTCTTCACAGCAGGGAACAATTTATTTTTTACATGTTTTTTTTTCTGACCATCAAATAATTTTATTCCAATTTTTATTTATTTTCAAGGAATAGGTCTAGAATTAGCAGAAGAGCTGACAAGCTAGCATTAATGGTTAGCATGGTAAGAAGTGAGTATCTTGCAAAACTAGCTGCATTTATGCTTGCCTTTATGCAACAGGGAACGATAATGATTGAACAAGTCACATTTGATGCAAAAACCCATTTATAATTATTGAAAATTAAAAATATATATGGTTTTACCATCAAATATTTTCATTCCAAATATTTTTACTTTTTGTGGAATAAGTTCTGAATGAATGGAAGAGCTGGCTGGCGGCTGTTAGTGATTAGCCTATCTTGAGTCACAACTGACATTTATTACTGAAGTGATGAACCTACTAATAGTATACGCAGTGATATCCTCGGAGTAACTTATGAGAATGTATGAGTGCTTATTTTCAGTGGGTATGGATATAATAATATACCCCTAACACAAATGGTTGTTTTTGTCCCTTGTACTTGTCATCTTAAGTCACATAGGCTTTTGTTGTTAGCTGCGAATCACTGATGTTATCACACTTGAATACAGTTGGCCCTTGACCATTCATGGTTCGGCGCTCGTGTGGTGCAGGACATGTATGAGAGATGTAAGACAGTGGTGGGTGTGCTGTCGGTGTGACAGAAGAGTTCAAGGTGGAGGTAGGACTGCATCAAGGGTCAGCTCTGAGCCCCTACTTGTTTGCTATGGTGATGGACAGGCTGACAGACGAGGTTAGACAAGATTCCCCATGGACTATGATGTTTGCAGTTGACATTTTGATCTGTAGTGAGAGAAGAGAACAAGTGCAGGAAAATCTAGAGAGGTGGCGGTATGCCTTGGAAAGGAGGGGAATGAAGGTTAGCCTCAGTAAGACAGAATACATGTGTGTGAACGATAAGGACCCAAAGCAACGGTGAGGTTACTAGGAGCAGAGATAAGGGAGGTGGAGGATTTTAAGTACTTAGGCTCAACAATCCAGAGCAATGGAGAGTGTGGAAAAGAGGTGAAGAAGTGTGTGCAGGCAGGTTGGAATGGTTGGAGAAAAGTGTCTGGTGTGATAGAAAGGTATCGGCAAGAATGAAAGGAAAAGTGTACAAGACGGTGTTGAGGCCAGCGATGTTGTATGGTTTAGAAACAGTGGCCCTGGGGAAAAGACAGGAGGCAGAGCTGGAGGTAGCAGAGATGAAAATGTTGAGGTTCTCTTTGGGAGTAACGAGGATGGATAGGATCAGGAATGAGCACATCAGAGGGACAGCACATGTAAGAGGTTTCGGAGACAAAGTCAGAGAGGCTAGATTGAGATGGTTTGGACATATACAGAGGAGGGATAGTGAATATATTGGCAGTAGTATGCTGAGGTTGGAACTACCAGGCAGAAGGCCTAGAGGAAGCCCAAAGAGACGATTCATGGATGTGGTGAAGGAGGACATGAAGGCAGTTGGTGTAAGAGAAGAAGATGCAGAGGATAGGGTGAGATAGAGGCAGATGATTTGTTTTGGCGACCCCTGAAGGGAACAGCTGAAAGGAAAAGAAGAAGAAGGGTTTTACTTCCGGGTACAGAACTCACAGATTATCTTGATTTGCGGGAGGGGCCGGAACTAAATCCCCGCGAATAACGGGGGCTTATTGTACTTGCGGATTGGCGACAAACCCGGAAGTAACTGACACATGATTAAAATTCAGCCAATGGCTGAGAGCTTTTGTTTCTCCCTTCTGCTGATTGGTTGCAGATGATTTGTACGCCTCTTTTTTCCTTCTTCGCGCACAAGTTATCAACGTGACTGCTTCAATTGCGAAGTAAATTTTTTTACTGTGTTTTTAATGATTGTTTAAGCCCTAAGATGTCACTCAAACGCCCTGCATCTTCTCTAGCTTCTGGTAAGGAGCCTAAACGTGGGTAGCTCGGAGTAGATCCGCTGCTTCTCCGCATTGAGAGGGGCCAGTTGAGGTGGCTCGGGGATGTGGTCAGAATGCCTCCCGGACGCCTCCCTGGTGTGGTGTTTCGGGCATGTCCAACCGGGAAGAGACCCGACCCTGGACTTAGCGGAAGATGATGATGATGATGATGATGATGATGATTACAGTGCAAAATTAAAAAGTTTTTACTTAATCATTACTACATTTTACTGCATTATTACTGTATTAATGAGTAAGACTGTCTATAGAATGTGTTTAAGAAGCATATTTTAGTGCACGTAATCATACATTTATAACCTTCAATAACTCGCGCATTTTCTTGATCCGCGGGAAGGGCCGGAACCAAACCATCGCGAAAACCCACTTAATCTTGTTCAAGCTTTTATCTGTAAAGAGGAAATCCTTGTTCTATTGTTTTAAACATGGAGAATTCTGACATCCACATTCACTGATCATTTTGAAAAATGAATTAACAGATATATCGACTGATAGAAAAATTGCCAAGTGTTTCCAGATGAACATTGCTATTATTCAAGCTGCGAGAAAGAATGAGTCCTTCTATCTTTTTCCTTATGTCCTGCAGGAGTTTGGGGATCATCCTAACATCATCAAGTTGCTGAACGTCATCCGAGCCAAGAATGATAAAGATATTTACTTGGTGTTTGAGTACATGGGTAAGGGTTCATATACTGTATATGCAGGCTGTGTAATGAATGGAAAGTATACGAATCATGTGGATATTTGTTAGGTTGTGCTATCTTGTTTGATTTTCTGCTTCAAAAAAGCATTTTGGCTCCTAGCTTTATTTCATGACCAATATTGGACTTTACTCCAAGTTGATATGTGTAACTTAGGTAACCATATCAAGTAAGTGTTGACTTGCAGTATGTGGGTGTAATAGATCATTTTACAACTGTAATACAGTTGATAATTTTTGATTGAGAAGCAATGATATGAGTAATTTCCTCACTGGGCAGAAAATGGTTTAAATGTATAATGGTCTTGTAGCTTTATGCAAGAATGCAGTTAAAAGGTGAACAGAATTAAACTGTTGTCAAAACCCATTTAACCTTGTTCAAGCTTTTATCTGTAAAGAGGAAATCCTTGTTCTATTGTTTAAGACATGGAGAATTCTGAAATCCACATTCAATGATCATTTTGAAAAATGAATTAATAAATATATAGACTGATTGAAAAATTTCTTGATAGATAGGATAGTATGGTTCTGTAGTTGTTAGCACGTCATGCTTTTCAGTTCGGGGCTCAGCCAGGGCATTTCTCCCTGCTTGAGTGGACTTCCTCTGAGTAAGTATGGTTTCCTCCAAACTCATATACAGTACTTTAAGGAAATAGACAGTTCCAAATTGTTCGAAGGTGTGAGTGACAGTACGAATAGTTGTGTGAATTGGTCCAACGATGGACTGGCAGGGTGCCCAAGATGTTCCCAACCTTCATCCAGAGCCTGCTGACATAGGTTTCAGCATCCCTGTGACCCTAGTAGAATTAAGTGGTTTGCTAAATTAGTGTATATACTGTATTCTATGTCATTCTGACTGTTGAGTCTGATTACACACAAATGACTTTTCTTTTTTTTTTGTCCATGGAGTAAATAAAGGTCATGTATTACTACTCAAGCAGACCACGTCTTTCTCTCTCCAGATACCGACCTTCATGCTGTGATTAAGAATGGCAGCCTTTTAAATGACATTCATAAACGATATATCATGTACCAGCTTCTCAAAGCCACCAAATATTTACACTCTGGAAATGTTATTCACAGAGACCAGAAGGTAGGTCCTAATGTATAATTTATAGATTTTAATGCAGGGCTGTGATCAGAGAAGTTGTAATACTCTTTTTTTCTACCCTGTTTTTCTACCATACAGCCCTCCAATATTCTAATCGATGCAGACTGCTTCATCAAACTGTGTGATTTCGGTTTGGCACGCTCCCTCTCTCAGATCCAGGAAGATTCCGTGAATCCCGCCCTAACTGAATATGTGGCAACACGGTGGTACCGTGCTCCTGAAATTCTCCTTGGTTCCACAAGGTGCCTATACTTTTTTGACTCTGTAAATGTAATAATAGACATTGAACAGATGTCTCTATTTAACTTGCCGTTTTCACTCTGCTTTCTGTTGTACAGGTACACGAAAGGGGTGGACATGTGGAGCGTGGGATGCATTCTGGGTGAGATGTTGTTGGGAATGCCACTTTTTCCTGGAACCTCTACCATGAATCAGATAGAGAAAATTATGAGTGCTATTCCGCATCCGATGCCAGAAGGTGAAGTAATGATCCAAGTGGTACTGGTAAATCCTCAGAATTGTTTTTGCAACAAAAGAAGAGCTCAGAGGAATTGATTTAGTTCTGTTCCATGACATGGAAGCATGGACCAAATGTTAGATAGTCTCAGAATTTGATTCACGGATAATTACTGTGTATGGTTTTGTTGTTATTAATTTTCATATTATTTATTTGATTTTAGATATTGATGCCATCAGGTCAGAGTATGGAGCATCTGTTGTTCAGAGAACACTGCTTAGGTACGCTGCTTTTGTCTTCTTCTTCTTTTTCATTTCCTTTCGGCTGTTCCCTTCAGGGGTTGCCACAGCAAATCATCTGCCTTCATCTCACCCTATCCTCTGCATCTTTTTCTCTTACACCAACTGCCTTCATGTCCTCCTTCACCACATCCATGAATCATCTCTTTGGTCTTCCTCCAGGCCTTCTGTTTGATAGTTCCAACCTCAGCATCCTACTGCCAATATACTCACTATTCCTCCTCTGTACATGTCCAAACCATCCCAATCTATCCTCTTTGACTTTGTCTCCAAAACCTCTTACATGTGCTGTCCCCCTGATGTGCTCATTCCTGATCCTATCCATCCTCGTTACTCCCAAAAAGAACCTCAACATTTTCATCTCTGCTCCCTTCAGCTCTTCCTCCTGTATTTTCCCCAGGGCCACTGTTTCTAAACCATACAACATCGCTGGCCTCAACACCGTCTTGTACACTTTTCCTTTCATTCTTGCCGATACCCTCCTATCACACATCACACCGGACACTTCTCTCCAACCATTCCAACCTGCCTGCACACGCTTCTTCACCTCTTCTCCACACGCTCCATTACTCTGGATTGTTGAGCCTAAGTACTTAAGGTACGCTGCTTGTGTACCAAGTCAAAAACTGATGTTGAACGTATTCATTAATTTATTCATTCATTTTCTAAACCACTTAATCCTAATTAGGGCCATGGGGAAGCTGAGGCCATCATCTCAGCCGACTCTGGGCAAAGGCGGGTTACACCCTGGACAGCTCGCCATGCCATCACAGGGCAAGCACTCACACAATCATTCAAACTCACACTCACTCATAGAAGCAGTCTGGAACAGTCAATTAGCCTATATTTTTTAACTATGGGAGGAAACTGAAGTAATCGGATGAAACCTACGCAAGCACATCAATAACATGCAAACTCCACACTGAAACGCCCTGAACTGTTAATCAAACCAAGGCCTTCTTGCTGTAAGGTGGACCACTATGCCACCGTGCCGGACCCATTTTGAACATATATTGTATACTATTATGTTATATGGCCAAAAGTTTGGGGACAACCATCTATATGTAGTTCCTCCCAAAATTAACTCATCACTCACTTGTTTAACTAACCATTTTATCCCATGAGGGTCATGTGGAAGCCGGAGCCTATCTCATCCAACACTGAGCCAAGGTGGGGTTTATCCTGAACAGCTCACCAGACCATTAATCCAATACACACATAACCAGTCACACACTAACAGCCCATAAGGCTAATGTGTATGTCTTTAGACAGTGGGTGGAAACCAGAAAGGAAACCTGGAGGAGACCCAAACAAGCACAGAGAGATGCAAACTCCACACAGAATCAATCACCTGAGGCCAGTTTTCGGACCCAGGACCTTCTTGCTGTAATGCAGACATCCTAATCGTGCATTTTAATGTTTGAATGGCGCGTTTGGCGCTTTTCGTAAGAAGAGGTTGTTTCATATACAGAAGACGAAAATTTAGGAAAATGTTTTTCGTAACCGGGATTTTTCGTATTCAGAGGTTTTCGTAAGTAGAAGGCCGACTGTATATTCAAGAAACAATACTAAATGTAGTTATTTTGCAACTAATTTCTCTCAGATTTCTTATAATTTGGCAGTGGTGGTTCAGTGGTAAATGGCTGGATTACTGATCCCAAGGATGGAGGTTCAATCCTCACTATTTTCATCAAGTGTAGGCTGCATAGCCATCAGCGTGTTTCTGTCCTGCGATGACCTGCCAAGTTGTCCAGGGCTCTCGCCCAGAGTTGGCTCCATGGGTGCCAGCCTCTCTGCGACCCTAATTAGGATCAAGCTGTTAAAAAAATGAATGAATGAATGATTCAGGCCTATTACATGCGAGCTAAGATTGTTGAAAACATGCTTTTTGTGACTCTCTAGGTCCCAGGTGCCTTTACGTGATTTAATGCAGCCTTCAGTGCCACCTGATGCCCTTGATCTGTTACAACGTCTGCTTGTCTTTAATCCTGACAAACGACTAACTGTTGAGGAAGCTCTCCAGCACTCTTATGTGGCAAAGTACATGAAAAATATTCTACGTATATGGAAAACTAATACAGTTCATGAACATGTGTGAATTTGATTTAACTAGGAACATTACTTTGTAAATAATACTACACTATAATAATATACATACTCACAGTTTTATTTATTTAAACTTTCTGTTTCATATTAATATTTTCCCACAATGTCTTCTGCACTAAAGGTTTCATAATAGGTCCAGGGAACCGAGTCTGGACTATGAAGTTATTCTTGCTGTGGATGACGATGTCCAGCTCTCTGTGACTCAGTACCGAAACAAACTCTATGAGGTTTTAATAATACAGTATAGGTGTTTTATCCATGACACATTTTTACATGAAAGCAATGATGTTCTATAATAACATAAATGCTAACATAAATGCTGTGTTCATTAAATGAATTCTTTTTCTTCTGATCCCTAAATTTTGTGTAAACAGATGATTCGGGAGAAACGAGTCACTCGCCAAATTTCCAGGAAAGCTCGTCGGAGGCAGAAACCTGAGGAAAAGCCTGAAAGAGATGTTGGGGGAAATGGACATGATAAAGCAACTGTAAATAATGCAGCTTGCAAGAAGGCTGAGACAAAGGATGGGAAGGGGGAGCTTGAAAATAAATTGATGCAATGCAGGAAAGATCAACTTGGAGCCGGATCAGTTACTGCCAATTTGGACTCTACACAAGATCAAACCCAACCAGCCATCAGGAGAAGTGGACCAGCTGCACACACTAGCATGACCTCACTGACATCTTACAACCCAATCACACATGTGTCCAGTGAGTCCTGTTTTACAGTGTAACTGGTCCACAGTCTGAGTGGTGTTTCAGTAGCTAGCTCAACTGTCCCAGAAACTATTTATTAATTTAGTTATTTTGCTGCTGCAATATCCCCACAGATTTATTGGTACTTATCCTGTTAAAACCAGTTTGAAAATTGTCTTCATCCAGGTATCATACAGAGTTTTGAACACATATGACTGATATTTTCTTTCCGTCATGACCACCAACATGATGGTCGAGGTGTGCTCTCATCACAACAGAATCACAATACAAAATGGCTCAGTAGACCATCGCAGATCCAACAGTTACAAACATTTATACTCACACTTACACGTAGGGGCAATTTGGAACAGCCAATTAACCTAACGTGCATACATATCTTTGGACTATGGGAGGATAACCGATAACCTGGAGGAAACCCACACAAGCATGGGGAGAGCATGCAAACTCCATACAGAAATGTCCCATCATGGGACTCAAAACTTAGGACCGTCTTGCTGTGAGGTGGATGGGCCAGCCACTATGCCACATGGCAGGTGGTGGTGGTAAGGTGCTGGATTACCAATCCTGAGGTCGGGGATTCAAGCCCCACTGTCAACAGTTGTCACTGCTGTCCCCCAGTGTAGTTAACTAGGTTATCAGGCCAGCCATGTCTCTCACTGTCTATGGTGAAAGGCTGTAAAAGAACCAGTACTGATTTTCGACAAGAGTAGGCTGCTTAGCCATCAGAATGTTTCCGCCCTGCAATGTTCCCTTGCCCAGATCGGCTGAGATGGGCGCCAGCCTCCCATCAACAATAATTATGATTAAACGGTTCAGAAAATGAATGAGTAATGTTGGTATAAATTTAATTTGTCAGATGAAGTGGTCAGACCATCCAGTAATCCTTCAGTGGCTCCTCAGCATCAGTATAATGGATTTGGCAGAAGGATGTTGCAGCAGTCTCAGAACAATAACGGCAGTAACATCTTGCCTGTGCAGATGTCTAACAAGGTGAGACCTGACCCTTGATGTCAACCTAACTGAACCCTTTTTTTTTTTTTTTTTTTTTTTTTTTTTTTGCTTTTTGTGCTCTGGGTGGAAGTGATTGAGTCTCAGCTTTTTATGTGTTTCAATCTGTACAGGGTGTTACACAAAGTCAGCAGCATGGTCAGTCGGCCCCAGTGGGAGGCACCCGCTCCTTTTCCCTAAATCTCTTACAGCCACAGAATAATCCTCTGTTTGATGACAAAGAACCCGTGCTGTATGTCACCTCTGCACGATTGGTGAGTAACCTTCTGTTTCAAGCTTTAACATATCAGTGTCTTATTTTGTATTTAAGCTTATTCAAGTACAAATTCAACATCATAAATCAATCACACTATGCCATGCATACTTTATGAGCTGCAGAACACAGTGTTTAGCACGTTTGGTTCACAGCAAGAAAGTCTTGGGTTCAAGTTCAAGGCTCGGGTGTTTCTGTTTGGATGTTGCATGTTCTCCCCATGCTTGTTTTCTTCAGGTACTCTGGTTTCCTCCGAGTTCAAAAACATGTACATTTGGATAATTGGCAGATCCACACTGTCCCTAGGTGTGAGTGTACTGTGCTGTCCTGCAGTGGTCTGGCAAGCTGTTTAGGCTGTACTTTTCCTTTGCCCAGCTTTGGCTGAGATGGGTTCCAGCATGCCTGTGACCCCGGTAGCAGAATTAAGTGGTTCTACAAAGGAGTGAGTGAGATTCCTCATGGCTACAATGACCCAGGGCATAGCATTGCTTCCTCATAGTGAGAAGGTTCAGGGGTCGGGTCCTGTCCGATGCCTGTTCTGTGTGGTATTTTCATGTTCTTCTTGTGTTTGATTGGGTTTCCTCTGAATTTTTTGATTTCCTCCTATAGTACAGAGACCTGCATATTAGGTCAGTGAACAATTCTATATCAGCTTAGGTTGGCTCCAGCTTAACCCTCTTCTTGTTCTTCTTCTTTTCCTTTCGGCTGTTCCCTTCAGGGGTCGCCACAGCAAATCATCTGCCTCCATCTCACCCTGTCATCTGCATCTTCTTTTCTTACACCAACGACCTTCATGTCCTCCTTCACCACATCCATAAATCTCTTCTTTGGTCTTCCTCTAGGCCTTCTGCCTGGTAGTTCCAACCTCAGTATCCTACTACCAATATATTCACTATCCCTCCTCTGTACATGTCCAAACTATCTCAATCTAGCCTCTCTGACTTTGTCTCCAAAACAACTTACGTGGGCTGTCCCTCTGATGTACTCATTTCTGATCCTATCCATCCTCGTTGCTCCCAGAGAGAACCTCAACATTTTCATCTCTGCGACCTCCAGCTCTGCCTCCTGTCTTTTCCCCAGGGCCATTGTTTCTAAACCATACAACATCGCTGGCCTCAACACTGTCTTGTACACTTTTCCTTCCATTATTGCTGATACCCTCCTATCGCACATCACACCGGACACTTTTCTCCAACCATTCCAACCTGCCTGCACACACTTCTTCACCTCCTTTCCACACTCTCCATTGCTCTGGATTGTTAAGTCCTGGAACCTGACAAATAACAGGTACAGATAATGGATGAATGGATGGATGTTTGGATGGATGGATGGCATATAGAAAGATGAGCAAGTCTAATTGAATATAAATATGAATTCCTGCATTAATGTTGACAGTGCTAAAAAATTTGCTCAGTCTAATGAGTAAGATTTTAGAGGAAGAAATTCTCTATGGGAATGAACTTCTTGTTTTAATAGTCCAATATTTCACACTAGAAAGTAGATGCTGGGATAATGGTGTTAACCAGATAAGGGAAATTGAGGATACGCTTGCCTGATAGCTCTTTGGCCCTGTCATTTTAGAACGTTGTGATGTCACACCAAATGATCCAATGCTGATGGATCCCTTGAGACAAATTAATGAGGCCTCAACACACTGAAACTCCTCACAAATGTGTGACACATCAGTGGAAAGCACCCCGGCCATCTGTTACTTCTGCTACATCTCTGAGACCAGTGCAGGCTTTATGTCTTAAAGCTTTTCTACATGTGATGCATATCAGTGTTCCCTATTGGATTAGATGAAGCTGTATGTAACTGGTTTGTGTGTCACTCTTGATTGTAATAGATTCTGTTGCTACAGACTCCCAGTCCTAAGAGAGGGTTGAAAAGTGTGCTGTGGTGTTGCGTTTCATTTTCCGTGCTGCAGTATTCATCTAATAAGTTAATGACAGTGGAATATTCACAGATGGCTCTGGAAATTTGTTGACACCCTTTGGTAATGATACATAAAAACAGTTTTGGGGTTCCCTTTGAGTTTAACCATCACGTATTAGCTACTTTGCCATGACATTTAGATTTAAAATCAGTCTTAATTCACCGGGTGGGGCAGTTTTTGCATGTCTGCTTTACACCAAGAAGGTTTCGGGTTTGAACCCTGAGCTTAGGGCATTTTTTGTTTGAGGTTTGCATATTCTCTCTGTGCTTGCATGGGTTTTTTTCAGGTACTCTGGTTTCCTCCTATAGTCTAAAAACATGCATAGTATGCTGATTGGTGGTTCTAAATTGCCCTGAGTTGTGAGTGCGAACGTGAATGGTTGTACTGTATGTGTGTTGGCTGTGCAATGACCTGATGTCCGACTGAGACAGCCTCCCTGCGAACCTAGGATTAAACAGCTTTGAAAATGAATGAATTCCTAAGGTCATGATGTTCATGATGTCACAAACACTGAATGAAAACAGTCACACAAAGTCATAGATAGATTTTTCATAGAATTAGCTTCTCTTTAAAACCATCCTTTTCTTTCACTAAATCCACACTGACGGTTATTACAATCTGTATTTTTCTCTCATTTGTCAATTTATTCATGCCATACAACTCGGGTACAAGAATGACATTCTAGCATTTCATTGGTCTGCAACGCTGCACGTAGGGTCAAACTATGTTTCATATGTGAAGCTCATTACACCTGTCTGTTTTAAACATTTTTATTCACTACTATAATAATAGATATTGGTATTTTATAGCATATAGCCTATGGGTGTTCTGTAGCTGCTTTGTAGATGAAGTTCAGTAAAAGTTTGTATTATTTCAGTATCATATTCTCTAATTTTTACCTTGTTGATAAATGAATGAAAGAATCATAGATCATGTTAATTATAGACAACTCTTATTATTTACTAGAAAAATAGAGAATTACGGGGCAGTGGTAGTCTAGTGGATAGGGCGCAGGATCGCTGATTCTAAGGTTGGGGGTTCGAGTCCCCACAGGGTTGTCACTGTCCCCCCCAGTGCAGCTAACTGGGTTATCAAAGGCGGGTCATGTCTCTCACTGTCTATGGTGAGAGGCATGTAAAAGAACCATTGCTGACTTTCGCTTTCGTAAAGAGTAGGCTGCAAAGCTGTCAGCATGTTTCTGTCCCCTGCTAAAGGGTTGTGACAGGAAGGGCATCCGACGTAAAAACCTATGCCAAATCAAAATGTGCGAATCAGATGATTTGCTGTGGCGACTCCCGAGAAAGGGAAAAAGCCAAAAGGAAGAAAGAAACATATGTAAACATATTGCTGAGGTATTTGAAGTGTTTATGTGAAAAGAAAGCATATACAGTATTGTGCATTATAATTATAGAAGTCTTACTGAGCACAGGTTTCTGCCCAGTTCTCTGTATCAAATATTGTTTAATAGGTAGTGTGTAAAAGGGTATACATGTATGGAGCATTCTGCTTTATTAATAGAAATTAATTTGATGCAGCTTTATAATAAACCTGGGATTCTTCTTGGCTAAACATTTCACACTTTTTTTTATACATTTAATGGTTACGTTGATATCAGATCATCCCTTTCATTATTTATTACTGTAATGTGGAAGGTGTCTTTTTTTCCGCCTGAAACATAATACTAAGACTGCAGCCTCAATATGAGACTTACTTTATAAATAAAATATTAGGAAGAATGTTTATGAAATCACAACGCAGGGAGAGTACTGAATCGTAGTAAAGATATGCTCAAATAACATGTTTTTCATTTGTTGTTGTTGTCTGTGCAGAACCAGCGCAACCCCACTCAGAATCGGAGCAACAAACCTCTCCTCAGGTCTAGCAAGAAAGTCTCCTAGAAAAATGCACATTTTTTCTGCAGGTCATGCCTAAGACAAACTGGAGAGCTTAGCCGTTCGGAATTATCAACACAACTGAGGTGAAGGACCTGCTTAAGGGTCATAACAGCTATGGACTGTGAAATTGAGTATGTAGAAACATCTGCCTAAGAGAGCCATGCATTTATTACCACTGCCAAAAATGACTGAATCACGACACTTTTTCAGTTTTTTCTCCTGATGCTTTCACATCAATGCTGGTCTACCAGAATTATTTAGATATACATACTGTATACCACCCCCATTTTGTTTAGAATTGTTCCACATTGTAAACACAGCTGACGTAGAATAAGCAATGTCTTTTGCCCCAATCCCTGTTTTATAGTCCTTTCCGATGTTTCAGTTGACAACCCTGCTATTATGGCCATGTTTAGCCTTGTCCAACAGATTATTACTGTCTGTAAACAGTGTTTTATCTACAGACTAATTTGCATTTCAGACTTTTCTTGCACCCATTCATCCATCCATCAATCCATCCATTTCTTCTGCTTATCCGAGGATGCATTGCAAAGGCAACACTTCTAAGATGGGAATCCAGGCAGCCCTTTCCTCATACTCTCTAGCTCCCCCTGGGGGAATCCCAAGGTGTTCCCAGGCCAATCTGGATATATAATCTCTCCAGGGCCTCCTCCCAGTTGGGTATGCCTGGAACACCTCTAAAGTGAGGCGACCAGGAATCATTCTAATCAGACGCCTGAACCACCTTTCATTTTCTGAGCCACTTAATCCTAATTTGGGTTGTGTGGAGGCTGGCACCCATCTCAGCCCACTCTGGCGAGGGCAGGGTACACCCTGGACAGCTCGCCAGGCTATCGCAGGGCCAACACTCTTACAACCATTCATACCACTCACACCTAGGGGCAAATTGGAACAGCTAATTAACCTCCTGTGTATGTTTTTGGATTGTGGGAGGAAACTGGAGGAAACCCACATAAGCACGGGGAGAACATGCAAACCCTACACAGAAATGCCCAAGCTGGGAATTGAACTCAGGACCTTCTTGCTGTGAGGCGGACGTGCTAACCACTACACCATCGTGCCGCCCCTTGTTTTTTCTGTTAGATTTAAAAATAAAAGCTGGATCAATAATTAGTTTCTCAACACTAAATGGAAAGAATACAATTTCTGACAATTTATTTAAAGTTTATTGGTATTTTCCGACAAAGTTAGAATGTTAAGATATTAAACAAATGTGTTGTGCTAGATCCGTGTTTTGTTTACTTTGTATGAAACAGTGAATATCATGTGGATATGCTGATTACACAATTTTTGTCAGGGGTTGTAAGATAATGTAAAATGTCATTGAACTTTAATATAGTTATCAAAATGCTAAAATGTAGCTCTTCTGTACTACTGACAACCTTGTACAAATAAATGAACTTCTTGCAATAAACAATTTTTAAATGTGTATTTTCAGGTATTTAAGTACAGTCAGTATATGCATTTCGGTTCAAATGCTTGTCAGTGTAATGGTACCTTCAGATTACAGAATTCACCACTTTGTAATGTTTAACTCATTCATAAATTTTCCATTTCACTTAATCTTACTATGGCCACAAGAAGGCAGTAACCTGTCTCAGTGGCTCTGGGCAAAGATGAGGTGTACCCTGAACAGCTTACCGGTCCATCAAAAGGCCAATACAAACAGACAACTATTCGCACTCCCAGTTAGAGGGAATCTGGAACAGGCAATTAGTCTAATATATATGTCTTTGAATTAAGGGAGGAAAACATACAAACGCCACACAAAAATAATACACATTTCCTCTTTGTGATGCTTCCAAGCCCAGAGATGGTGTCAGCGCTTCTTGACACAGTTAACATAAAGCTTTAGCTGCCGTTTGTGGTTGTAAGTCCATACTGTACTGTAAGGTAAGTCTGTTGGGTTTTTACACCCGAGCCTAGTGGCTCATCAGGCCGGTGCTTATCCCCGGTTTCCGTAGCGTGAAGTGACCAGGAGTTCAACTCCTGGATGGGACGCTAGTCCCATCACAGGTTACCTTCCCAGTATATTTTACTGGTACCCATTTATACTGCTGGGTGAACAGAGGCACACTTGTGGTTGAGACCTTGCTCTGGGGTCTTAGCACAGTGGGGGTCTCCGTGGGATTTGAACTCACAACCTCCTGATCATGAGCCCAGCACTCTAACCACTACACCACCAGCCCCTATGCTGTGCTGTACTGTACTGTACTGTGTGTAATAAAAGTTTACAAAGTAATCCCAAGCCCATGTGCTTACATCAGCGAAACAGTTCTTGATGCAGTGTTGTATGATTGATTGGAAATAATGGGTGTTCTGCTTAGGCTTGTGCCCTTGCTCTGTACACACCAAAATTCCTTGAATCACTTCATGATTCTTCAACATAGAAGGTGTGATATCCAAACCTCATTCTGTCTTTCTTTGAGAAACATTGCTAGAGATCCTTATCTTATATTTGTGCGTCAAAAACTAGGACTTTCCTTCACCTATTCACATTATCTATTACAAAACACCTAACTTTTATTGGGCCAACCTTTTTGAAATGGCTTGTGGACCTGAAAATAATAATGGATGTATATTAATAAATCAGATTATGATGATGAATGCGTAGGCCTCCGTCAGTCCCGAAGGACTATGGCTGCGCTCTGGCCAGTATCCCAACTGGTGATACCCCCCAGTGCGCAGAGCCTGGGTAGGGAGTAATGAGGGACAGGCTGTTACCCAAGGAGCAAGTCCCCTGTCTCGGCGCCACGGAAGGATCAATGGAAAGGCAAGTGCCGACGACTGGGTTCCAGTGCCGCTGCAGGAGAGAAACTACGGTCAATTTAGAACGGCCAATTAACCTACAGTGCACGTCTTTGGATTGCGGGGGAAACCGGAGCACCCGGAGGAAACCCGCACAAGCACGGGGAGAACATGCAAACTCCACACAGAAACGCCCAGGCCGGGAATCGAACCCGGGCCTTCTTGTTGTGAGGCGGACGTGCTAACCACTACGCCACCGTGCCGCCGAATAATGCATTAAATATCCTGGGTTTACACACTGCAATGCAGTACAAGTCAAATTAATTTTAATCTGTAGATTTGAGCAGTCCATAAAAAAAATGGAACTGCCAATAAATATCTCTGTTGAAGATATGTCCAAGGCGGGTATTACAAGAGTTGCACAGCTGTTTTAAGGGCTGTATGAGCTTTAGCCCTGGAGGAAATGAATAAATAATTCTCCCTGCGTTATCTGACTACTATCTAGAGTGAAAGAAGGAAAGGTTAATGCTGGGTTTTCCATTCATTGATTCTCACTAGTTGGCTTCTATTCATTATCACCTGTTTTGAAGGTATCCTTTTAAAAAGTTTATGTTCCAGGTTCCCATTCATGTCTCCATTTGGTCAGTGAATGTTTAGCTGTCTACCGGAGTTAAATTGTAAGAATATTTTATTGGTTCCCATCATTACAGGAATGATTCATAACAGCCACTCAATATCAACTCAGCGAGGTTGCAGCCTTATTAGGTTTCCTGTGGCTTGGACACAGGACAACCATCCAAATCATATTCCATGCCAGTGCTGCTCTGCTTTCTCTTCTCACTTGCATTTCTTGTACTATTTACAACTTTTTATGATATGAACTTCTATATAAATTTGCATCTGTCCTGGTTCAGATGAGGCAAAATAGGCTCAAACCATGTTATTATCAGCACCATGTTAAACAGAGGGGATAAAGTTCTTATGCTGGAGTTCAGTGTTTTCCTTTCTTTAAACGTGAGGCATTGTCCCTTTTCCACTCGCCTTCTGGTTTGTCCATGTGATCTTTAGCAAACTGCAGATGAGCAGCACTGTTCATTTTGGAAAGCAGTGTCTTTCTACTTGCAACCCTACCAGGCACACCATTGTTGTTCAGTGTTTTCCTGATGGCGAACTCAAGAACATTAGCATTAGCCAATACAAGCAAGGCCTTCAATTGCTTCGAAGTTCCCCTGAGGTCCTTTGTGACCTTGCTGACTATTACACGCCTTGTTCTTGGAGTGATCTTCGTCAGTCGGCAACTCCTGGGGAGGGCAACAGTGGCCGTAAATTAGCTACATTTGTACACGATCTGTCATCTGGTTGATTGGCAGAGTCTAACCTCTTTAGCGATGGTTCTGGGAAGGTAACCTGTGATGGATTAGCGTCCCATCTAGGAGGAGATGTACTGTACTCCTAGTCGCTTCTCGCTATGGAAACTGGGGATAAGCACCAGCCAGATGAGCCACTATGGCACCGGTGTAAAAAGCCCAAACAGACTTTACCTTATCTATTGGTTGAAAACACCTGAATCTAATTTCACCTTAAAATTATCTGCTAGTCCAAGAGGAGAGTGGCGTGGCGTAGTGGTTAGCACGTCTGGCTCACAGCAAGAAGGCCTGGGTTTGATTCCTGGCCTGGGCGATTCTGTGTGGAGTTTGCATGTTATGCCCATGCTTGTGTGGGTTTCCTCCAGGTGCTCCGGTTTCTTCTCACAATCCAAAGACATGCACAGTAGATTAAATGGCCGTTCTAAATTGCCCGCAGGTTTGCATCATGCAGAAGGCAATGGCAAACCACTGCACTAATCCTACCAAGAAAACCTCCATGAAGATGATAACCAGGGTGTTATCCTTCATGGTGGGTCGCCAATGGTTGTCCTAGGACTCAGGAACTAGATAGTCCAAGAGGTTCACATACTATCCACTCAGAGTCACAGATATGTAATACTGGCTCATTTTCCTAAAAAAAAAATAAATGTCCAAGTAAAATATTTTGTCTTATTGATTTTAATTGGGATCTCTTCATACTTGTGTGAAATCTGGTGATGTTTGTTATATTTGTGCAGAAATCTATAAAATTCTTCATCACTGTGAATGCTATTTTACAGTGGTGAATAATTTTATAGACATCACAATTGTCTACGTCGCCGTGCAAACACATATTCTTCATGTATAAGTAATTTATAGCTATAGATGACGATGTAGTCAATTGCGACGTCCTGGATCAGAGCAAAGAAAAATAGCCTTAATGTCACATGACCTCCTGGAAGACGTCACGGGCAGGGGGAGGAGGAGGAGACATCAGATCCAGAGCCCAGTGTGAAAACCTGACAGCGGACTTCTACTGGAATCACAATATCAACGTTTTAAAATAAATTCGTACATTTCGGAACATCAACATAGCCCAGGTAAGTCTTTATTAGCGTGTAATTATGTTCTGTCAGTTTGTTATGAATAAATATATGTAGCGGTTTCGTCCTTAGAATAAAAGCCGGAGCCGTTAGTGTCGGTGTTTTGAGACACGCATTAATGTTTCGACAGCAAACCGAGTATTTTGAATAAAAATAACGAGAATTTTTGTCGTTCTGTTCGACCCTGTGTTGTCGCGACGGCTCGAACCATCTGGAGCCACTGCGTTTCTCACGCGCTCAGCTGATGCGCAGGGATTATGATGGCGCGCGCGCGCCGAGGCGGAATTCTAAATGACTCCATGTTGGAAATATAGTGCACTAAAAAGGGGGCGTAGAATCCTTGTGTTTTTTTTACCCATATGTAGTGCACGTGTGTAGGGAGAATGAAGTTATTTGGAGAGTCAGTCTAAATCCTAACGACAGCAGGCCACAGCTTCAGAAGGTTTATTATACCTTCTCTGACTGCCTTGCGACTTTAGTCTAAAGCCATAATAAAATGCATATTAAAATAAATATATTTAAATCAGTTTAACAGTAAATTTTTAAATGGAGCATGTACCAAACAGAACTACATTGGTCAGTCATTGGCGTTATTTATTTATAACTTGTGCTCGAACCTTCCCGACTAATTTACCTAAAGAAAGGAGAAATGCAATACAGTTAACATACAGACAGGCAAGATTAATCCTAGTCATTAGTTTGATTTCTTAATAAATGGATCTAGTAGTACAGTATAAGGCTTTGGTTGAGGCTGAATTACTTGAATTTGTATTAGATAAATTGTTAATATGTCCCAAGTTTCATCACCACCACCTTCATCACCCAGTTTGCCTGTCATTGTTTAGGCCAGTTCATCACGTCAGCCCCCAGGTCCTGGCACATTCTGCTGCATCATACTCATACCCAATTACTTTGTGTGCACAGTGTATATACAGTATAGTTAAATTGCTGTGACAGGAACCACAAGATCTGTTGTTTGTTCTATGATTTTTTTCCCCCCTTCTTTTTAAATGGGATCTGAACACATGGGGAAGGCTTTGTGTATCAGTGTGATTTTCCCATATTGTATCCTTGGGGCAAATTAACTGTGTTCATGTATTTGTGTGTGGATGTGTTTCAGTGTTTGTGATACATATAGCATAGATCAATATCATGTGTGAAAATAACTTTTTTTTTTTTTTATTCGCTCTAATTTTTTTGTTTTGTCTGAAGTGGCACAAGTGTTGCTGAATCATTAAAGAATTACTCAGCGTTTCTTGACTGGGATTTTTATCTATGTGCAGTGTATGTGTGATTACTTCACACCAGAATACTGACACATTTTCTTGTACTGGAAATGAGTTGTCAGATGATACATCACATCACTGTTTACTGTAGTGTGTGTGTGTGTGTGTGTGTGTGTGTGTGTGTGTGTGTATAAAGCAGTGCTTCTCAAACAGTGGGGTGCGCCCTGGTATGATGCAGGGGATGCCAGGGGGTGGGGGTGGGGGTCAGCGTATGATCCTGGGGAACATGCTTTTCTGCAATAGTGTACAAGAATTAAGTATAATTGCACCTCCACTCCACTAGTTGGCAGTGGTGCTGTCATTGTTGCACGATCGATATGATATGCTGTAAACAACCCCTCAAGAAAAAATTATAATAGGAACGAAGAGAAAGCTGGAGAGAGACGGCAATATTAAGACATAAATAAGTAGAATGAGTTTAAATAAGCATGTGTATTTTTTATTTTAGGCACACTGGTGACTTTAAATCTTTTCTGTTATTGATTTTAAAATGTTACTGAAGTTTTTCCTTATTGTAAGTTGAACTGTATTTTTTTCTTTTTTGTTTTTAATGTTAGTAAGGATACAATGTTATGCAGAGGTGTACTAATAACAAATTTATAGACAAATAATACTATTTATAGTCGCTTGTGTGGCGGTGGAGGGGGGGCGTGAAATGTTTTTCTCCTTTCTAGAGGGGCGCCACAGAAAATAATTGAGACGCACTGGTATAAAGGTACACATTATACATCGTGGTTAGCAGAGGTCGGCACAGTGATTAATGGTTGAGCTCATAGCTGCAAGGTACTAGGTTTGAGTCACGTGCTCAACATTAGTGCTTCTATGTGGCGTTTGTACATTCTTCCTGTGCTTGCATGGGTTTATTCTGGGTACTCCGGTTTCCTTCTACAGTCCAAAGACTTGCACATAAGGCTAAATAGCTGTTTCAAATTGCCTGTAAGTGTGAGTTTGAATGGTTGTGTTTCAGGCTTGGGTGTATCACGCCTTTGCCTAGAATTGGCTGAGATGGCTTCAGCCTGTCTGAGATCCTAGTAGGATCAAACAGTTCAGCAGATGAATGAATATGAGTGTATGGGTTAAGTAGTCCATGTAGGTCTGCAATGTCTTTCTCTTGTTTTTTTGAATGGTATGCCCTTTTTGTTAAGCCTCAGAGCATCAGATCATACATGGTTAAGTGTATGTTAATGCCCTAAACAAGTCCAGCTTGAACTAAAAAATGTGGTGCATGTAGAAGGATTGTGCCTTGTTCAAAGATAAAATTATTTAAGATAAATTGTCTTCAAGTCTGTACAGTTTATCCAATAAAAATGACTGATGTGGAATATTTAATACATACTGTATTTTAAAATGCATTACGAGAACTCTGTGTGTGTGTGTGTGTGTGTGGGGGGGGGGGTGTTGGAATGATATTAGTGTTCATGATAACTCCAGAATCATAGGGACTGCTCTTTCTGACCTGAAAGGTTCGTTACACACAGATCAGCCATAATATTAAAGCTACCTCACTGGTCTGCAGTTAGACAGCCCCATACACAGCAAGCTGTAATGCATTGTGTTCTGACTCTTTCTATTACTCGCAGCATGAAGAGTTTTAGCAGTTCGTGTTGCAGTACCTCTTCTCTGGGATCACACCAATGTGCTTGCCTTTGCTCCAAAAATCATCAGCAAGTCTTCAGAACCCATGACACTATTTCTGTCTGTCTGTCTGTCTTCCTTTTGGCTTTTTCCCTTTTACTCAGGAGTCGCCACAGCGAATCATCTGATTCGCACGTTTGATTTGGCAGAGGTTTTTTTTTTTTACGTCGGATGCCTTTCCTGTCACAACCCTTTTAGCAAGGGACAGAAACACGCTGACGGTTTTGCAGCCTACTCTTTACGAAAGTCAGCAATGGTTCTTTTACATGCCTCTCACCATAGACAGTGAGAGACATGGCCCGCATTTGATAACCCAGTTAGCTGCACTCGGGGGAACAGTGACAACCTTGTGGAGAGTGGGACTCGAACCCCCAACCTTTGGATCAGCGGTTCAGTGCCCTATACCACTAGACACTATTTCTAATGCACTGGTTTATATTCCATGTACCACCTTTGGTAGGTTCTTACCACTGCATTACTAAGAACAAGCCAGAAGAGCAGTCATTTTTGGGGATTAATAGAACAGATTGTACATCCATCACCAAAGTCAGTTAGATTTTTCCTGCTGCCAACACAACTTCAAGTACTGACTGTTCACTTTCTGCTTAATATGTCACACCATTGTGTAGGTTCCACTGTAACATGTTAACAGTGTTATTCACTTTACATGTCCGTGCACATAATGTTATTAATGTTATGGTTGATTGGTTTGTAGGATTTAGCCAATTGTAGCCAACTGAATAGCATTCTGTCCTTTTGCCCTCTTTCTGTAAGCATGTACGAGAAAGTATGGTGGCTGACAGGTCCACGTGGTGTGCTTCCAAGTACTTACGTTTCCTTGGTTTCACTTGTGTTATCCAATTATTAGTGTATTCCTTTTGTTTTTGTTTACTTAGGTTTTCAAAAGGCTAATTTCATCAAAGACTAATTTCTTTCTTCTTTTCCCTCTTTTTGTGGTGTTTTCTTCTGGATTCACTATGGCACTTGTGAAATAAAAAATGCTAAACTCGGAAGGCATTATCTAGAGACTTCTTATTTTTCAGCTACTGTAATGGTGCAACACATCAGCTCTGTGAAAGACAACCCACTGCTTATTGCTGAATACCAAATCTGATGCTGTGTTCTACCAGGGTCTCATTCAATGTTGATTGTACAGTGGAGCCTCGGAATCTGAACGCTTTAGAGTTCGAACAAATTCGAATCCGAACAAAAAAAAAAATGTGATTTTTAATTTTTTTTATTCGTCCCGGTAACCGACCAAAAACCAGAAGTCGAACTCGAGAAACACGTGAGAAAAAACGAGACCGAGAGGGAGGAAAAGTGCGCGACTTCAGGAAGTTGTTGATACTATGTATCACCCTGATAAAGTGCGCTGTTCTGGAGAAGTCCGGAAGTTGTTGATACTATGTATCACCCTGATAAAGCTGTCCTGGGGAAGTCTGGAAGTTGTTGATACAGTACTATGTACGTATCACTCTCATCAAGCTAAAACTAAAGCTAAGGTAAAGCGCTAAAGCTAAGGTAAAGCGCTAAAGCTAAGGTAAAGCGCTAAAGCCAAGGTAAAGCGCTAGCAGCGCTGTGAACACCTTTAATGATGACGTCATGAGCCACTTCCGTAAGGTTTTGAAAAGAAGGCAGAAACAAGCCACGTTATAAATGTTCTTCAAGAAAAGAAAGGAACATCCTGAAGAAGAGTTAGTTGTCCATGCAAAGTGGTAGCAAGAGAAAAAAACACCTTTGGCTGATTTATCTGAAGCTGTTATGGAAGGGAATCTGCTTAATCTCTCCCTCTCTGTTATGGAAGAGGATCCGCTTCATCTCTCCCTCTCCAACATTTATGTATGCCAACTGCTCACCACCACAAAGGTTAAAATTCTTATCTTTATTGTTCTTATGCTTTAACTGCACTGTGGTTTTTATTTTAGTGTGTTATGGTCTCTCACAAAAGAGTTGCGCATTGAAATGCGTGTTGGAGAGGGGCGTGGCTGTCATAAGCGGGTGGAGTGCTAAACAAACACACCTGATTCCACTTAATCACGAGCAGGCATGGGCAAGTTTCAAAATTTTAACTAGCCATATGGGCTAGTAAACTTTCATAGTTAACTAGCCCACAAAAATTTTTACTCGCCCAAAAAATTTAACGGTGCAATGATATAAGTCTGATTGATAAGCATTATTTATACATAGTAATTGACACATCAATAAATAAAGTGAAATATTTAGGTTACTGACATTTTTATTCTGGTAGAAAATATGTGTACAACTTCAATAACAATAAAGAAATCATATGAATGTAAATAAAATTTTGTCACATTTCCCAAAATGACTAAAACAAAATACAATGTACTTTATATTCAGAAGATGAATAGTACTGTACACTTCCATTGGCACAAACTAAGTTAAGAGTCTACACAAGCTACATGAATTTTATATATTATTTATACACAAAGAAACATTAACAAAGTGAAATATTTAGGTTTCTGACATTTTTAATTTGGCAGAAATATTAGTACTACTTTCTTTAAAAATTACCAATTAAAACAATCATATAAATGCAGCATGTATTACAAAACAGCTCATATGCTAAAAGAATGTAAATAATAAAATATTGACGCATGTCACTAAACAAATACAGTACTGACATTCTAAAGAATATCTTCACTTTCATTGGCACTTAGTTTGGCACAAACCTTGTTACATGAAGAATATGTAAAAGCTAAATGATTTCACATATTAAATTTTAATCTGACACATATCTATTACATCTGCGTCTTCATCTGAGAGTTCTTCAGCCTCATCTTGATCACTTTCATCCAGAGACCTCCTCATCATCTAACTTTTCTTGAACTGCTGCAGATGATGATGTGGGTCGAGTGTAATCTGGATTTCTTCATTTTCTATTCGACTTTGGCTGGCACCAAAGATTAACTGCTGGAGTCAGATCAAACTCCTAAATACCTGGAGAATGCAGCTGCACTGTCATCAGATCAGTGAGTGTGCTGTCCAATAACCTGCTTCTCCAGTCTTCAGAAATCTTGAGTTCGCGTAATATTGTTGTAGTCGAGCGATATTCAAGTAATTTTAGGAACGTAACGAATACTAACAATTCAAGTACGCTCAGAAACGTAACCATTCTACTGAAAACTGAAACACTCCGACTCGATTGTTAACAACATGAAACATCGGCAAAAACATGAGTTTCACCGAACAACTTCTGTGCGCATGTGTAAATAGCAATCTTACGCAATTGTACACACTCGACCATAGCACTCGACTGTGTCCGTACTGAACATTCTGGCGACCATCGGTAGTTTCCGTATGCTGGACGAAAACAGAGTGCGTACTGACCACGATACCGCTGTGCATTATCACTGCCCAAGCAGAAATTCAGGAAATCGTCTCAGTAAAAATACATATACACAGGCTTAAAACTTGTACTTTACTTGGCGATCAATTTATTAATTTCCACTCGCCCACATTTATACTTGGTCGCCTGGGGTGAGTGGGCGAGTGATCTTCCCCATGCCTGACGAGCTATAAAGACTAGCAGCGCTCTTCCCGGTGCTAGAAGACTGTCCCTCTTCTCCGTGATCTCTCTGGCTCTCAGCTTTATTGTTCACAGGGAAGGCACTAGATCACGGGGAAATCGTAGTCACTGTTAGAGCTGCGGAGAAACACGGAAATAAAACTAAGGTGGGAACTGGTGGAGCACGGAGCTGAGAGCTAGAGAGATTACGGGGAGGACGGACAGTCTTCTAGCACTGGGATGAGCACTCTGGAATCACGTGTGTGTGTGTGCGTGTTTAGCGCTCTATCCGTGTGTGACTTCAACTCGCACAGAGAGAGAGAGAGAGAGAGAGAGAAAGCGGCCAAAATCAGTCTCTCACAACACAGACCATAACATAGTGTACTGTATTCAATAATTTTTCTCTTAATTTGCAAACCTATGGTATAAGTTACGTTACTGTTAACTTCTGTTCAAAAGACGACGGAACAGATTAAGATCATTTACATTATTTGTAATGGGAAAAGTGGATTCAGAATTCGAGCAAATCGGAATCCGAACAGCCGTCTGGAACGGATTAAGTTTGAGTACTGAGGCTCCACTGTATTTTGGTGGCGTGATTAGGCTGTATCAATTTGAAGGTCCTCTTCAGATGTGGCTTAGAAATGCAGCCTTCTTTTTTCCAAAGCCTTTTCCCAAACATATCCCAAGAATCATTATGCACCACCATTAAAGTTTTCCTGTTGTGAATTAGTGTTACAGACGCTCCCCGACTTACGTTCATCCGTTTTACGTTTTCTCGATTTTACGTTCCCCCGCCCAAAAAAAAAGTCAAATTTTGAGTTTAGATGTACCTACGTAGTACACTGACGTAATGGTAATGACGCAATGACGCTGCGTCCATTGTTTACAAAAGACAGTGCCCCTCCTTCCCAGTTCAGATATATATATATATATATATATATATATATATATCTCAGTTATATAGCGTGTTACCCTTGTGTTAAGACGTCGTCTCTGTGATCTGTGTTTACACTGTTTTGTGGACTTTTGTAACCCTAAGCAAATATGGTTGGTCAGAAGCATACGCCTACTAGCATGGGTGCAAGTGTCCTACACAGAGATGAATTAACTATCTGCTCAGATCGGCACAATCTACCATGCATACTCGGTTAAGCAAAGAGAGTTGTAAAATGAATGAAAATACGAATCCAGGAAAGAGCTCTCTGCTCTGCTGGCTCCACATAGTGCAGGCTTTGTTCTAAACGATTTCAATGACACCCTTGCGCACTTGAAAGACCAGAAGTCCATATAACCCACAGCAAGTACACTACTTTCGCAAGTACACTACTTTCGGTATTGAGCGCTTCACATATTGTAAGCTTGATTGGCTGTTTAAGCTCAATGTAAAATGTGTTTATTTATAACAATTGATTTAGGGTTGTTTTATGAGATACAGTAATTGTATTTATGGATGTATAGTACGCTGTGGCGACTCCCGGGTAAAAGGTAAAAAGCCGAAAGGAAGACAGACAGTACAATATGAGCGTCATACGTCAAACGTCATACATCACTGTAACAACTTACTTTCACTTTCAACTTACGTTCGCCCTTCCGAAACCAATTAAACACGTAAGTCGGGGAGCGTCTGTACTAGCTATTCAAAATGATCACATATAATGGGTACCGGCACTGCCGAGTGATTCACTCAGGAATTGTGACACAGCAAAGCCTGACGACTGAAAATAGTCAAACTTCAATCCGCAAACGCAGCCCTTGCAACCAAATAATGCTGAATAAATTTAATTGTGTTAAAAGTTTATTTCATTCCTGTTCCACTGGTACCAAATTTAGCCATGTTCATAGAAAAAGAACATTTCAATTTTAGACTGAGTTTGTGCTGATTTTAAACCAACCTTGATTAGAGCACCTTTGTCATGATGAGATCTCAAGTGCGCTGCACCCCGGTTGCAAAACATCGTCCACGAAATCGGCTTGCGCATTGTGCTGATATGATGCCTGTGCTCTACCATTACCGTATTCAGCAGTGAATTTCCAGCTTTCCAGTCATACCAGGTTTGTCAGGGGTATATTTCGCCATTTTTAAAAAACTTCATATTTATAAATATCTCCAAGAAAATTTCTGGTTCTTGAAAAATTGGTAGAATATATCCCCGACAAAGCAGGTACCAAAATTTAGAGATTTATGTCATGTTTAAAATTAAATTTGATTCAAAGCTCAAGGTAACTTAATTGCGAGTCCCCCCCTCAAAAAAAAGTGGTCTTGACTATCACATGCCAAGATGGCTGCAACCTTGATGGACACGTGTGAGCAGGATACCATCATTTCTGATGTTTTATTCCTTACCTGGGAGAGTTTTTACATAGAACAATTCTTGTTTCATAGTCTCCCCAAAAGTGCTCCAAATGATGTGGGGCTTGAAGCGGGGGTAACAGAACAGGCTCTATCTCGGAAACCATATGAAGATAATTGCATAAAACCGTACAAAATAAAATGCATAAAATTTGGACTGGTGATTTGTAATGGTAACCCAACAAATAGAACCAAAGAAACATCCATTTATGATGACTAAAAAGACTTTTTTGGTGCCGGTAGATACATATAACAGAGGTTCCTTCCAGCAACATCAGTCAGTGGCCGAATATTGAAGTGCACAGGAGAGTTACAACTGTAGGTATGCTTAGAGACGTACTGCCGTTCTGATTGGCTGTTCTCGCCTAATAGTGACAAGAACGGACAGCTTCGAGCCACAGTGACGTGGCATTGAAAGTAGATGAATAGATTTGCTCTGAGCAAAGTTAGAAAGTGAAGCTGCATCATCTCCTGCTTGGCCTTTTAAGATGCTGGCGCTGCCGGCAGCACAAACCACTGTCGTAAGCAACACTCCGCTGCACTGCCATGAATCATGCTTCACCACTTTTGCGGTCGTAAAGTCGATCAGACGAAACTCGCATAGGTCGTAAGTCGACGACTCACTGTATTCAATGCATTATACAAACTACTATAATATATCTTAGTCTGTTCTATTTAATGCATTTATGGAACAGTGCAGCAATATTCCAATGTATCGATACATCAGAAATTTTTTTTAGAAATATATCGATACCAATAATAGGTTTTCAATGACACCCCTAACAGAGAGTACGCCTTCCCCCTCGAAAGCGTACAAATAAATTTCGATGATCTCTCGGCAGGATTTTTTAATAAGATATTAAACAAAACGATGGTCAAACCTCTTTTATAAAATAAATCAATGTATTTCCTTGATCAATACCACTTTTTTCCACCAGTCAAATAATAATGAAATCAATAAAAAAAAATTATTTTTCAAGAATTATTTTTAGTGACACCTGCTTTAATACTAACATTAAGACATTTGGTTTTAATAATAAGAATGACATTGTTTTTAATAATATTATTTTATATTAAAATATAATTCAAAATGTCTGCATTTTTTATTGGTCATTGGCTTTTGGACGACCACGCTTCAGTTTATGATCAGCTGCCTTCTGATGTTTCAGCAGCTGATACCGGGTTAAGTAGTATTCATAAATAAACCATTGCACACACAGCGGTTTTGTTTTATGTGCTTATCATATAAGTTATCGACCTGAAAGCCACCACTGCTAAGTGCCCACCTACACAAAGTTACCGTGACATCGCTGGTTTGGTACAAAGTACCACATGAAATATAGTGCATGCATATCACAGCATATTATATGATATAAACAACATGGAATCTCACGCCAACAACACGCACAGTTTTTCAGCAGAAAACGATTCATCTATTACTCTCAGAAGACGAATCAAATATTATAGTTCAACCAAATTCTCAAATATATTTCAAACTACATCTGCAAGTACATGTGCTAAATACATTTCCAAATTGAGCTAAAGTTATTTATCTATTCAAAGGCACAAACAAATATTAATACATATTTACAGCACAAAAACATACTATTAATTTTAGAAAAGTCCTGACCATTAGGCTGCAGATACAGGCTGGATGACTTCATTCTCTGTGCGTCAATGTTTGTGTTCTAACACATGTGCAAGAACCGGAAGCGGTACTAAGAAACTGTGCTTTATTCTCACACTCGCACTTTGTTTGACAGTGTTCAGCTGTTGCTAACTGATAATATTATGTTTGTTGATTGGTCAGCTCGGGCGTGCACATGCGCAGTGCCTGTTACATGTTAACTTCTGGTTTACTTCCTGACTCTAGTCATACGGAACTTATCTCCGACTTTCTCTTCAATAACAGTCATGAATTTTATTTATAAGATTGTGAATACACATAATTTCTTGTCTGGCGGAACACAACTCCTGCTGTGTGTGTGTGTGTGTGGGGGGGGGGGGGCACTCTGTGCACGCCCCCAGCCTACACCCTTGCGTAGCCTTAATTCATGAGTGCATGTATTATTGTTGATCGACATTTTTATAATATTATAAAGCGTACACAGACATTTTACCCCCTCCCCCCAGCGTACGTTTTGTCCGCTTTGGAAAATGTTGGAAATGTTGAATGACCTCTTAAGAAACTGGTGCGCACGAGAAAGTATAAAATATGTATACAAATGGAAATATGTGACTTGAGCTGTATTTTAACTTTGGACTCGCTTATAAAGTGCAGTTATGTTATCAGGTGATCAGATCTATCAAGGCTTGTGGTGTACCTTGCATTGAAACAGGTCACAAGACTTCAAAACCCGCTTTAAGTGTTGTTCGGAGATGACATAACAGTGACGCCGGACAAGCAAACCGGCATTGTCTTTATAGGTGAGTCTGAGGTTAAAATACAACTCAATTAAGTCTCATATTTCCATTTATATGCATAGCTTATACCAACTTGTGCACAAAAAAAGCAATATTTACTTTTTTCCATGTTCCCTTCTTGGCTCTGTAATTGATGCTTTCTACTACTACTACTACTACTACTACTACTACTACTCTTGCCACCCCCCCAACGCAATTAATTACACTAAAGTGTCAAATGTGAGAAATGTGTAACTTTGTGTGCCACAGGATCAGCTAATGACTCAACTTATAAAATCGTTTGTAGAAGAGAATATCTTATTGAACACCACTTGCTTTGTAATGGTTCAGACTTTGGAGTCATCTAAGGCTACTCCTTCGTAGACAGCATTCTTTGTGTCCATTGAAGGATACGGGACCAACATTTGGAATCAGCCAAAGTAGATTAAATATCATTTTAAAATTAAGAAGCACAGTGATTCAGAGTTGTACGCTGTAACACAACATGATTGAAAACAGGGCATTTAAATATTCTATAAGTCAGGGGTCCCCAGCCACTGGTCCGCGGCTCAATTGGTACCGGTCCGCAGAAGAAGTAATTCATTATTTCGGTTTTATTTATTATCTGAATCTGAACGATCTTTAATTTTGAAAAATCTTTTATTTTGAAAAATGACCGGATTCTCTCAGTTACATGTCGGTCATTTGAGCGCTAAAATGTAACCCACAAGGGGACAGCACATGAACAGAGGCAAGTTGGACATGTTTCAAACAATAGCAGGGATTTTGGATGAGACTGAGCCTGAGTCTTTGAGCCTCTGCCCTGCAATCTGAGCATGAAGCTCATCCATCTTGTTTTGCAGGGACTGAAAATTTTCAAGCAGTATGGCCGGAAGTGTTAACCAAGCCTCTGAGAACTCCGCCTGGGTGGTTAGCATGGAGCTCCCATAGTATAGCAGCTCATGATAGAAGTTCTCAGAGTCAAAGTGTTTCTTTGTTCATTTTAATTTGTTTAATTTGTTGTTTTGTTTGTTCATGTTTTGCTCTATGCTCGTCTACGACCGGTCGACTCTACTACAGCTATAAGATTGGAGTATCTTCGGGTGTGTATAACTAAGCACGCTCAACTGGGCTTGTTAGCCAGGATGCGGCTAGCAGAGCTAATATGCTACAAGAAGCCCAGGCGGGAAGGGGCTGAATGATGATTCCGGTGATTGGGATTGCAGGGGATGAAGGCCATGTAGCTGGCTGGAGCAATCGCCTCATCGGGTGTACTCTCCTCGAGCCATTGACCAGTCCGCAGTGATAAACAGGTTGGGGACCCCTACTATAAATTATTTAATTTCTTATTTTCTCAGTGTTAGTTATACATATGTAAGGCGCTCCACTGAAAGTAGGCACTTGTCGCACAGACCACTTTTGAGATAAAGGCCAGAAAAGTAAAAGGTGGTCCATTTTTTTTAATCAAAATTCGGATTTTTTCATAAACTATTAAAACAAGTATTCAACTATCACTTGTTCATGTGAAATCGACTGAAACTCACTAAAAATTTATTTATTTTTCTCAATTTTTCTGGTGAGTACCCTCATAAAACTAGATTAAAAACAGTAGCAAACTTACTGGTTTTCGTTGCAATTATTCACCGAGTTCGGTACAAGACACACTATAATCCATACACCAGAAGAACGGTCGTTAAGTAGTCTCTCCATTTTGGATACTGGTTTGATATTAAAATGCCATTTCAGTGAATAAAATAAAGGTTATGAAGACGAGATGCTCATAAACAATGCAGGATAGTTGCGAACGAAGATCTGAAACGAGCACACTGATTGGTCAGCTCGGGCTTGCACATGCGCAGTGCCCGTCACACGTTAACTTCCTGACTCTAGTTTACTCCACGCAGAATAATATCTCCATCTTTCTTCTCAATAACAGTCATTAAGTTTATTTATGAGATTGTGAATACACATCATTTCTGGAAAAGAAGAGTGAAATGTCATTTGTGATGTCTAGCAGTATTAGTATAGATGTTAAATTCGTTGCAAGAATTGGGCTTTGAAGATGCCGGAATGCTTGGTATTCTTGAAGATTATTTTTCCGGTGAGTATGCTTCTCTGCGTGCAAAATTCGATTATGGAATTTTTTTGATTATTTGATTTGTGTGTAATCTTGTCTGGACTGGACATGCTGGATCGTGGATCGTTTAGTTTTGTACGAAAATTGGCCAAGATCTGAAAAATACTTAAATGTTTCATTCCTTTTATATATGAACAAACTGATGATGAGTATGCCAGCTGTGTTGATGAAGATTTTGATTTTGATGAAGAAGAGGCATCTGTTATGTGATGAGTGTTGTTTGTGAAGAATATGTGATCTTATCTGCTGAGCAGGATATAGATGAAGATGACAATGCTGAGGGCAGAGTTGATGAAGCTTACTTGTATGAAGAGATCAGAGAGTTTTGTTATATAGTTTTCTTATACAGTCAGCCCCCGACTTACGAAATTAATCCGTTCCAGCGCCTTTTTCGTAATGCGGGAATTTCGTCAGTAGGGGTCGCATTTTACATGTTAAACGCCTGATTCGTTCCAAGGCTCCAGGCTTTGGACTGGATAAACCCCATAAACCCTTTAAAACTGATAAAAGTACACCAATTTTGTATGAAATATGTGTTAAAAGTAAAAGAAAATTTTTTATTAAACCATTTAAACATTTTATTAACATGTTAAACCATTTTATTAACATATTTATGAATTAAACCATTATTAAACATTTTTTATTAACATACACACACACACACACACACACCCTTGTGTCTCTCTCTCTCTCTCTCCCTGTCTCTCTCTCACACAGACACACATACATTCCATGTGTATTGGATACACATTAAATGTTTATTGTAGCGCTGCGGTCTACGGCCACAATATGTGGAATTCAAAGCGCATTCCCTGCTTGACAGATTGGAGGTCCAAACTCAACTTTAAATTGATCCCTTGAGGGATCGGAATTCCAGATGAGCTCAAATGCGCCCACATTTATTAAACATTTACTGAATTAAACACCTTAAAAACTAACGAGTTAAGCATCCTTCTCTCTCTCTCTCTCTCTCTCTCTCTCTCTCACACACACACACACACATACACACACATGGACGGGATGTTTTTTTTAAAGCGGAATTACATTACCTGTTTGAAAGATCAGAGGTCCTCACTGTATTTCCACTTTAAGGTCTCCTTATGGTTCTGCATCATCCCTCCTAGCCAATGGGAAGCCAGCGGGGCGGGATGTTGAGAGACAGCCAATGAGAGAGCAACTCACACATCATGTGAAATTTTGATTGGCGCGTTTGAATTTTGAATTTCTTTTCATAAGAGTGGGTTGTTTTCGTATCCTGGGGACGAAAACTGAGGAAAATGTTTTTCGTAACCCGGGGATCTTGTACCCAGGGGGTTTCGTAAGTAGGGGGCCGACTGTATATAGTTTTCTTAATTTTAGTGTGATTGTTTGACCACCGAAGAGAGAGACTGCGTACAGAGTCAGTCGGAGATGAAAGGAAGCGTTCTTTACTCTCTTTCGAATTTTGAAATTTACTCTCTTTTAAGTTGTTTAATTCAGTAAATGTTTAATAAATGTGGCGCGCTCCGCCGAATATGAGCAAAACGTGGCTCATCTGGACCTCCAATCCCTCAAGGATACAATTTAAAGTTGAGTTTGGGCCTCTGATCTGTCAAGCAGGGAATGTGCTTTGAATTCCCCGTCGAAAATTCTCCAGCATCCTGCATGAGGCTGGAGCCTGCATTCAGCGGAGTGCGCCACAATACACATTTAATGTGTATTGTGTGTGTGTGAGAGAGAGAGAGAGAGAGAGTGTTGTGTGTGTGTGTGTGCACGTTAATAAAAATGTTTAATAATGGTTTAATCAATAAATATGTTAATAAAATGGTTTAATATGTTAATGAAATGTTTAAATGATTTAATAAATAATTTTATTTTACTTTTAACACATATTACATGCATATTTCATACAAAATTGGTGTACAGACGATCCCCGACTTACATTCATCCGTTTATCGGTTTTTTGATTTTACGTTTTTTTTGGGTTTTTTTGTTTGTTTTTTTTTCACAAAAAAGTCAAATTTTGAGTTTTGACGTACCTACGTAGTATGCTGACGTAATGACGCTTTGTCCATTGTTTACAAACGACAGACTGAACATGCCCCTCCTTCCCAGTTCAGTTATATATATTGTTTTAGGGACGTCGTGCACGCAGGCCTGCAGCTCGCAGACAGTTTCGTACGGGGTTGGGGTGAATGAATCCACATTGTCCTTGAAGTTGAGCAGCCGTTCTTATCGCTGGTAGTGTTTGGTCTCGGACATGATCCCCTACGATCTGACGATTTTGACGTGCCGTTGTCACACGTTGTTGACCCGGTCGAGGACAGTCCCGAGTGCTCCCCATTTGCAGAAACCTTTGATGGAGTCTTGCGATCGTTGTGTGTGCGCAGTGTAGTCGTCTGGCAATTTCCCTGGTGCTGGCACCATTTTGAAGCATGCCTATGGCACGTTCTCATTCAGGGGCTGTAAGTCGTGGCATCATGCCGGCTTTTCACAAGTGTCAGTGAACAAGTGAAATTTTATTCAGATTCCCATGCTTTTAAAGGCAATGTGTGCACAAATTCAGAGTGAAATTCATTTTTCCCATGGTGTGCGTGCAAAATGTTGCGTTTTTGAGAAAAATTGCCTCGCATTACAGTTAACATTAAATTCTTGCATTTCTTGCACCTGGCATGTCGGGTAACGTCACTGTAGTGTTATTGTAGAAAAATTATATTGAAGTTCATTTGAACTTAAATATTGACTTTCTTCAAGTGGTGCGTTTTCATGTGTACTCAGTATATATGTATGTATGTAAGAACATGAATGATGTAAAGATGTAATGAACTTTCAGCCAGACCCAGAATGCAAGAGACAGTGTGAGATGGCACTGAGTCGAATTATTATTCAAAGGGGAAGCACTTAAGCAGAGTGCAAATACAGTAACTACAGTACTGGTGACAAAGAACACAATACAGACGCTCCCCGACTTGTGTTCATCCGCTTTACGTTTTTCTTTTTTTATTTTACGTTTTTCTTTTTCCAAAAAAAAAAGTCACATTTTGAGTTGAAACATACCTATGTAGTACGCTGATGTAATACGTAATGATGCTGCGACCATTGTTTACAAATGACAGACTGAACGTGCCCCTCCTTCCCATTTCAGTTTTGTATATCTTCTTTCTTCTTTTCCTTTCGGCTTTTCCCTTCAGGGGTCGCCACAGCGAATCATCTGCCTCCATCTCACCCTATCCTTTGCATCTTCTTCTCTTACACCAACGGCCTTCATGTCCTCCTTCACCACATCCATAAATCTTCTCTTTGGTCTTCCTCCTGACAAACTCCTCTTTCAAGATGACTCCTACTCTATTTCTCTTCCCATCCACACCATGAAAAAACAGCTTAATCCCTGCTCCTATGCTTCTAGCCTTGCTACCTTTCCACCTGGTCTCCTGAACACACAGTATGTCCACCTTCCTCCTTTGCATCATGTCAGCCAGCTCTCTACCTTTTCCTGCCATAGTTCCAACATTCAAAGTCCCTACTTTCAGTCCTCGACTCATGCCTTTCCTCTTCTCTCTCTGCCTACGGACACGACTCTCGTCTCTCCTTCTTTGACGTCTTCGACCAACAGTAGTCCAATTTCCATCAGCACCCTGTTGGTTGACAGCACTGATGGCGGTCGTTGTTAACCCGGGCCTCGACCGATCCGGTATGTCATTCTTTCTTGTGATTCGCATATTTTATTTGGCATTTGTTTTACGCCGGATGCCCTTCCTGACGCAACCCTCTGCATTTATCCGGGCTTGGGACCGGCGTGAGGGAGAGACACTGGTTTGTGCCCCCCCCCCCCCCCCCCACGGCTGCATTTCCCCCTATATATATATATATATATATATATATATATATATATATAGAGCGTGTTACCCTTGTGTTAAGACGTCGTGTCCGTGATCTTTGTGTTGACACCGTTTTGCAGACTTTTGTAACCCTAAGCAAATATGGTTGGTGATTCACATCAGGACAGGCTGTGTTCGAAACGAGTACAATGGCACCCTTGCCCACTTGAAAGACCTGAAGTCCGTATAACCCACAGCAAGTACACTACTTTCCCAAGTACACTACTTTCGGTATTGATCGCCTCACATATTGTAAGCGTTGATTGGCTGTTTTAAGCTTCATGTAAAGAAACTTGGTATAAATAAGTGACTTATTTGAAATTAATGTTGATATTATTTGATATAGTTGATATTATTTTACAATGTTATGTTTATAATAATTGATTTAGGGGTGTTTTATGAGATATGGTAATGCTATTCATGGATGTATAGTACAGTATGTACGTCATACGTCACTGTAACAACTTGCGTTCACTTTCAACTTACGTTCGGCTGCCCGGAACCAATTAAAAACATAAGTTGGGAGCGTCTGTAAACATTAAACACTGGAAAACTATGGAGCGGGAACCAGGAGCCAGAGAGAACACAGGGACACAGGTAAGCAGGGACGTGATTTGAGACAATATTCTGGCGCAGAGTGAATTCAGGTGTGCGCTGCTGCAATCAGCCCGAGCAGCTCAGCCACACCAATCAGCCAGAGCGCAGAGAAAACAGAGTTGGAGAACAGAGTCGCCAAAATCAAAGTCCCCCAAAAACACAGATGCGCGCGCGCACACACACACACACACACACACACACACACACACACACACACACAGACAGACACAGATGCACATTTTTGCAGAATTGGCCTTGTTTTGTGGCATTTTCCTTCACTTTTCCCCTATTCTTCCATAATTTTCTTATTTTTTTAATTCAATGAATTTTGAAAAAAAAAAAACACGATGCACTGAAGCCGCATGAATTGAAGTGCAAAGCAGTGAGAGAACCCTGTACAGTGTGTGTGTGTGTGTGTGTGTGTGTGTGTGTGTGTGTGTGTATATATAACTTAAATGTATTATTCCTCAACAAGGTTCATTTCGAAAACCAGATGCACATATTGGTACAATAGCAAGACCATGGTCTAGTCTGTGGTGACTAAGAAGCAGATGTGCTCAACTTTGCAGACCGAGCAGCTGTTCTGTGAATATTCAGCGCTCAGTCACCTTTAAATTTAGTGATGAGTGATGTGGCAAATGTGAACTGAGTTTGACACCCCTGCTGTTGAACATGGAGAGATTTCTTGTTAAACCCACACATCTTTTGTAGTAATGCATCATTCTTTCATCTTAAGAACTGGTATTCCCAGAAAGGTGAGACTGTACCTTTGATTTTACACACATTCACATACCTGTTTACACCCAGGTTCAGTATGTATATATATATATATATATATATATATATATATGGTGACCGGAAAATTTTGATCCTATTAACCAGCAACACTTCCCACCATGCCACTGTTCCACCTCAAGACTAAAGGTGCCTTTCTGAAGTGATTCAAATAAGCTAGTGTTTAAAAAAAAGATCCCAACACGCTTATACTCGTTTGTTAAACATGGCACTACAGAAGACACCAATCCCCCTATGGAAACTGGGTCTGATTAATTATTTATATAATCATTCCATGTTACTGGTAAGTTGATATCAAAATACAATCCATTTTTAAAGGCTGGTGAACATGAAAATGAGCCACTGACACGATATCTCCTTCATAGGTGATATTTTTAACTGCACTTAAGTTTGACTGTGAGAGGAGAGGGGAGTACACACAAACATTCTTGCAGAGCCCAGGCAATACCTTTTTTCTGTGAAGCGGATGTGCTAACTACACCACTGTGCAGTCTTGTACCAAAATTAGCTTGAGATATTATGTACTGTACCCAGACGGTATAGCGCTCTCTCTCTCTCTCTCTCTCTCTCTCTCTCTCGCGCGCGCTCTCTCTCGCTCTCGCTCTCTCTCTCTTTATAAATGCAGCCTGTCATGTTCTTAAGTACACACATGACTACAATCTTCTTCTTTTCCTTTCGGCTGTTCCCTTCAGGGGTCGCCACAGTAAATGATCTGCCTCCATCTCACCCTGTCCTCTGCATCTTCGACTCTTACTCCAACTACCTTCATGTCCTCATTCACCAAATCCATAAATCTTCTCTTTGGTCTTCCTCTAGGCCTTCTGCCTGGTACTTCCAACCTCAGCATCCTACTACCAATATATTCACTATCCCTCCTCTTTACAAGTCCAAACCATCTCAATCTAACCTCTCTGACTTTGTCTCCAAAACCTCTTACATGCGCTGTCCCTCTGATGTACTCATTCCTGATCCTATCCATCCTCGTTACTCCCAAAGAGAACCTCAACATTTTCATCCCTGCTACCTCCAGCTCCGCCTCCTGTCTTTTCTCCAGGGCCACTGTTTCTAAACCATACAACATCGCTGGCCTCATCACCGTCTTGTACACCTTTCCCTTCATTCTTGGCGATACTCTCCTATCACACATCACACCGGACACTTTTCTCCATCCATTCCAACCTGCCTGCACACGCTTCCTCACCTCTTTTCCACACTCTCTATTGCTCTGGATTATTGAGTCTAAGTACTTAAAATCCTCCACCTTCTTTATCTTTGCCCTCTGTAGCCTCACATTCCTCTTGGGTCCTTCTCGTTCACACACATGTATTCTGACTTACTGAGGCTCACCTTCATTCCTCTCCTTTCTGGGCATACCTCCACCTCTCTAGATTTTCCTCTACTTGTTCTCTGCTCTCACTACAGATCACAATGTCATCTGCAAACATCATAGTCCATGGAGATTTTTGTCTAACCTCGTCTGTCAGCCTGTCCATCACCATAGCAAACAAGAAGGGGCTGGGAGCTGACCCTTGATGCAGTCCCACCTCCACCTTGAACTCTTCTGTCACACCAAGAGCACACCTCACCACTGTCTTACATTTCTCATACATGACCTGCACCACTCTAACATACTTCTCTGCCAGTCCAGACTTCCTCATACAATACCACAGTTCTTCTCTCGGCACCCTGTCATATACTTTCTCCAGATCCACAAAGGCACAATGCAGCTCCCTCTGTACTTCTCTATGAACATCCTCAAAGCAAACACTGCATCTGTGGTGCTCTTTCTTGGCATGAAACCAAACTGTTGTTCACAAATGCTGACCTCTGCCCTTAGTCTAGCTTCCAATATTCTTTCCCATAACTTCATTGTATGGCTCATCGACTTTATCCCTCTGTAGTTGCCACAACTCTGCACGTCTCCCTTGTTCTTAGAAAGTGAGCAGATGCCGGAGGAATGGAGGAGAAGTGTGCTGGTGCCCATTTTTAAGACCTTGTTGAATATTCTTGTCAGAAAATCTACTGCTACCTCTCCTAGACACTTCCATACCTCCACCGGTATGTCATCAGGACCACCTGCCTTTCCACTCTTCATCCTCTTCAATGCCCTCCTCACTTCACCCTTAGTAATCTTTGCTACTTCCTGGTCCTCAACGGTCACCCCTTCTACTCTTTTTTTTTTTCTCTCTCTCATTTTCCTCATTCATCAGCTCTTCAAAGTACTCTTTCCATCTTCCCACCACACTTCTGTCATCAGACTTCCTTCAAATTACATCGCCTACACAAGATGTAGTCTACCTGTGTGCTACCTCCGCTTTCATAAGTCACCCTATGCTCCTGTTTCTTCTGGAAGAAAGTATTCACCACAGCCATTTCCATCCTTTTTGCAAAATCTACCAACATCTGTCCTTCTGTGTTCCTGTCCTGGATACCAAACCTGCCCATCACTTCCTCGTCCCCTCTGTTGCCTGCATCAACATGTCCATTGAAGTCTCCACCATTGACCACTCTTTCACCCCTGGGTGTACTCTTCATCACTTCATCTAACTCGCTCCAGAATCTCTCCTTTTCTTCTAGTTTACATCCTGCCTGTGGGGCATAAGCACTAACAACATTGAACATCATGCCTTCAATTTCTAACTTGAGACTCATCACTCTGTCTGACACTCTTTTCACTTCTAGACCATTCCTGACAAACTCCTCCTTCAAGATGACTCCTACTCCATTTCTCTTCCCATCCACACCATGATAAAACAGCTTAAACCCTGCTCCTAAGCTTGTAGCCTTGCTACCTTTCCACCTGGTCTCCTGAACACACAGTATATCCACCTTTCTCCTCTGCATCATGTCAGTTAGCTCTCTAGCTTTTTCTTTCATTGTTCCAACATTCAGAGTCCCTACTCTCAGTCCTAGACTCACGCATTTCCTCTTCTCTCTCCGCCTACGGACACGCCTCTCGCCTCTCCTTTTTCGACTAACAGTAGTCCAATTTCCACCAGCACCCTGTTGGTTAACAGCACTGATGGCGGTCGTTGTTAACTCGGGCCTCGACCGATCCGGTATGAATTTCGTTTTGATCATTTGCATGAGAATTTTGGCAGAAGTTTTACGCCGGATGCCCTTCCTGTCGCAACCCTCTGCATTTATCCGGGCTTGAGACTGGCGTGAGGGTGAACACTGGCTTGTGCCCCCCCTCATGGCTGCATTACATACATGACTAAAATACACCTTGACAACCTAAAGATTGAATTCTCATTATGTTCAAGAAATCTCTACTCTCAAAATTATGATCACTTAAACAATTACACAAATGGAGTCATTTGTCAAGTGCCTGTGCCTTACATGCCACTTTAGAAACAATGATGTACAGGTCCAACTTACATCCGCATTTGGTTCTGACAAGCAGGACGAAAGATGGTTTGGACATAAATCGGGTCTGTACATATATTACTACTAGTATTTGTACTGTACCTTTCTACAAGTTTGTGTCAAAAACACTGCGATATTCCCAAAAGGAGCAGAGTTAGCCTATTCTTAATTGCTGCTGCTGCTGCTAATAATAATAATAATAATAATAATAATAGTAATAATAATAAGAATTATAATTATAATAATAATTATTATTATTACTATGACTGTTTTTTCTTGCTGGAATTCTCTCTATCTTTCTGTGCGCATGTTTGTATCCACAATCGCGCGCGCACACACACACACACACACACACACACACACACACACACACACACACACACACACACACATATTCTTTTGTAAGTTTTGTTTTTCTTTTGTTTCCCTCTAGTATTTTTCATTAATTCTGCATTAATGTAAATTCGTTTACCCTTTGTATACAAGGTGAATATTTGAGAACAACATGGTAATAATGTTACTGTTTTTTTCTTGTGACGAATGTTTGAATCTCTCTCATCTTTTTCTTCTTAAATACATGTACATGGTTTGGACCATATGATTCTCACAAATACACTAGAATCAGCTCAACTGATGATATTCACATACATGATACCCAAGTTGCTCCATTCTTTTCTTTTATTGTTTAGTAATTTATACTATTTATGTATCTATTTATTTATTTACTTATATAATATATGTATGTGTGTATGTTTGTACTTGTATCTATTTTTGCACCCCCTACTGATAGTACCTCAAGAGCCTGTAACAGTGAATTTCTCCATTGTGAGATTAATAAAGCTGTATCTTATCTTATCTTATCTTATATAAGCTATTTGTTAATTTTTTTAGTCATTGGTGGTTGTAAAGTCGAACAGTCGCAAGTCAGTGGCTTCCTGTATTAGTACAAGCATGTTAAAAGAAACCTGGTATTTTTCTTGGAGGCAGAAACACTGTCAGAGTGGTGCTGCTCTAGTAAATCATTCAACACTTGCTGACTTTTCAATAAAACGAATTCAGTAGTGCTTTGTGTAAACTGCGGTAGTGATCCATGGTTTCGTGCTTCAATGTGCTGGTTCTTACACACTGAGGCTATTAAAGAACAGTATATAAATGGTAATTGTGTAAGAACTGGTCACTTATAAGCCCAATAATATATTTTACACATTTTTCTATAAGATGATCACCATCTTGTCCACAAATTTAATAACAGCTGTAAGTGGCACAGAATTGACCGTATAAAGTGCTTGTGTTGCATGTAAATGCAGATAATTTTTTGAAAAATTGGGCCTTTATGGGTGGCATGGTGGCTTAGTGGTTTGCCCATCCGACTCAAGTCTCAGGTTTTTCTGTGTGGATTTTGCATGTTCTCCACATGCCTATGTGGTGTTTCTCTTGGTCCCACAGTTCAAAGACATGCATATTGAGTGAATTGGCTGCTTCAGATTGTTCCTATAGGTATTAGTGTGGATGATGGGTGTGTGTGTGTGTGTGTGTGTGTGTGTGTGTGTGTGTGTGTGTGTGTGTGTGCGTGCGTGTGCGCGTGCGTTTGGCCCTGCACTGGTCTGGTGAGCTGTTTGGGATGTGCCCCATGTCAGCTGAGAAGGCTCCAGCCTCTGCACAACTCTAGTAGAATTAAGCAGTTTCAGCAAATTAGGGAGTGAGCAATTGGGTAGTAACCCACAGACAATTGGTTAGTATGTTTACATCAGCTGTCGAGCCGCATTGTTTGGAATGCTTGGATGTAATGAATTGAAGTTGATGGTGATTTTTAAAATTTTTTTTGCAAGAGTCATGTATAATACGTTTAGCACACAATGTTTAGCACACTTCATTTATTTATTTTTTTGTTGCAAGAAACACTATAATGTGCCTGATCTTATGCATGTGTTTCATGGTTGAGCTTAACCTGCTGTTTTAATACTAATATATACCACAAAATTTCAAGAATTTTAAAATTCATTACTCAATCTGTCCTCAGCCACCATGCAGATTCTGTCAAATTCAGTCCACTGTATCACTGTTTCTGTTCAGATTATTTCGAGCAGCAAGTTAGAGCTCAGATTGACGTAGTTTTTACTTCCAGTTATTATGAACCACTCAGTTTCACCCTGGAATAGTAACACACCCAGGAACCATGGTGCAGAACTGATGGCTACCATTACTGCCTTTTGGTACATAACAGGGCTGTTATTATGTAGTTATGACATAAAGGCTGTAATCACAAAAGGCTGTTTCTTTTGGTCATCAAACACAATCTTTTTTTAGGCCTCTTCGTGGCAATTAATCAGCTTTTTTTCAGTTATCGTTGTCATTAACATGCCTTATGTGAACCGACGGTTTCAAGTCCTATTCTTCTGATTTGCATTCTCATGAGAGAACAGCAGTCTTTTCAGACTGGCTATTGTAAGCTATCAAATAGATTTTAGTGGTTTGCAACTTTGAAACTGTTAATAAAAACCACCAGATGAGTAAAATTTGCATTTGTTGTTTGACCATGCTGTTTGACCAGACATTCAAACATTCTTTTGCACCTGAACATATTATCCGAACCTTCTTGTTAAACATCTCAATCTGAATAGCAGAACTTCCATTTTTCTAAAGTTTTCCACTAAATTTTGGATCTTGGGATTTTTCGTCATTCAATCAAAGATGTTGGGCAAAGATGATTGCAGCTTAGTTGACTTTCAAGGTCATTGCAAAGGTGCTCATTGGTGATGAGGTCCTCCATACCAGCTTTGCTCAACCGTGTGTTTGGCAAACCAGATAGACTAGGCCACTGCCTTAAAAAGGAGCTTGTGATAGATGCCTTTTTCGATAGGTTCTGAGCCTCTGCTTTTCACCACCTGTCTGTAGCCGATTACTTCTTTTATTTTCATCACCTGTCTTGTTTGTGTCAATTATCTGATTGAGTTCATGTTCTGTCATGCTCCTGATTTCGGCATTTGCTTCACGTACATTTTACCTGCAAGTCTGTCTGGCATCTGCATGTCGCTTCGATAAGATGCGTGACTATGAACCCAGAGATCCTAAGTTTGACTCCAGGATAGTGCCATCGCTATCCTTGACTGGGAGTCCATGGGAGCTAATTGGCCGAGCTCTCACGGGAGGGAGGTAAGGTTGATGCTCACTTGCACCCACAGTGATCACCAGCCAATCACTTGCATCTGTGAGCTCATTTTTACAAGGATGCAGATAGCGCTTTTCTTCAGTGTGTGTTAGACCACCCCCAAATATGCATGTGCCATATTTCGAAAAGAGGCTAGCGTGCATATCACAGAGGAGGCATGCATTCACCTCTCTCTGATTAGTGATTATCGTGTGATAGGGATGGCAAAACTTGATGGGTGGGAATTGGATATGACTAAATTATGGAGAAAAGGGAGGGGTGTGCCTGTCTACCTTAGTCAGGTTATATGGGTTTTTTTCTGTGCGATTCTGAGAGTTGGTGTATAAGCTAATCCTCTATGTTTTCGGGTTTCAGTTTTGTTCTTAAAATATTTTTTCCCATTTGTTGCTTTTCCATTCAGTTCTGTTCTTCTAATTTAGTGGCAACAATTTGGAGAAGACTCACATATGGGTGTAATGGACAGGCACCCACAAACATTTAGACATATTTTGTAGATTTTGTGCAGAATTATCTCTAAAACAGTACAGACGCTCCCCGGACGGCCGAACATGAGTTGAAAGTGAATGTAAGTTGTTACAGTGACATATGATGTGTGACGTATGACGCTCATACTGTACTATACATCCATAAATACCATTACCTTATCTCATAAAACACCCCTAAATCAATTATTATAAACATAACATTGTAAAATAATATAAAATATATCAAATAATATCAACATTAATTTCAAATAAATTAAATTCAAGCAAAATAATTTCAAATAAATAAATTTTAATCAAATTCACTCATCAAATATCAAATACAGTATAAAATATAATCTTTAACATTCTCTATGATGCGATCTTTCTGCTTATAAATGGTTCCGATGGTCGATGGATGGTCACTACATGAAGCTGAGCCGAGTCACTTTACATGAAGCTGAAAACAACCAATCAACGCTTACAATATGTGAGGCGCTCAACACCGTTGAGTAGTGTACTTGCTGAGCTTGACACAAAGTGCGGGTTATACGGACTTCTGGTCTTTCAAGTGAGCAAGGGTGCTGTTGAACTCGTTTAGTACTCAGCCTGCACTGATGTGAATCACCAGCAGAGCGGAGAGTTCTCTTTCTTTTCTGGATTCGGGTTTTCATTCATTTTACAACTCTCTTTGCTTAACTGAGTATGCATGGTAGATTGCGCCGATCTGAGCAGATAGTTAATTCATCTCTTTGTATGAGACTTGCACCCATGCTAGTAGGCTTATGCTTCTGACCAACCATATTTGCTTAGGGTTACAAAGGTCTGCAAAACAGTGTAAACACAAAGATCACGGAGACGACGTCTTAACACAATGGTAACACACTATATAACTGATATATACTAGTCCTTCTAAAAAAATTGGCATATTGTGATAAAGTTCATTATTTTCTGTAATGTACTAATAAAAATTAAACTTTCATATATTTTAGATTTATTGCACCCCAACTGAAATATTTCATGTCTTTTATTGTTTGAATACTGATGATTTTAGCATACAGCTCATAAAAACCCAAAATTCCTATCTAAAAAAATTAGCATATTTCATCCAACCAATAAAAAAAAGTGGTTTTAATACAAAAAAGTCAACCTTCAAATAATTATGTTCAGTTATGCACTCAATACTTGGTTGGGAATCTTTTTGCAGAAATGACAGCTTCAATGCGGCGTGGCATGAAGGCAATCAGCCTGTGGCACTGCTGAGGTGTTATGGAGGCCCAGGATGCTTTGATAGCGGCCTTAAGTTCATCCACAGTGTTGGGTCTGGTCTCTCTCAACTTTCTCTTCACAATATCCCACATATTCTCATTGGGGTTCAGGTCAGGAGAGTTGGTGGCCAATTGAGCACAGTAATACCATGGTCAGTAAACCATTTACCAGTGGTTTTGACACCGTGAGCAGGTGCCAGGTCGTGCTGAAAAATGAAATCTTTATCTCCATAAAGCTTTTCAGCAGATGGAAGCATGAAGTGCTCCAAAATCTCCTGACAGCTAGCTGCTTTGACCCTGCCCTTGATTAAACACAGTGGACCAACACCAGCAGCTGACATGGCACTCCAGGCCATCACTGACTGTGGGTACTTGACACTGGACTTCAGGCTTTTGGCATTTCCTTCTCCCCAGTCTTCCTCCAGACTCTGGCACCCTGATTTCCGACTGACATGCAAAATTTGGTTTCATCCTAAAAAAGTACTTTGGACCACTGAGCAACAGTCCAGTGCAGCTTCTCTGTGGCCCAGGTCAGGCGTTTCTGCCGCTGTTTCTGGTTCAAAAGTGGCTTGACCTGGGGAATGCGGCATCTGTAACCCAGGCCACTGCTTCCACAGGTCCCCCAAAGTCTGGAATCGGCCCTTCTCCACAATCTTCCTCAGGGTCCGGTCACCTCTTCTGGTTGTGCAACGTTTTCTGCCACACTTTTTCCTTCCCACAGACGTCCCACTGAGGTGCCTTGATACAGCACTCTGGGAACAGCCTATTCGCTCAGAGATTTCTTTGTCTTATCCTCTTCCTTGAGGGTGTCAATGATGGCCTTCTGGACAGCAGTCAGGTCGGCAGTCTTACCCATGATTGCTGTTTTGAATAATGAACCAGGCTGGGAGTTTTTAAAAGCCTCAAGAATCTTTTGCAGGTGTTTAGAGTTAATTGGTTGATTCAGATGATTAGGTTAAAAGCTCATTGAGAGTATCTTTTCATGATATGCTAATTTTTTGAGATAGGAATTTTGGGTTTTCATGAGCTGTATGCCAAAATAATCAGTATTAAAACAATAAAAGACCTGAAATATTTCAGTTGGTGTGCAATGAATCTAAAATGTATGAAAGTTTAATTTTTATCAGTACATTACAGAAAATAATGAACTTCATCACAATATGGTAATTTTTTGAGAAGGACTTGTGTGTGCGTGTGTGTGTGTGTGTAAAACTGAACTGGGAATGGGAAGAAGGAGGGGCACATTCAGTCTGTTGTTTGTAAACAATGGATGCAGCATCATTGCATCATTACGTCAGCATACTATGTAGGTACGTCTAAACTCAAAATTTGACTTTTTTTTTTTTTTTTTTTTTTTTTTTGAAAAGAATAAAAACCCAACCTAAAACGGATGAACGTAAGTCGGGGGAGTGTCTGTATTCACTAACCTGGAAATATACGGATGTTTTGGGGCTTTACTAATGTAATGCATGGTGTTCTAGGATGATGATGCTCTTGTTGGAGTGCACCTTCCTTCCATCTTTTTTCAAGTCTATGATTCTATCTGTGTTATGTGCACCACCAACTACAGTACAGTACAGATGTCATGAGTGACTCCTGAGCATGGGCGTTTCAGGCTATCTGCCAGTCAGTCAGTCACTGACTCCTCAAGAATGACTCAGCAAACTATTGTAGCTACACGTAGGTGGATCTTTTAATCAGCTAAGGCATAGTTAAATAATTCATAAGAGAAAATCTGTTTAAGAAACATCACACAACTGAAATATCTTTTTCCTATGAGCTGGGATCAGTATTTTACAATTTTTATGTAATCTTAGTTGAAGAATTGAAGATGGAGCCTTATCACTATAATTTGGTACGTGTGTGTGTGTGTGTGTGTGTGTGTGTGTGTGTGTGTGTGAGAGAGAGAGAGAGAGAGAGAGAGAGAGAGACAGGGTTAATGAGGAGTAACGATGAAGGCTTGCACTGTCAGCATTCTGAAAAGGTTGATGGAGGCTGTATCTGCAGATGACCTTTTTATTCGCAATGAAAACTAATTCAGTTCCATATTTATCATGTTTATAAATAAAACAAAGCCAGAAGAAAATAAAACTAGTCGTACATCAGATTTCTAAGAAAAAAAAATGTCTGATGCTGACAAAATCTAATCGCCCAAATCTAATTTCTACTGTTTGCGGACTTTCATTTAACTCCGACTGTGTTCTTATATGATACAGTGAATCTTTAAAAGGCCAAAATGATATGTTTTTTATAGATTCAGTCTAAAAGCATTCTGTTTGGTCGTGGGAATCACAGTGGAATTTCACTGTGTAATGTGACTTTGAATGGAGAGATTAGAAAGCAGTAGTCTAAACGCAGTCTGCCAGTGTACATAGCTCTGGATGAAAGTGAAATAATCCTTGTGGCATTCAGTGGAATTGGGGCGGTGTCTTGTAATACTAGTTATCTCTACTTACAGAACATGACGTAGAAAAAGGCTGTTATTGAAAATAGTGCTGCAACAACGAATCAATAAAATCGGTAAAAATTGATTATTAAAAGTGTTAGCAACAAATCTCGTTATTGATAAGTCTCGTGATTATTGCGTAATTGGTCACTACAGACGAGTGTCAGTCAGTACAGAGTTGAACGGACGTGTCATACGTGCTCCTCACATTTTTTCATCTTCATTACAAAGTATGCAAATTGTGTAGCATCAGTATTAAAACAATAAAAGACCTGAAATATTTCAGTTGGTGTGCAATGAATGTAAAATATATGAAAGTTTAATTTTTATCAGTACATTACAGAAAATAATGAACTTTATCACAATATGCTAATTTTTTGAGAAGGACTAGTGTGTGTGTGTGTGTGTGTATGTATGTGTGTATGTATGTGTGTGTGATATATATATATATATATATATATATATATATAGAGATATATATATATATATATATTTAGATATATATGGGGACAGTGGTGGTCTAGTGGTATAGGGTGCTGGATCGCTCATCCAAAGGTTGGGGGTTCGAGTCCCACTCTCCACAAGGTTGTCACTGTCCCCCCCAGTGTGGCTAACTGGGTTGTCAAAGGTGGGCCATGTCTCTCACTGTCTATGGTGAGAGGCATGTAAAAGAACCATTGCTGACATTCGTAAAGAGTAGGCTGCAAAGTCGTGATCTAAAGTAGAGCCGGCAAGTCTAGCTGGCAGCTGTCCTGTCCCTGGCGAGGTTGTGTAACCTTTAACGGAATGCACGGGCCAAAATGTTGTATGATTGAGAAAGTTCATTGAAGTACTTGAAATGTTAAGGTTAATCATGCTCGCTTCATTAGCATTTAATAATTATTTATGTTAGCATTAGAAACCCATGTTGGGTCCTAAGAAATTGCTGTATTATTTATAGAAGCAATAAAGGGCAGTCATTGCCTGGTAGTATAGGGCGCTGGATTGCTGATACAAAGGTTGGGGGTTCGAGTCCCACTCTCCACAAGGTTGTCACTGTACCCCCCAGTGCAGCTAACTGGGTTATCAAAGGCTGGCCATGTCTGTCGCTGTCTATTGTGTGAGGCATGTGAAAGAACCATTGCTGACTTTCGTAAAAGAGTAGGCTGCAAAGCCGTCAGCATGTTTCTGTACCTTGCTAAATGGTTGTGTCAGGAAGGGCATCCAACGTAAACCTATGCCAAATCAAACATGTGAATCATTTGCTGTGGCAACCCCTGATAAAGGGAAAATCCGAAATGAAATCTCATCTCAAATCTCATTTATAGAAGCAATAGACCTCTTTCATGATTAGCAATGTGTGCTAATAGAGTGTATAACAAAACAGCTGATTTTTTTAGAAGACACAATTTGCATGAACATCGAAATATATTAATTTTAATTTATTAAACTAAATTTTAGCTAATTTTGTATCATGCTTAAATTAAGTCAGCATTTGACAACCAAACGGCAAGCAATTATATGCCATAGCATGTATAAAACTATGTTAAGAAATAATAACTATACGTACAGAGCGCAACATTAATCCGGTCCAGCGGCATTTGCCAGCATTTTTGTGGGACGTCTGGAAAAATCCAACCCAATACCGGCCCCCGTGTCAGGCAGAAGGCCTTTTCAGTAAAATGAACAATCCGCTGTTGCCTAAGATATGACACTTCAATGAAAGCTCCTTACCAGAAGCTAGAGAATATGCAGGGCATTTGAGTAGCATCATAGGGCTTAAACAATCATTAAAAATACACACAAAAAATTTTTAATTCACAATTCAAGCAATCACGTTGATAACGTGTACTAAGGAGGAAAAAAAAGGTGTGCACATGATCTGCAATCAATCAGCAGGAGGGAGAAACAAAAGCTCTCAGCCATTGGCTAAATTTGAATCACGTGCCAGTAACTCCCTGGTTTGCCGCTAATCTGCAAGTATAATAATAACAATTTAACTCTAAATGTCACTCTAAATGTCAAAGCAGACAAAGTTAACTGGTTTTGTAAAAAGATCAAAAAACAAAACAGACCAAAGTGAAGCTGGACCAAGTAGCACTAATGTCAGAGATTATAAAGATTATGAAAAGAATTGACGTCCAAAGAGGACTTTTCGGGCTGGACCGATGACTATACCCACACTTTGAAAGTTTGAGTTAACGCACTACTTTAATGTTATTTAAAGCTAACTATGTAGTACTAATCTTGTAACAGTCCTGAGTACAATTTGACATTGCAAACACCAAAAAATATTGGTCAAATTAAAGAAAATTCGACTTATTAAACATGTTTAAATTTGATCAGCAGAATAATAAATAAAGAATTGTTTATGATAGAGAATTGGTTTACATGTATGTCCCTTATTCAGTCGTAATAGCTATTGTAGAGATTGTATTGCAGATTTTTTTCTTCTGCCTGCCCCCCTGTCCGGTGGAACATTTTCTTAATTTCTTGTACTAACTATATATTTATTCAGATTATTTATATGAATATTTGAACTATGATTAATTACCGTTCACAGAATTAACAAATGACTAGATATACACTCACTTACTCGCATATGGATTGGCAATTTGAAAACAATTGGTCTATGTTTGAATGTAGAAATGGAAATTAAAAAAATGTTTGTGCTCTTTCCGATTAATCGAAAAAATAATCGGCCAATTAATTGATTATTAAAATAATCATTATTTGCAGCCTTAATTGAAAATGCATGTTGCAAATTGATTTTTGTACAAACACAGCAGTGCCTTTTCATATGACCTGGTGTAAGACAATTTGATTTTTCCTCGGCTACCATTTTAAATGTAGTTCCCACAGTGTACCAAACACACGTATAAGGTGTCATGTTGTATTCGGTCACTGAGTTGATAGTGTGTCCATGGCTAACTTGCTTTCTGGCTACAATACCCTCAGAAACAATGTTTCTCAAAAGTTGAACTTGAACCCAAGTGTCAGTTGTTCTTCTGCCCCATTAGAGATGGTCACTGAGGCATGCCTGGCCTACTACCTGGCCTACAGGCTCTTTGTTGATTGTAATCAGCAGACTAATAGATCACTTGAAGAATTCAGCATGTCACAGACTATAAAGAAGCTATTCAGTTTTGTTTCACCTTTAGTCACTGTACTCTAGTGATATTTAAACAGATCATGGCATGGCACCTTGGAGAAGAAAGAAATCAATACCATTGCAGTGTCAAGGATATTTTCTACTGAGGTATGCTTCACCATTACAGTAAAGTTATAAAAGAACTTGCTGACGAGCTGGCAGGTATTCACAGACATTAAACATGTCACCTGGTCTGTCTCTGACAGTCCAATTCTAACAATTCTTGTTTGAATACCTATCACCTCATGAAACTAATCTCCGTGCTTATGAGTGGATGGTCTACTTCATTTGCTTCTAGCTGCCACATTCGTTCAACTGTAGTTTGTATACTGCACCAGTAGATCTACTAAAGACATCATCACCCTTGCACAACATTCAGCATTGTCAGCAAACTACAGGACCTGGGACTGGACATTCATCTGTGTATCCTGGAATTTCTGACAGTCGGCTGCGTGGTCGAAAATGTCATTCTCATATTTTTCTGGATCACAAAGTTTTGTTACCAGACACAAATAGCCGCATTAACATGGGCTTAGCCCTGCTCTTTTGGAAAGAAAATATGACTATACTGTTGTGTTTGTTGACTGATAGTTCAGGTAGTTCAGAGACGTGATAGTGCATTGAAAAATTATATCAACACTCAGGATTAAGTTCAAAACCCTCCGTGCTTATTTTAATTGTCAACAGCTTATAAATTTTGTTTTGGTGGGCAGCACTGTGGTGAAATGATCAGCACATCCGCCCCACAGCAAGAAGACCTGAGTTCAAATCCTGGGCCTGGGCGTTTTTGTGTGTAGTTTGCATGTTCTCCCTGTGCTTGTGTGGATTTTCTCTGGGTACTCTTATTTATTCCTACAGTCCAAAAACACAGTAGGCTAATTAGCTGTCCCAAATCGCCCCTAGGTATGAGTGTGAGTATGCATCATTTTTGTGTGTGTATGTGTGTGTATATGTGTGTGTGTGTGTGTATATGTGTATATGTGTGTGTATATATATATATATATATATATATATATATATATATATATGTATATGTATGTGTGTGTGTGTGTGTTAGCACCATGATTGTCTGGCTAGTTGTCCAGGGTGTACCCCACCCTTGTCCAGAGTCAGCTGAGGTGGGTACCACGAATCTAATTAGGATTAAGGAGCTTTGAAAAGGAATGAGTGAATGTTTTTGCTTGTATGATTTATGTTGATGGTTGAGATACAAAGGTGAGGAAAGCTCACAAAAGGTTTTATTTTACATCACATTTTGCTCTGTGGTACCAGACATTTTTGGACCATATGTTTCAGTGTATTTTTGTTTTATGTTGTTCGTATATAACTCTACAATATATACCAATAGAATTGATAATATTAATGAAAATAAGTGCAGTCAACAATTTTCTTTCATTATAAACTATCCATCCTTGCCACAGAAAGTATGTGGCAGTATAACATGTATTCATGTGAGTAACAGTACAGCATCTGATTTAAAACAGCAAGTTGCTGTCAGCAAACTTAAGAAATTGAATTAGTCTTAACGTCTCAAAATAAGCATTAATTTGTCCACTTTTCCTTAAAGCTCTGACACCAGTGCATGTAATAAGCATTTTACAGAATTGCTGTGTGTGGTTGCCATACCAGTATCCAGCAATCAGTAGATCCTAGTTAATAGTGCAATATAAACTGTTGTAATGTGCATTGTAGACAGTAGTTTATAAGCTCAAATCCCTGCATGTTAACACCTTCAGTTTTATGCAGTCAACCACGAGCATGCAATCTTTCTTGAGTCATGAATGGCTACCTGTGTACAAGAAATATGGTGCCACCGTCTAATGGATGGGTTCATTGTAATGTGTTAGCCACATTAAATTTGGCCCACTGGCAATTTAACATGTGGTTTAGAGTGTTTTTATTTAAAAAAAAAAAATACAGAGAAAGTTACTGTAACTTTAAAGTTGTACAGATAAAGTAAGCTTTAGCCTTTCAGATGCATGCAAAGCACTATTTAAATACTGTTTCCCAAAATAACTTGACCTTATATATACCGTTATGTAACTTCTGTGCCAATTCAGTTCTTCGTTCTGATGTTTACTGTATTAATAGTAACAGTATTTATTGCAGATAATCGGTCTTTAATTGTTTATCCTTACTGAGGATTCTGTGAAAGCGGGTGCTGGACCTTTAGGATTTGAATGCTGAGCTCTTAATTTGATTATTGACAACCAGCTGGTCTTCTGTCAGCAGAAATGAGAGAATTGGGTCATTACTGATTTTCTCCTGTGTTTAATCGGTTAGAGACAGTTAGAGGTTAAAACACAACGATTTAGCAATACTCATTTAACTTATTGAAACTGTCATTCTCTTTCTTTTATGCAGCAAGGTCAGAGTGAGGAAAGGAGACATGTCACAGGAGAAGACCGGCTACCCTGTAATGGGAGAAAATAAACCCCTTCACAATAATGTGTATGGGCCACCCCAGCCTGATGCCTTTGGGATGCCTCCACCCAACTACAGCCAGGCTCCAGGAGGATTCTCTTACCCAGGCGCAGGACCATATGGTCAGCCAGGATTTCCCCAGGGCACACCAGGGTTTGCCCCTGGAGCTTATCCTCAGATGCCCTTCCCACAAATGCCATACCCTCAAGGCCCATATACACAGGGGCCGTATCCTCAAGAACCATATGCTCAGGGCCCGTACCAAGGGCCAGGACAACCTGCTTTTGATGGACAGCCCAGTGGTGCGTATGTTGAACAAAAATGTTTTTTAAAATAGTGTTTTTGGTTTTCTTTTTCTCTTTGTTCTTTCTTTCTCTATTAAAAAAAACAAAACTTTGTATTTCATTCAGGTTTTGAAAATGTTCTGATGAGAAACCAGGGATTTATTTTTACCGAGCCTAATGGAAATTGTACTAAAGTAAAGTAATATTATGTTCGTCATTACATTTACGTAGACAGGTACTTTCCAATAGATCTAATTAGAAGTTCAGCTTCAACTTCAAGTTAGACACCATATGTGTGTGTCTGAAGATTCGTAAGAGGTAGATTTTTTTAATTAAAATTTCTCCACTAATAACATGGTAATGAATGTTATGACAGTAGTAATGTTAGTCGTAGTATTAGCATGAACACATAACTCGTAACGTAACCTAACATTGACATATTATACAACAAGGGTCTGACATTATATATGTTACGCGAAAGGTCACTAAACGTATGTGATTGCTCCACCAGTCATTCCACATTGTCATGGTAACTCTTAAGCGTGCTGCATTAATGTATCTTCGAAGTACATTGCTATTTTTTCTAGTATTGTTGCCATTAATGTTGTGCAGGGTGGTAGAATGTGACATTTCTGCTCTCATTTCTGGTTAAAGTATTTGGTGTGAAAATCCATATGAATTCACTTGGGGTGTGATTGTTTGCTTGAGTGTGACTATTTTAATAATAATTAAAAAAACTTGCTAATTATTTACCCTGTGAAATATGAGATAATATATTCTTAAGGCAACAGTGGTAGCTGTGATACATAAAAAGTCATTGAAAAATTAGAAACAATTTAGAGGTAATTTCAGTACTCGATGTTACTGTGAGAAGCCAAGCCAGCATTCTTGCTTGATCAACCATGAGGAAAGATGACCTTGAGAATCCTTCATATAATCTTCTTCTTTTCTTTCGGCTGCTCCCTTCAGGGGTCGCCACAGCAAATCATCCGCCTCCATCTCACCCTGTCCTCTGCATCTTCTTTTCTGACTCCAACGACCTTCATGTCTTCCTTCACCACATCCATAAATCTCTTCTTTGGTCTTCCTCGAGGCCTTCTGCTTGGTAGTTCCAACCTCAGCATCCTACTGCCAATATACTCACTATCCCTCCTCTGTACATGTCCAAACCATCTCAATCTAGCCTCTCTGACTTTGTCTCCAAAACATCTTACATGGGCTGTCCCTCTGATGTACTAATTTCTGATCCTATCCCTCCTCGTTACTCCCAAAGAGAACCTCAACATTTTCATCTCCGCGACCTCCAGCTCTGCCTCCTGCCTTTTCCTCAGCGCCACTGTTTCTAAGCCATTCAACATCGCTGGCCTCACCACCGTCTTGTACACTTTTCCCTTCATTCTTGCTGACACTCTCCTATCGCACATCACACCGGACACTTTTCTCCAACCATTCCAGCCTGCCTGCACACGCTTCTTCACCTCTTTTCCACACTCTCCATTGCTCTGGATTGTTGAGCCTAAGTACTTAAAATCCTCCACCTTCGTTATTTCTGTTCCCTGTAACATCACTGTTCCTCCTGGGTCCTTCTCATTCACACACATGTATTCTGATTTTCTGAGGCTAACCTTCATTCCTCTCCTTTCCAGGGCATACCTCCACCTCTCTAGATTTTCCTGCACTTGTTCTCTGCTCTCACTACAGATCACAATGTCATCTGCAAACATCATAGTCCATGGAGATTCTTGTCTCACCTCGTCTGTCAGCCTGTCCATCACCATAGCAAACAAGAAGGGGCTGAGAGCTGACCCTTGATGCAGTCCCACCTCCACCTTGAACTCTTCTGTCACACCGACAGCACACCTCACCACTGTCTTACATCTCTCATACATGTCCTGCACCACTCCAACATACTTCTCTGCCACTCCAGACTTCCTCATGCAATACCACAGTTCTTCTCTTGGCACCCTGTCATATGCTTTTTCCAGATCAACAAAGGCACAATGTAGCTCCCTCTGACCTTCTCTATTAACATCCTCAAAGCAAACATTGCATCTGTGGTGCTCTTTCTTGGCATGAAACCAAACTGTTGTTCACAAATGCTGACCTCTGCCCTTAGTCTAGCTTCCACTATTCTTTCCCATAACTTCATCGTATGGCTCATCAACTTTATCCCTCTGTAGTTGCCGCAACTCTGCACGTTTCCCTTGTTCTTAAAAATGGGCACCAGCACACTTCTCCTCCACTCCTCCGGCATCTGCTCACTCTCTAGGACCTTGTTGAATGTTCTTGTCAGAAAATCTACTGCCTCCTCTCCTAGACACTTCCAGACCTCCTCAGGTATGTCATCAGGACCAACTGACTTTCCATTCTTCATCCTCTTCAATGCCCTTCTCACTTCACCCTTACTGATCTTTGCTACATCCTGCTCCTCAATGGTCACCTCTTCTACTCTTTTTTTCTCTCATTTTCCTCATTCATCAGCTCTTCAAAGTACTCTTTCCATCTTCCCAGCAGACTTCTGTCATCAGTCAATACATTTCCCTCTCTGTCCTTTATCAATCTAACTTGCTGCACGTCCTTCCCATCTCTATTTCTCTGCTGTGCCAACCCGTATAGATCATTTTCTCCCTCTTTACTGTCCAAGCTATCATACAAGTCATCATACGCCCTCTGTTTGGCCTTAGCCACTGCTACTTTCGCCTTGCGCTGTGTCTCCCTGTACTCCTGTTTACTCTCTTCGGTCCTCTCAATGTCCCACTTTTTCTTAGCTAACCTCTTCCTTTGTACACATTCCTGCACTTCCTCATTCCACCACCAAGTCTCCTTATCTCCTTTCCTTCCAGAGGACACACCAAGTACTCTCCTACCTGTGTCCCTGATCACATTTGCTGTGTTTGTCCACTCATTTGGAAGCACTTCCTGGCCACCCAAAGCCTGTTTCAACTCCTCTTTGAAGACAACACGACACTCTTCCTTTTTCAACTTCCACCACTTTGTCTTCTGCTCTGCCTTTGCCTTCTTCACCTTCCTCACCATCAGCGTCATCCTGCATACCACCATCCTATGCTGTTTGGCAACACTCTCACCCACTACAACTTTGCAGTCACTGACTTCCTTCAAATTACATCGCCTAAACAAGATGTAGTCTACCTGTGTGCTCCTACCTCCGCTTTTATAAGTCACCCTATGCTCCTGTTTCTTCTGGAAGAAAGTATTCACCACAGCCATTTCCATCCTTTTTGCAAAATCTACCAACATCTGTCCTTCTGCGTTCCTGTCCTGGATACCAAACCTGCCCATCACTTCCTCGTCCCCTCTGTTGCCTGCACCAACATGTCCATTGAAGTCTGCACCAATGACCACTCTTTCACCTCTGGGGTACTCTGCATCACTTCATCTAACTCACTCCAGAATCTCTCCTTCTCTTCTAGCTCACATCCTGCCTGTGGGGCATAAGCACTAACAACATTGAGCATTACACCTTCAATTTCTAACTTGAGACTCATCACTCTGTCTGACACTCTTTTCACTTTTAGAACATTCCTGACAAACTCCTCCTTCAAGATGACGCCTACTCCATTTCGCTTCCCATCCACACCATGATAAAATAGCTTAAACCCTGCTCCTAAACTTTTAGCTTTGCTACCTTTCCACCTGGTCTCCTGAACACACAGTATGTCCACCTTCCTCCTCTGCATCATGTCAGCCAGCTCTCTACCTTTTCTTTGCATAGTTCCAACATTCAAAGTCCCCACTCTCAGTCCTAGACTCGTGCCTTTCCTGTTCTCTCTCTGCCTACGGACACGACTCCTACCTCTCCTTCTTCGACGTCTTTGACCAACAGTAGTCCAATTTCCATCAGCACCCTGTTGATTGACAGTACTGATGGCGGTCGTTGTTAACCCGGGCCTCGACCGATCCGGTATGGGGGTAATACTTTTGTATTTGGTATATCACCAATGTCTCATTTGTTGTGATTGGCCCTTGTATTGGCATTTGCTGAATGACAACCGATCCATATTCACCTTTTTAAACCAACTTCCTGCATTACATGCTTGGTTCTTTGCACACGTGGAAATATATATATATATATAATAAAAAAGTTACTGCAGCAATACTCGTATATGTAGTTTTGTATCAATAAAAATGCCGAATGTTATCGAGACTTGTGACAAAGCTAACGTGCGTGAGATATGTGCGGATTTGAAAAAAAAGTTTCGATGGCCCTGGCTGGATAGAAAGGTGATACGGTGTCACCAGTGGGAAGCAGTAAGCAGGAACCATTATCTGGACTTGTGTCTGATTTTGTGAAAAAGCTCGATGTCGCTGGCAAGTCTCTTTGGGAGAGGCCTTTTGTGATAAATTTTGCATATACAGTGATACCTCTGCTCACGAACATAATTGGTTCCCAGAAAGTGTGTGTAAGGCGAAAAGTTCGTCTTCCGAACATTTATTTCCCATAAGAATATGTACTTGAGAGTTCTACTTTTGTTTAAGTGTCAATTTTGTAAGCAAACAGGGGATGGTATTTCAACAAAATTTGTAAAATTTTGATGATTACATTAATAGTTTTTAGGGTAAAAAATCTCTAAAATCCATGAACTCACAGGCGCTTCCCCCCTAGACCCCGACCGGGACTTCACCCCTAGGCCCCCAGACCTCAGGCTAATTTTTCAGATTTTTTTCATCATAGCCCACTCTCATCCCTGAGCAGGGTGCCACAGACTATAATGGCAAAATTTTCTTTGAAATATTTTTCAGGTCCCACCTCCTAGTTTTGTCACTTTTATGAAGCAGAGTAACTACATAAAGTTTCAGAGAAATATATGCATATTTACTGATAGCTCAACTGGCTGGAATATTTTCATAGAGTAACTACATGTATTCAGCAGTCGGTCATTGCCTGTGTGTCAACACTGTATTATATATTGAAATACAATCTTATTTAATTGAACCATTTATTTATATTGCATAACTGATTGTGTGCTTTATTTTATTGAAGTCAATATTCTTTCTTCGATCTGTTTTGTCGCTAGTCATCATTAACAAAACAACCACTGTGACAGGGTAACACATCACTGTTTAATACAGTATTTATTCATTAGACACATAGCATACCACTGATTGAGTGATAATAGGGCAAGTGACACTAAGTGATGTTATTTAACTTATATACTTACATTGCCCTTTTCAGATAACGGAATAACAGTTGTTATCTGGCCAATGCAGCCGTTGGGGGGGGGTGCCACAAACCAGTGTCTTGTGTCTCTCCCTCACGCCGGTCCCAAGCCTGGATAAATGCAGAGGGTTGCGTTAGGAATGGCATCCAGCGTAAAACAAATGCCAAATAAAATATGCGAGTCACTACAAAGATAATGTCATACCGGATCGGTCGAGGCCCGGGTTAACAACGACCGCCATCAGTGCTGTCAACCAACAGGGTGTTGGTGGAAATTGGACTACTGTTGGTCGAAGACGTCAAAGAAGGAGAGGCGGAAGGCGTGTCCGTAGGCAGAGACAGAACAGGAAAGGCATGAGCCTAGGACTGAAAGTAGGGACTTTGAATGTTGGAACTATGGCAGGAAAAGGTAGAGAGCTGGCTGACATGATGCAGAGGAGGAAGGTGGACATACTGTGTGTTCAGGAGACCAGGTGGAAAGGTAGCAAGGCTAGAAGCTTAGGAGCAGAGTTTAAGCTGTTTTTTCATGGTGTGGATGGGTAGAGAAATGGAGTAGGAGTCATCTTGAAGGAGGAGTTTGTCAGGAATGTTCTAGAAGTGAAAAGAGTGTCAGACAGAGTGATGAGTCTCAAGTTAGAACTTGAAGGTGTGATGTTAAATGTTGTTAGTGCTTATGCCCCACAGGCAGGATGTGAGCAAGAAGAGAAGGAGAGATTCTGGAGTGAGTTAGATGAAGTGATGCAGAGTACCCCCATGAGTGAAAGAGTGGTCATTGGTGCAGACTTCAACGGACATGTTGGTGCAGGAAACAGAGGGGACGAGGAAGTGATGGGCAGGTTTGGTATCCAGGACAGGAACACAGAAGGACAAATGTTGGTAGATTTTGCAAAAAGGATGGAAATGGCTGTGGTGAATACTTTCTTCCAGAAGAAACAGGAGCATAGGGTGACTTATAAAAGCAGAGGTAGGAGCACACAAGTAGACTACATCTTGTTTAGGCGATGTAATTTGAAGGAAGTCAGTGACTGCAAAGTAGTAGCGGGTGAGAGTGTTGCCAAACAGCATAGGATGGTGGTATGCAGGATGACGCTGATGGTGAGGAAGGTGAAGAAGGCAAAGGCAGAGCAGAAGACAAAGTGGTGGAAGCTGAAAAAGGAAGAGTGTCGTGTTGTCTTCAAGGAGGAGTTGAAACAGGCTTTGGGTGGCCAGGAAGTGCTTCCAAGTGACTGGACAAATACAGCAAATGTGATCAGGGAGACAGGTAAGAGAGTCCTTGGTGTGTCATCTGGAAGTCGAGTAGATAAGGAGACTTGGTGGTGGAATGAGGAAGTGCAGGAGTGTGTACAAAGGAAGAGGTTAGCTAAGAAGAAGTGGGACATTGAGAGGACCGAAGAGAGTAAACAGGAGTACAGGGAGACACAGCGTAAGGCGAAGGTAGCAGTGTCAAAGGCCAAACAGAGCGCGTATGATGACTTGTATGCTCGGTTGGAAAGTAAAGAGGGAGAAAATGATTTATCCAGGTTGGCACAGCAGAGAAATATAGATGGGAAGGACATGCAGCAAGTTAGAGTGATTAAGGACAGAGAGGGAAATGTATTGACTGATGACAGAAGTGTGCTGGGAAGATGGAAAGAGTACTTTGAAGAGCTGATGAATAAAGGTGAAGTGAGGAGGGCATTGAAGAGGATGAAGAATGGAAACGCAGTTGGCCCTGATGACATACCGGTGGAGGTATGGAAGTGTCTCGGAGAGGTAGCAGTAAATTTCCTGACAAGAACATTCAACAAGGTCTTAGAGAGTGAGAGGGTGCCAGAGGAATGGAGAAGTGCGATGGTGCCCATTTTTAAGAACAAGGGAGACGTGCAGAGTTGAGGCAACTACAGAGGGATAAAGTTGATGAGCCATACGATAAAGTTGATGAGCCATACAATAAAGTTGATGAGCCATACGATGAAGTTATGGAAAAGAATAGTGGAATCTAGACGAAGGGCAGAGGTCAGCATTTGTGAACAACAGTTTGGTTTCATGCCAAGAAAGAGCACCACAGATGCAGTGTTTGCCTTGAGGATGTTAATATAGAAGTACAGAGAAGATCAGACGGAGCTGCATTGTGCCTGGAAAAAGCATATGACAGGGTGCCAAGAGAGGAACTGTGGTATTGCATGTGGAAGTCTGGAGTGGCAGAGAAATATGTTAGAGTGGTGCAGGACATGTATGAGAGATGTAAGACAGTGGTGAGGTGTGCTGTCGGTGTGACAGAAGAGTTCAAGGTGGAGGTGGGACTGCATCAAGGGTCAGCTCTGAGCCCCTTCTTGATTGCTATGGTGATGGACAGGCTGACAGACGAGGTCAGACAAGAATCTCCATGGACTATTATGTTTGCAGATGACATTGTGATCTGTCGTGAGAGCAGAGAACAAGTGCAGGAAAATCTAGAGAGGTGGAGGTATGTCCTGGAAAGGAACGGAATGAAGGTTAGCCTCAGTAAAACAGAATACATGTGTGTGAATGACAAGGACCCAAGAGGAACGGTGAGGTTACAGGGAGAAGAGATCAGGAAGGTGGAGGATTTTAAGTATTTCGGGTCAACAATCCAGAGAAGTGGAGAGTGTGGAAAAGAGGTGAAGAAGCGTATGCAGGCAGGTTGGAATGGTTGGAGAAAAGTGTCCGGAGTGATGTGTGATAGGAGGGTATCGGCAAGAATGAAAGGAAAAGTGTACAAGACGGTGGTAAGGCCAGCGATGTTGTATGGTTTAGAAACAGTAGCCCTGGGGAAAAGACAGGAGGCAGAGCTGGAGGTAGCAGAGATGAAAATGTTGAGGTTCTCTTTGGGAGTGACGAGGATGGATAGGATCAGGAATGAGCACATCAGAAGGACAGCACATGTAAGACGTTTTGTAGACAAGGTCAGAGAGGCTAGATTGAGATGGTTTTGACATGTACAGAGGAGGGATAGTGAGTATATTGGTAGTAGGATGCTGAGGTTGGAACTACCAGGCAGAAGGCCTAGAGGAAGACCAAAGAGACGATTCATGGATGTGGTGAAGCAGGACATGAAGGTAGCTGGTATAAGAGAAGAAGATGCAGAGGATAGGGTGAGATGGAGGCAGATGATTCACTGTGGCGACCCCTGAAGGGAAAAGCCGAAAGGAAAAGAAGAAAGAAGAGATCTGGCCAATCAATAGAAATACATAAGAGGTCGTATCTGGTTACAGTGTTGCAGTCAGCTATAGTGTCTTTTAATTTATAAATATATATATATATATATAAAACTGATCATTGCAGAATTTGAAATATAATATTGGACTAGTGGTACACAGTTGTTTGTTTTTAGAAACGATGGCTTGTTCTAGTTGTAGTCTGCCAAAGAAGGAGCATGGTATATGGCTGATTGGAGGAACTCTGGAAACAATCTCTTGAAGCAAACTTTCTTCAAATCACAACTAATATTTGCGGTTTTATGATTTTGATGATTTCTGCGGTTTTATATTTTTATAATAAATTTAACATTAGATGACCATTTCAGACGTTTTCAGAATATTAATTACACTTAATTTTGTAACTTTGGGACGATTGAGCTACCAGTAAAAAAATATTATAATACAGTGATACCTCTGCTCACGAACATAATTGATTCCCAGAAAGTGTGTGTGAGGCGAAAAGTTTGTCTTCCGAACATTTATTTCCCATAAGAAACCATTAAAATGAGAATAATCCGTTCCCAGGTCCCCATAAAACATAATTTTCTACTAAATAAGCCTTAAAACTACACAAAAATATACCTTATTTTATGTATAATAAATGTGCTATTGTATTGTAATTAAAGAAATAAACTGCACTGTATAATAAAGTCGTTTTATTTACCTTTGTGAATGGAGTGGGAGGAGGAGGGAGTGGGAGGAGGAGGGAGGGAGTGGGAGGATGAGGGAGGGAGGGAGGGACTTACTGTTTGGAAGGAGTGTTTGGAAACGCCTACTGTTTGGAAACACCCTTAGCCACACACGCACCCTTAATAGCTTCCTTGTTCTTAAGGATGGGAGCAATGGTAGACTTAGCGTACTGGTTCTGGGACGCTGAGTCACACAAACGCACACCTCGTTCGTGTTTTTCAATGATCTCCGCCTGTGGTGGGGTCTTTTTCGGTCCCATAATAGCAAAAGTACACTCAATATGGTCCAAAATGTCTAGCAAACACAAACCACTTCCGCATTCAAAGAAAGGGGTGATTTAACTGTGACGCCGTGAGCGTGCGTCAGCTTCTCGTGGCCGCCACCGTGGCGCTGTTCGACCGCGTGGTTTGATTCGTCCGCTGAAAACTAGTTCGTCAGCAGAGACAATATGCTCGCAAATTTAATGTTCTTGAGGCGAAAAGTTCGTGAGCTTAAGCGTTCGTCAGCGGAGGTTTTACTGTATATCCAAATTCTGGCACTGTTTTTCTTTTCATATTATGAACACATTTAAGGGGTGGGACAGTAAAAATTTTCTAGCACCATATTGTATCATGCTAATTCAATAGTCCCCAGCCACCATGAGTCTCCACTGTCATGTGTGCATGCCACAAGATAGTCAGTAACAGTATGACCTTTCTTCCTACGCATGCAAAGACTGGATCTGGCTGATTGTGAAGAAATTGCCAAATTAGTCCAAGCGGACCCAGAAAAGCGTCCATAGCTCCTCTCCTGTCCATAGCTGAGAAGATCCTGGCCCGTGTCCTGCTCAACCGTCTCCTCCAGCATCTCGAGGAAGGTCTCCTCCCAGACAGTCAGTGTGGTTTTCGTGCCGAACGTGGAACAGTCGACATATTTGTTGTTTGCCAACTTCAGGAAAAATGCCAAAAGCAGCACAGTGACCTCTTTCTGACCTTTGTCAATCTGACAAAGGCTTTTGACATGGTCAGTCGGGTTGGCTTATGGAAGATAATGGAGAAGTTTGGTTGCCCAAGCAAGTTCATCACGATCGTTCGGCAGTTCCATGACGGCACGATGGTGAAACTATTGCATGATGGAGATGAGTTACACACACACACACACACACACATTTTTCGTGATTGCCAGGATGGGCTGCACGTCAGGTACAGGACTGACAGTGGACTGTTCAACCTCAGGCGCCTGCAGGCTGTTACCAAAGTGAAGGAGATGGTCATCAGAGATTTCTTGTTCGCTGATGACTGCGCCCTCAACACCGGCACAGAGCAGAAGATGTAGCACGAAATGGACTGCTTCTCAAGAGCCTCTGACAACTTTGGCCTAACCATGTCTGTCTTCCTTTCTGCTTTTTCCCTTTTACTCGGGAGTCGCCACAGCGAATCATCTGATTCGCACGTTTGATTTGGCAGAGGTTTTTTTTTTTTTTTTTACGTCGGATGCCCTTCCTGTCACAACCCTTTTAGCAAGGGACAGAAACACGCTGACGACTTTACAGCCTACTCTTTTACGAAAGTCAGCAATGGTTCTTTTACATGCCTCACACCATAGACAGTGAGAGACATGGCCCGCCTTTGATAACCCAGTTAGCCGCACTGGGGGGGACAGTGACAACCTTGTGGAGAGTGGGACTCGAACCCCCAACCTTTGGATCAGCGAGCCAGTGCCCTATACCACTAGACCACCACTGCCCCAATAACTTTGGCCTAACCATAAGCACCAAAAAGACTGAAGTAATGTACCAGCCTGCGGCAAGACAGCCCTACCAGGAACCACACATCACAGTGAAGGGACAGGGACTCGAAGCTATTGACAGCTTTACCTATCTGGGTAGCACACTTTCAAGAATGGTGAACATCGATGCAGAAGTCAACAACAGGATTGCCAAGGCCAGTTCTACCTTTGAAAGACTCCATGAGAATGTGTGGGAGCAGAGAGGACTCAGCCTTACCACCAAGCTGAAGGTCTACTGTGCAGTGGTGCTCACCACCCCCCTCCTCCTCTATGCCTGTGAGACCTGGACTGTCTATAGCAGACACGCCAAACAGCTCAACTACTTTCACTTGAGCTGCCTTCACTTGAGCAGACTCCTCCACATCATGTGGTAGGACAAAATCCCTGACACGGAAGTCCTGGAACAAGCTAGCACAGGTCAGATGGGCAGGCCATGTTGTCAGAATGACAGCCAGTCAACTGCCAACACAGCGACTGTATGAAGAGCTTTGTGAAGGCAAGCGTTCAGTTGGGAGACAGAAGAAACGCTTCAAAAACCATCTTCAAGCATCCCTCAAGTACATGAACATCAATGTCAGCATTTGGGAGCAGTTTGCTACCAATCGCTCAGCTTGGCGAAACAATGTCTTCACAGGTGCCCGTGCAGCAGAGAAGTGACGAACTGCAGAGGAGCAGCAGAAACGCACAGCGCACAAAGTTTGAGCTGTCTCCACTTCCATCTCAGCACCGACTCACACATGTCCTGTGTGTGGGTGAGCATTTTGGGTCGGACTGGCCTCATTAGCCATCTCCGGACCCATGGCCAAGGATCACAGGTCTGATATGAAGTCATGGTCATCTTTGAACTCGAAGGATGAACAACAACAACAACTCTGCCAACTCTGTGTAAAGGCGAGATACACCTGGAACAGCTTGCCAGTCCAACACAGGGCCAACACACACAAATCCATTCACAATAACACCTCGGGGCAAACGAGCCTAATATGGATGGACTTTGGGTTTTCTCCAGATATTTTGTTTTTCTCCCAATCAGCACTAGGAGAACATGCAAACTCCACACAGAAACGCCCTTACCAAACCTGAAACTTTAACCCAGGGCCTTCTTGCTGTGAAGCAGATATACTAACTACTATGCCACCATGCCAGCCAACCCCATATTTACCCCTGTATTGCTACTCAACTTGTTGTCAAGGCTGGTTTCTGTTCATGATCACAGGGATACATTTTTTTTTTTTCAGGGATGAAAATTTTTATTCATACTCTTTGGCAAGCACATTACAGTAGGCCCTCGACATTCACGGAAGTTCGGTTCCGGGCTCTCCCACGAATGAGATGACTGAATTCAGGTGTTAACCGCAGGCGGAGCAAGTAAAAAAAACAGAGTTTTAGAGTGAGAACGATAGAGAGAGTTACAAACCAAAGAAGCGTCGGTGATGTGATTTGAGTTAGAGTTAATCCTCTGGCGCAGAGGTGAGCTTGCTTTTTGTTTATTGGGAGTAAATGAGAATAGTGAATTCAGGTGTGTGCTACCAAGCAGCTCAGCCACGCCTCTCGGCCAAAGCGGAGAGTAAACAGTTAGAGATACAGTGCCAAAATCAAAGTCCCCCAAAACACAGACCATAACAAAAAGGACATAAAAGAACAAGAAATGTAATACGGATGCTCCACGACTTACGTTTTTAATTGGTTCCGGACAGCCGAACGTAAGTTGAAAGTGAACTTAAGTTGTTACAGTGACGTGTGACGCTCATACTGTACTATATATCCATAAATTCCATTACCGTATCTCATGAAACACCCCTAAATCAGTTATTATAAACATAATTGTAAAATAATATCAAATATATTAAATAATATCAACAGTCAATCAACGCTTACAATATGTGAAGCGCTCAATACTGAAAGTAGTGTACTTGAAAAAGTAGTGTACTTGCTGTGGGTTATACAGACTTCCGGTCTTTCAAGTGCACAAGGGTGCCATTGAACTTGTTTAGAACACACTGATGTAAATCCCGGCAAAGCGGAGAGTTCTTTCTTTTGTGTAAGTAAGTAGTAAACTTTATTAAGAGATGCATACAAAGAACAAATACAAATCCTAATGAATATTAATATAAAAATAAGTATACACTCTTAAGATTCTGCTAAAAGATAATAAATATCTGTAATTGTTATGTAATTTGTGTTTTCATTCATATTACAACTCTCTTTGCTTAACTGACTATGTATGGTAGATTGCGCCGATCTGAGCAGATGGTAATTCATCTGTGTATAAGACTTGCACCCATGCTAGTAGGCTTACACTTCTGACCATCCATATTTGCTTAGGGTTACAAAAGTCCGCAAAACAGTGTAAACACAGGGATCACAGAGATGACATCTTAACACAAGGGTAACACGCTATATAACTATATAACTATATATATATATATATATATATATATATATATATATATATATATATATATATATATATATATATATGCACACACACTCAGTCTGTAGTTTGTAAACAATGAATGCAGCGTCATTGCGTCATTATGTTAGCGTACTAGGTAGGTACATCTAAACTCAAAATTTTATTTAATTTTTTTTTTGGAAAAAACCCTGTAAAATCGAAAAAACTTAAAACGGATGAACGTAAGTCGGGGAGCGTCTGTAAATTGGATAAACAAAACATTATAAAAAACCTGCTCCACCACAGTAAATAAAATATAACACACAAGCATTTTAAACATTACCTTAGGTCATGTACTGGAATAATAATTGAAAAAGACTTTAATAGTGGAGTGTTTTACAACAGTTCAGACGATTATTCCTCTTCAGGCACTTCAGAGGAAACTCATTTCTTCCGGAGAAAGTCTTATTTCTTCAGAGACATCCAACATCATCACCTTTTTCTGGTGCTTAGCAGGCGTTTGAGTGACATCATTAACTGGTAATTAAAACACACTAAAAAAAGACTCATTACCAACTTGTGCGCGAATGAGGGAAAAAGGGGCGTTACATCATCTCAACCAATCAGCAGGAAGGAGGACAACCATTGGCTGTATTTGAATCACATGCGAGTTGCTCGGCAGTCCGCAAATACTCAAACTGTAAGTGCAAAACCGCGAATAGTCTAGGGCCTACTGTATACAGATATGGATTTCCTACTGTGTCATTTCTGTTCAGTGTTACATCAATTAATAATTGCTTTCTGGTTTGTTGAATGCGTCAGCTTTCTGCCTGGTGTATAATTCATGAGTAATGTGGGTTTTTATACTTTATTACATCAGACACTTGTCAGTTTTGTGGTTAAATTACTGTACACCAGCAGCAGATACAGCAGTGAGTATGGTAGTGGTTAATAACCCCATTTTACTGTACTATGGCATGCAAGGATCGTAGCGGAATGGCGTGGAACGCAGTCTGCGGAAGAGCTTTGCCATTTTTACACGGAAAATGGGTGAAAATCCTACGGAAAAGTGGAAATTCTTACACTCTCAGTACGTTCGCAGCATGTGCGGAACAGGTATGGCAAAGTACGCCAAAGTGACCCCTCGGAACACTCGCAGAATTTTTTCCATGAACGTGCTTTTGAACATGTTCAAAAGCATGTTCATGGAATATTTTGGCCTGCCGGAAGCATACGGACGTGGCGTTGACGGAAGTGGACTTGAGGAATAACTACGGAATAACATGGAATGACACAGAAGATGAGGGAATAATTGCGGAACGTTTGTGGATGACAACATTTTTGCTTCCGTAAGTCTGCCGTGCTTCAGTGAAATGGGGGTATAAGGCTATAGGTTACTGATCCAAATGTTAGAGGTTCAAGCTCCAGTACTGCCACTGCTGGGCCTTTTGAGCAAGGACCTTAGCCCTCATTGCTCAGTTGTATAAAAAAATATAAGTCACTGTGGATAAGGACAACTGACAAATTATATAAATGTAAATCCATAGCTGCCATACTTTATGATCTCTCTTATTGAAGGTTGATTTGAGATGCTGTTAATGATCAGTTGTTTTCACAGAGTAGCTAAATGACATTTCTTTTAGAACTTAATTTAAGCCATATCAGCTACAGTATTGTCATGAAAGGTTATCCTCACACCTTTACTTTTCTTTTGCTTTGGTAGCTGCCATGGGCAGTCCAGGGTATCATAGTGGCGATGGACCACCTTCGTATTATGACAATGAGGAGTTTGCTAACTCAAGCTGGGAGGACAAAACTATTCGCCAAGCCTTTATCAGGAAGGTACAATACATTTTAAACACTGAGCTATTTCAAGGTTTATCATGACCGTGACCAGCGGTCTTAGAAGTAGTGTGATTCTTGATGTGTCCCTTCAACTTACTCTTAGCTTTCCTTTTCTTTTCATTCTCAGGTGTTCATGGTTTTAACTGTTCAACTGATGGTGACGTTCTCCTTCGTTGCCATCTTCACCTTTGCAGATGATGTCAAGCTATTTGTACAGCAAAATCGCTGGACATACTATGTGTCTTATGCGGTCTTCTTCGTGTCCCTCATTGTGCTCAGCTGCTGTGGAGAATTCCGACGCAAACACCCTTGGAATCTGGTGGCATTAGTAAGAATTCCATGCTTCTGGATATGTCAAACCTGCTCAAAGTAGACTGTGTATATGTACCTATCAGCCATAACATTAAAAACGTTATGGCCACTGATAGGTAAATTGAATATCATTTGATTATCCTGTTACAGTGGCACCAGCCAAGAATTGGGATGTATTCGGCATAAAGTGAACAGTCAGCACTCAAAGATGATGCATTGGAAGCAGGAAAATGAGCAAGCGTAAGAATTTGAGTGACATTGACAGGGGCCACATTGTGATGGCCAAACAACTGGGTCTGTTTGTCTGTAAAACAGGAGATGTTGTGAGGTATTCCTTGGAATGGCAGCAAATACTTACAAAATGTGGTCCAACAATGGATACCAGTGAACTGACGAGAGTTTCAAGGGTGCCCAAGGATCACTGATGTACATTGGGAGGGAAGGATACACCTGCTCTGATCTCACAGAAGAGATACTTTAGCAAAACCTGCTAAAACTGTTAATGATGCATATGATAGAAAAGAGTCAGAACTCAGTGTATTACAGCTTGCTGTAATAGAACTAATTAGCACAGACCAGTCAGATAGTGTTACTATTATGGCTGATCAGCGTATATTGTTAAATACATTCAGGATTAAATCTCTCCAGTTGAATGCACTGATGCATTACTAGTGAGTGGTTCATTTAATGACCTCAGACATGAGACTAACGAAACGTGTTGGTGAGTGTATATATCTGATCTAAGTATTTGATCTGAAGTGTTTGAGGTATGATAAATATATTCAGTTGTGTTCGAAATAACAGCAGTGTGTTTAAAAAAGTGAATAAAGCTCAAAATCCTTATAATAGCTTTTTTCCCATGCACACAAATGCACTGGGAACACTACACATTCTATTCCAAATCAAAACACGAAGAAATATCTATCAAATTTGTGTTTCTTCCAAAGACAGTGATTGATCAGGTTAGTGATGTCTGATTGCTATTATTTTGAACATAACTGTGTGTGTGTGTGTGTGTGTGTGTGTGTGTGTGTGTGTGTGTGTGTGTGTGTATGTGTGTGTATGTGTGTGTGTGTGTGCGCCTATTTGAAATGTTTTTAAATCTTCAAATAAACATTTCTCCCTTTCTTTTGCTCCCTTAGTCTATTCTGACTCTCAGCCTGTCCTACATGGTGGGGATGATCGCCAGCTTCTATGACACAGACACAGTCATCATAGCAGTGGGCATCACTGCAATAGTCTGCTTCACCGTGGTGCTTTTCTCCCTTCAGGTCAGCCTGCTGCCTTGTGTTTTCCTCTTGCTAGTGTTTGTTCTTTATTCTGACTCAGACCAGAATCTTTTCCTAACATCCTTTGTGTGTGTTTTATACAATTGATCTATTTTAAATGTGGATTTCAAGTATATTCAGAAAGTCTTTTCCATTTCCCATCAACTAACTGCTTTTTCTATCTTCTCTCAATATCTCTTCTAGAGCAAGTATGACTTCACTTCCTGCCGGGGTGTGCTGTTTGTGTGCCTCATCGTTCTCCTCCTTTTCTCCATTCTCTGCATCTTCATCCGTCATAAGATTCTGCACATCGTCTATGCTTCCTTGGGGGCTCTGCTCTTCACCTGTGTAAGTAATACCATTCTTGTGTGTTGACTGTTTTTTGCTAGAAAATCTGACTTGCTTCATAAGCCATTGACTATAATTAGTTTATTCAACCACAAAATGACGCTTTTATTCAGAAGAATAGAAGCTTATTAGAATCGATATTATTGATTTTTTTTGCCTCCTTTATTGCGTTTCTTATTGATCAATATATAACACAATGGATGCAACTGAATTTGGATTTTTCAAAGAGAATACTTTTTAAAATAAAAATTTTGCTTTTAGTGCCAAAATTTTATGCAAAGTTGTGGAAAATCTAACATGCGGATTTAATTCAGGTTCGAGGCTCAGGGTACAGTTTGGCAGAACGGCGTCTGTAGTCATGGGAAGCTGGTGTCCATCTTGGTTGACTCTTTGCGAGGGCAGAGTACACCCTCCACAGCTTGCCAGGCCATCGCAGGGCAGAAACACACTGACAGCTATGCATTCTACTCTTGTTGAAAGTCAAAAATGGTTCTTTTACATGCCTCACACCATAGACAGTGAGAGACATGGCCGACCTTTGATAATCCAGTTAGCGGCACTGGGGGGGATAGCAGTGATAACCGTTGACAGTGGGGCTTCAACCCCCAACCTTAGGGTGAACAATCCAGCACATTACCACCAGACCACCATCTGTCTCCATTTCACCCTATCCTCTGCATCTTCTCTTACACCAACTACTTTCATGTTTTCCTTCACCACATCCATAAAGCTTCTCTTTGGTCTTCCTCTAGGCCTTCTGCCTGGCAGTTCCCTCAGCATCCTACTACCAATATACTCACTATCGATATACTACTATCCCTCCTCTGTACATGTCCAAACCATCTCAATCTCGCCTCTCTGACTTTGGAGACAAAGTAGAAGTAGAAGATGGTGTTGAGGCCAGCGATGTTGTATGGTTTAGAAACATCGCTGGCCTCAACACAATCTTCTACACTTTTCCTTTCATTCTTGCCGATACCTTCCTATCACACATCACACCGGACACTTTTCTCCAACCAGTCCAACCTGCCTGCACACGCTTCTTCACCTCTTTTCCACACTCTTTTATATATATCGTAACGTAACATTTCATGTCTCATTACATTCCTTGCCGGCCTATGTTATAAGAATTTTGTTTATACCAATATGGATTGTCTCTGTTGATGCAGGTATACTTCGATAATTACATATGTATATTTGTATATGTGTGTGTGTGTGTGTGTGTGTGTGTGTGTGTGTGTGTGTGTGTGTGTATATATATATATATATATATATATATATATATATATATATATATATATATATATATTCAATTAGTATATAAAATATACATATCAAGTGTCCTCACTTAACGACAGAGTTACGTTCTGTAGACCCCGTCATTAAATGAAGTCCGCTTTAGTAGACATTTTGCTTGGTTTGTATTTGTACAGTAGGCTACTGTATTGCATATGTATAGAGCATTGAATGTGAGAAGCCATAACTGCTAGCAATTGCTTTGAACTCTCTTACCTAGCAATGTGGTAGACCTCCCACTGAGTAGTGTGTGTGGGTGTGTGTGTGTGTGTGTGTGTGTGTGTGTGTGTGTGTGTGTATATATATATATATATATATATATATATATATATATATATATATATATATATATTCAATTAGTATATAAAATATACATACGGGCGGTCCTCACTTAACGACAGAGTTACGTTCTGTAGACCCCGTCATTAAATGAAGTCCGCTTTAGTAGACATTTTGCTTGGTTTGTATTTGTACAGTAGGCTACTGTATTGCATATGTATAGAGCATTGAATGTGAGAAGCCATAACTGCTAGCAATTGCTTTGAACTCTCTTACCTAGCAATGTGGTAGACCTCCCACTGAGTAGTGTGTGTGGGTGTGTGTGTGTATGAGTAGGGAGGTGGGATGGGAGATGCTGCCGACACTGGGTATGCGCAAAGATACACACAAACTTAGAACTTCTGCTGCTGCTACTCATTCACAGTAAAAGTATAATTTTGATAATTTGACAATTTTTAACATGCCGTCGTAACTCCGAATTGTTGATAATCGAGTCCATCGTTAAGTGAGGACAGCCTGTATTTATGTGTGTGTGTGTGTGTGTGTGTGTGTGTGTGTGTGTGTGTGTGTGTGTATATATATATATATATATATATATATATATATATATATATATATAGGGCAGTGATGGCCTGGTGGTGTAGGGTGCTGGATTGCTGATCCTAAGGTTGGGGGTTCAACGTCCCACTCTTCACAAGGTTGTCACTGTCCCCCCAGTGCAGCTAACTGGGTTATCAAAGGCCGGCCATGTGTCTCGCTATCTATGGTGAGAGGCATGTAAAAGAACCATTGCTGGCTTTTGTAAAGAGTAGGCTGCAGAGCTGTCAGCGTGTTTCTGTCCATTAAAAAACCTTCAAATGAGGTGTTCACTGCCTGTAAGGTAGGTAAAGTCTGTTGGGTTTTTACAACCGAGCCTCGTGGCTCATTAGGCCGGTGCTTATCCCCGGTTTCCATAGCGTGAAGCAACCAGGAGTTCAACTCCCTCTGGATGGGACGCTAGTGCATCGCAAGTTACCTACCCAGTATATTTTTACTGGTACCCATTTATACTGCTGGGTGACCAGAGGCACACTTGTGGTTGAGACCTTGCCCAGGGGTCTTAGCACAGTGAGGGTCTCAGTGGGATTCGAACTCACAACCTCCCGATCATGAGCGCAGCACCCTAACCACTACGCCACCGGCCCCACGTTCACTGCCTGTAAAAGTGAACTATTTCAAGACCCCCTGCCACTGAGGAATGTCTATAATGTTCATCAGTAACAACACATTTGATTGTTCTGCCGTGCTTTAAAAAACAGGAAAATATTTTGCTGTGTTCTCTTGGTAAATGTCCAACAACCAATGAACCATTAGAAACCGCTACAGCAAAACTATGGGATGCTCTGAATGAATGGAGCGATGAGGCAGATATGGACCTATCAGAAAGTGATGAGTATTTTTCACCCGATTCTCCTGCTCATGAACTTAATAAATTTAAATACGTTCCTGTCAATGTGCTTTTGTTTATGTTGGTGTTGATTGGTTCAACTTGCTATGTGCTAAAGTTGACATTCATGTTGATTGGCTCTTTTTTTTTTTTTGGGGGGGGAAATTGTTAAAAGGAAATGTTTAAATGAACAGCACCTGGAGGGAAGAGTAAGGAAAAGAAAAGCCTTTTTTTATTTGTTGTTTTCTGTTTATTTTCAGCTTTCATGTAAGTAGTCTGGTTGAATCCTCAAAATGAGTAATACAAATCCAGTAGGCCCTCGACATTCGTGGAGGTTCGGTTCCGGGCCCTCCCGCGAATCGAGATAATCCTTGAGTTCTGTACCCGGAAGTAAAACCCCATGTATCACGTCACATGCGCGAATGAGCAAACGGAAGTAAAATACTGCGTATCTATGACATGCGCTAAAATATGCTTCTTAAATACGTTCTAGAGACAGTCTTACTCATTTAATACAGTATTAAGGTAGTAAAATATAGTAATGATTCAGAAAAACTTTTCAATTTTTACCATTATATTTATTGATGATAAAATATAAACATTGTACAGCATACTGTTGTAAAGCACTAGTATTAAAGTCTTTTTCGATTATCATTCCTGTATAGTATCTAAGTTAATATTTGTGCGTGAGATTTTATGTTCTGTAGCATGTTTAACAAACGATACCAAAAGGATAAACTTTATTATGCATCATGTCCTTTTACATTGAACTTGGAATGATGTCTTGGAGTGACGTCTCCAAGATGGCGCTGCCTAGAGGGCGACGTCGCGGAGTTCACAGAGTAAAATTGTTTCTTTGTTTGTTTTAATTTGTTTTATTTGTTGTTTTGTTTGTTCATGTTTTGCACTATGGTCGTCTATGACCGGTCGACCCTACAACAGCTATAAGATTGGAGTGTCTTCGGGCGTGTATAACTAAGCATGCTCAACTGGCTTCTTGTTTGCCGGGATGCGGCTAGCACTGAGCTAATATGCTATATAATATGCACCCCGGCTAACAAGAAGCCCAGGTAGAGTTCTCAGCGTCTCCGGCGCTTGGTTAGCACTTCCGGTCATCCTGCTTGAAAATGTTCAGTCCCTGTGAAAGAAGATGGACGAGCTTCATGCTCAGATTGCAGCGCAGAGGATCTGCTGTGTTTCTGTGAAACATGGCTTGAGGAGAGTACACCCGATAAGGTGATTATACCAGCCGGCTACACGGCCTTCGTCCCCTGCAATCCCAAGCGCCGGAGTCGTCGTTCGGCCCCTTCCCGCCTGGGCTTCTTGTTTGCTGGGGTGCGGCTAGCATTGAGCTACCATAGCATATTAGCTCAGTGCTAGCCGCACCCCGGCTAACAAGAAGCCCAGTTGAGCATGCTTAGTTATACACGCCCGAAGATACTCCGATTTTATAGCTGTAGTAGAGTCGACCGGTCGTAGACGAGCATAGTGCAAAACATGAACAAACAAAACAACAAATAAAACAAATTAAAACGAACAAAGAAACAATTTGACTCTGAGAACTTCGCGACATCACCCTCTGGGCAGCGCAATCTTGGAGACGTCACTCCAAGTTCAATGTAAAAGGACATGAAGAGTACTGTAATAAAGTTTAACCTTTTGGTATCGTTTGTTAAAAATGCTACAGAACATAAAATTTCACGCATAAACATGAACTTAGGTACTGTACTCGAATAATAATTGAAAAAGATTTTAATACAACAGTTCAGAGAAAAACGTTGTTTCTGAAGAGAAAGTCTTATTTCTTCAGAAGAGACATCCAGCGTTTTCTATCGCTTAGCCATAGAAGACGCATAGCGTTTGAGTGGTATCATAGAGCTTAACTGGTAATTAAAACACACACAAAAAAAGAGGCTCGTTGACAACTTGTGCGCAAATGAGGAAAAGGGGTGGGACATCAGCTCAACCAATCAGGAGAAAGGAGGCAGCCATTGGCTGAATTTGAATCACGTGCTTTTTGCTCGGCAGTCAGCGAATACTCAAACCGCGTGTCCAAAACCGCGAATAGTCAAGGGTCTACTGTACCAGTAAAACTCTTTTATTATTCTGTTATTATTCATGTTTTCCATCTGGATGGTAATAAGCACTTACCGTTCCATTCCGCTGGTAACATTTTAATAAGCCCCCCACCCACTCCAATTTTTAAGCGCCTTGGGCGCTTATCATGTAGAATATGCTATCTATATGTCTGTAAGTACGGTTGGTCATAACTCACGTACGTTGGTGTAAGTGAACGCAAGTTGTTACACATGTGACGTATGACGCTCATACGGTACTATACATCCATAAATACCATTACCGTATCTCATAAAACACCCCTAAATCAATTATTATAAACATAACATTGTAAAATAATATCAAATATATCAAATTATATCAACATTGATTTCAAATAAGTCACTTATTTATACCGAGACACTTTAAATTAAGCTTAAAACAGCCAATCGACGCTAACAATATGTGAGGCGCTCAATACCGAAAATAGTGTACTTGCAAAAGTAATGTCCTTGCTGTGGGTTATACAGACTTCCGGTCTTTCAAGTGCGCAAGGGTGCCGTTGAACTCGTTTAGAACAAAGCCTGCACTCATGTGAATCATGGAGCGGAGAGTTCTCTTTCCTGGATTCGGGTTTTCCTATTACAACTCTCTTTGCTTAACTGAGTATGCATGGTAGATTGTGCCGATCCGAGCAGTTAGTTAATTCATCTGTGTATGAGACTTGCACCCATGCTAGCAGGCTTACGCTTCTGACCAACCATATTTGCTTAGGGTTACAAAAGTCCGCAAAACAGTGTAAACACAAAAATCACAGAGACAACGTCTTAACACAAGGGTAACACGCTATATAACTTATATATATATATATCTTCTTCTTCTTTTCCTTTCGGCTTTTCCCTTCAGGGGTCGCCACAGCGAATCATCTGCCTCCATCTCACCCTATCCTTTGCATCTTCGTCTCTTACACCAACGACCTTCATGTCCTCCTTCACCACATCCATGAATCGTCTCTTTGGTCTTCCTCTAGGCCAGGGGTGCTCAATCCTGCTCCTGGAGATCTACCTTCCAGATGACTTTATCTCCAACACTAATGTGGCCCATGTGACATGTAAGATCCAGTCAGGTCTTGATGAGATGATTGGATGGTTAGGTGGGCGTGATTAGGGTTGGAGCGAATGTCTTCTGGAAGGTAGATCTCCAGGAGCAGGATTGAGCACCCCTGCTCTAGGCCTTTTGCCTTGTAGTTCCATCCTCAGCATCCTATTACCAATATACTCACTATCCCTCCTCTGTACATGTCCAAACCATCTCAATCTAGCCTCTCTGACTTTGTCTCCAAAACGTCTTACATGTGCTGTCCCTCTGATGTGCTCATTCCTAATCCTATCCATCCTCGTTACTCCCAAAGAGAACCTCAACATTTTCATCTCTGCTACCTCCAGCTCTGCCTCCGGTCTTTTCCCCAGGGCCACTGTTTCTAACCCATACAACATCGTTGGTCTCAACACCGTCTTGTACACTTTTCCTTTCATTCTTGCTGATACTTTCCTATCACACATCACACCGGACACTTTTCTCCAACCATTCCAACCTGCCTGCACACGCTTCTTGACCTCTTTTCCACACTCTCATTGCTCTGGATTGTTGAGCCTAAGTACTTAAAATCCTCCACCTTTCTTATCTCTGCTCCCTGTAATCTCACCGTTCCTCTTGGGTCCTTGTCATTCATGCACATGTATTCTGTCTTACTGAGGCTAATCTTCATTCCCCTCCTTTCCAGGGCATACCTCCACCTCTCTAGATTTTCCTGCACTTGTTCTCTGCTCTTACTACAGATCACAATGTCATCTGCAAACATCATAGTCCATGGGGAATCTTGTCTAACCTTGTCTGTCAGCCTGTCCATCACCATAGCAAACAAGAAGGGGCTGAGAGCTGACCCTTGATGCAGTCCCACCTCCACCTTGAACTCTTGTGTCACACCGACAGCACACCTCTCCACTGTCTTACATCTCTCATACATGTCCTGCACCACTCTAACATACTTCTCTACCACTCCAGACTTCCTCATGCAATACCACAGTTCTTCTCTCGGCACCCAGTCATATGCTTTCTCCAGATCCACAAAGGCACAATGCAGCTCCCGCTGACCTTCTCTGTACTTCTCCATTAACATCCTCAAGGCAAACACTGCATCTGTGGTGCTCTTTCTTGGCATGAAACCAAACTGTTGTTCACAAATGCTGACCTCTGCCCTTAGTCTAGCTTCCACTATTCTTTCCCATAACTTCATCGTATGGCTCATCAACTTTATCCCTCTGTAGTTGCCACAACTCTGCACGTCTCCCTTGTTCTTAAAAATGGGCACCAGCACACTTCTCCTCCATTCCTCTGGCATCCTCTCACTCTCTAAGACCTTGTTAAATGTTCTTGTCAGAAAATCTACTGATACCTCTCCTAGACACTTCTATACCTCCACCGGTATGTCATCAGGACCAACTGCCTTTCCATTCTTCATCCTCTTCAATGCCCTCCTCACTTCACCCTTACTAATCTTTGCTACTTCCTGGTCCTCAACAGTCACCTCTTCTACTCTTTTTTTCTCTCTCATTTTCCTCATTCATCAGCTCTTCAAAGTACTCTTTCCATCTTCCCAGCACACTTCTGTCATCAGTCAATACATTTCCCTCTCTTATCCTTTATCAATCTAACTTGCTGCACGTCCTTCCCATCTCTATTTCTCTGCTGTGCCAACCTGTATAAATCATTTTCTCCCTCCTTACTTTCCAACCGAGCATATAAGTCATCAAACGCGCTCTGTTTGGCCTTTGACACTGCTACCTTTGCCTTACGCCGTGTCTCCCTGTACTCCTGTTTACTCTCTTCGGTTTTCTCAATGTCCCACTTCTTCTTAGCTAACCTCTTCCTTTGTACACACTCCTGCACTTCCTCATTCCACCACCAAGTCTCCTTATCTACTTTCCTTCCAGATGACACACCAAGTATTCTCCTACCTGTCTCCCTGATCACATTAGCTGTAGTTGTCCAGTCATCTGGAAGCACTTCCTGACCACCCAAAGCCTGTTATATATAAAACTGAACTGGGAAGAAGGAAGGGCACGTTCAGTCTGTTGTTTGTAAACAAGGGACAGTGTGTCATTACGTCAGCGTACTATGTAGGTACGTCTAAACTCTAAATTTGACTCTTTTTTTTTTGATTAAAAAAAACCCTAAAATCGAAAAAACGTCAAACAGATGAACGTAAGTCAGGGAGCTTCTGTACTTTCTTCGTGTTGACCATGTCTTCTTAGCAGAGTTATAATCTTACAATGACCATGGCACCGGGAATCACGCGCGTGTGTGTGTGCGTGTGTGCGTGTGTGCGCGCATGCGTTTTGAATATGTCTTCTTAGCAGAATTATAATCTTACAATGACCATGGCACCGGGAATCACGCGTGTGTGTGTGTGCGCGCGCATGTGTTTTGAATATGTCTTCTTAGCAGAGTTATTAAAACAAACTTGAACAAAGTTGGAACGACAGCGTCATCCCTCCAAGCCAATGGGAGGCCAGCAGGGCTGGATGTTGGGAGATAGCCAATGAGAGAGCAACTTGCGTTTGGCGCTTTTCGTAAGAAGTTGTTTTGTATACAGAGGACAAAAATTTAGGAAAATGTTTTTCGTATACTGGATTTTTTGTATTCAGGGGTTTTTGTAAGAAGGGGGCTGACTGTATATAAATGATGTATGTGTATATATATATATATATTAATTTGTATTATATTATCCTGTATTATTCAACAGCTGTATTCTGTAGCATCACAATATACCTCATGAGTTATTTTTAAATTTATTATAATATATAATGTAAAGACTTTTGTCTTAAACAATATTTGACCTCTTCAATGATGCATAATTAAATGCAAAATTGCTCTGAGAAAACATAATCCTAAATCTATTCTATACACAGCCGTCAGTGCTCATGGTATCTATGTAGCACCATCCACAGTGATTTCGTCCACAGTGAAGTGAGAGTTTTGTTTCTGTTTGGAGGACACAGCAATAAACACTTGTTGTTTTTGTTTTGTTTTTTCCTCTAGTTCCTGGCTGTGGATACTCAGCTCCTCTTAGGCAACAAGAAGCTGGCATTGAGCCCAGAGGAGTATGTCTTTGCTGCTCTGAACCTTTACACCGACATCATCAACATCTTCCTCTATGTCCTGGCAATCGTAGGCCGCTCTAGGGAGTGAGGAGTTAACAAAGAAACATGTCTCTCTCTCTCTTTCGCGCACACACACACACACACACACACACACACACACACGGTGAATACATTGCACTCTTTTTCTCATCTTGTCTCTCTGTGTCCAGCCTTTGTCCCATAATTCCATTGGGTTTAGCAGATATACAGGGTGGTCAGACAAATAGCTTATATGCATCCAGCAGGCCTGACATGGATCACAGCAAAGGAAGTGTATATTTGTAGAACATATTTGAAAATAATTTGTTGTTTCTGCTTCCTCTGCCCCAACATGGCTTCTGTGCATTTGGGAAAGGTACGATGTAGTATGATTCACTAGTTGTATCTAAACAGCATGAGCAGAAAGCTGTCTTCCGACGAGTAAAAGCTTGGTGCTCTGCGTAACGCCACATTTACCTGAGAGAAAGAAAGGCAGGAAATTGACCTGAGAGTGCAGTGATACAGTATAGTGTGTCGCGAAACAGAAATTGGGAAGCTAAACGAGTTACCAGCTCTCTCTTTCTATTCACATTAATTAGTCCAGGTACTGGTATGCATGGTAAAATAAAACAGTGAAGAATGACAAAACTACTCCAATCAGTCTACTGATCAAGTACCTGCTTATTACATAGCTGTAAATATCTGTGTAAAAATTCTCCACTGAGCTCTGAGCATGTCCAAATAAGTAGCTGTGGTCCAGCATGGAGAAACTTGTGACGTCAACATTTAGGAAAAACACATATTGTAAACACCAAGTTGATTTATTGCTTATTACTAACCATATACCACTACATAACCTGTAAATGTGTGTTTGCACGTGTGTGTGTGTGTTTACTATATGTGTTTTTTATATATATATATATATATATATATATATATATATATATGAATCAGGATTTCGTTTTCTTAAATAGAGTAAAGTTTACTTTGTTTATGCTGTTTTTATCATTTGAAATGTCAGTATTAAACGTTCTGTCAGCATCATTTCATCTTTTTTCTTCCTTCATTTTTTTGTTTTGTTGGGATATGAGTTTCTTCTCTATGTTGCATTTTTTTTTAACTAGCATGAAATGTTTGCATACTGGAATGATTATCTTTTGTGAAGGGATAAATCCACAGTGTTGCTTCTTGTGTTATTGTTTATAAACTATTTATTACCGTTTTCCATAACTTGCAGAACTGTGGATGGCGTGCTTGCTTTTCTGATAGGGCTCTGTTGTGCAAAGCTCTTTATTACAGCTCAACGTAATGTGAGATATTTCGGATCATTTACAGCCTGTCTATCCCATCATGGATGCTCGAGGGCAAACTATGTTCCCTAATCAGCACTTACTATAGAAAGGCTGAACAGTCTATTTTAACACCTGAGCCTTTCATTTGTGTTGCATAAAACATTACAAATTTTATCAGAATCAGTAAATTGTGTGAATTATAAGTAACACTAAAGGACAAAATGTTTTAAAAAAAACTTGTGTAAAGAATAAATGTACACATGTTGATGAATAATTTCCTAATACACTAATTTAATGGCGAAGTTGTGGCTTGAATGTGTTTTAACAAAATGTCCATTTTGTCTCAGAGCAGTCAGTTCTATGTAATATTACATGTTATAGTTGCACGCGCCTTCCCGAGTTTGCATGTCGAAATCTTATGCACTGGACTAGTTAAAGAGGTTTGAAGATAATATTCAGTTTTAATGTGCTGCAATTTCTTTTCTTATTTGATTAACAATTTTGTGTTTGCAACTAACTCATGTTCAACTGTAACTGGCTTTGTAGTTCTCTTTGCACTGTGCATTTGCATTTAACTGAAGTTGGACTGTATCCCTTTACATGAATGTTCGAATTTCATTAAAGGGATTAATCAAAAATGAATGAAAATGACATCTTGTTTGCTTTTCCAAGCTAATAATAGCGAGATTAAGTGAACCAGAAAATAGAGAAAAGAGGTTTGTGTGCTTTATGGTGACCAGTAGTAAAAAAAAAAAACCAACACAGAAAAGATTTTCAGACATCTGATTTTTATTTTTACTTACCCCAAATGAAAACTTGTTTGTAAGTGGAATCATCTATTTCCAAAAGAGTGTAGAATATTTAAGTAATCTAAGAATAAATTATAATATCACAATATCAGTCTGTGGTTTGTTTATTTTCACCTCAAAGTTAAAATGGACAAAATTACTTCTTTGTCTTTTTCCCCTCACTTTTCTTTTCCATTTATGTGATGAAACAGACCTCAGAACCGTTTGGTTTTGGGTAGCATTTTGGTCCCAAGTAGGCAGCATGACTCTCGATCCAGGATCACACTCTAATTGATACACTGATGATGTGTATAAAATGTCAACAGTGTTACTATGCCTGATACAATCATACCAGCACCGCACACATTACAGCGTAAATGTGGTTGCTCAGGATGTGCTGACAGTTCGCAACCCGAATAATGAACAATGGTGGTTTTCGTCCACCGATAGATGAAGTACCATTACATACACAGGACAGAGATATAGGAACATACTGTACACCCTTCATTTATTTGCTGAGCTGCGAATTTACTATTGTCATAGAGAAGCTGTGGATGGAGGAGAGGTACGGCACTCGCCCAGTGCAGGGCCAACACAACTATTCGAATCCCCTTTCCAACCTAGGGGCAAAATGGAGCAGCCAGTTAGTCTGATGTGAATGTCTTTGGGCTGTTGGAGGAAACCCATGCAAATATGAGCAGAATGTGCACACTCCACACAAAAATGCTTTCACCAAGCCAAGGACTCAAACCTAGGGCCTTCTTACCGTGAGGTAGATGTGCTATCCTGCCTACATGGCCGTGGTGATTGAGGCAGACTCCAGCCCCCTGAGATCCAAATAGGATTAAGCGGTTTGACATATATGTGAGTGGAGCCGGTGGCATAGTGGTTAGGGTGCTGCGCTCATGATTGGGAGGTTGTGAGTTCGAATCCCACTGAGACCCTCACTGTGCTAAGACCCCTGGGCAAGGTCTCAACCACAAGTGTGCCTCTGTTCACCCAGCAGTATGAATGGGTACCAGTAAAAATATACTGGGAAGGTAACCTGCGATGGACTAGCATCCCATCCAGGAGGAGTTGAACTCCTGGTCACTTCACGCTATGGAAACCGGGGATAAGCACTGGCCTGATGAGCCATGAGGCTTGGGTGTAAAAACCCAAAAGACTTACTACCATATATGTGAGTGAAAACATTCACTTCAAAAGTTGAGTGCTTAATTATTAGGGTCTTAGACAAACCATATCTATTAATATGGAATTCCCCCGGTACTAAAATTACCTTTTCTGCTAAGGTTTTCCAATAGATTTTGAAGGGTGGCAATGAGGACTTTGCTTGTTCAGCAACAAGACAATTTGCATGGTCAGTTACTGATGTCCCCCCCAGTGCAGCTAACTGGGTTATCAAATTCCAGCCATGTCTCTTACAGTCTGGAGTGAGAAGCATGTAAAAGAACCATTGTCATCATTCGTAAAAAGAGTAGATAATTGGGTTGCCTGGCGAGCTGTCCAATTTGTACTCTGACCTTGCCCAATATTGGCTAAGATGGGCACCAGGCCTAACTGGGTTTAAATGGCTCAGAAAATGAATGATGGATGAAGGTACATCAGTACTACATTGGCCCTACTGAAAAAATCTGGTTTGGTCTTGATCAGCTTTCAGATGTCCAAAACACAAGTAAATCCTGGTAGACGGAAATAGTTTGGGAAAAAGAATTGTATGTGTTGCTATGTACTCCCTGCGCTTGTGTGGGTTTCCTCTGGGTATTCCGGTTTCTTCCCACATTCCAAAAGCATCCACAGTAGGTTAATTGGCTGTTCCAAATCACCCCTCGGTGTGTGAGTATGAATGGTTGTGTAAGTGTTGGCTGTGCATTGGCCTGGCGAGCTGTCCAGGGTGTACTCAGCTTCACCCCGAGTTGGCTGAGACGGGAACCAGCCTGCCCGTGACCCTAATTAGGATTAAGTGTTTCAGGAAAGGAATGAATGAATGATATATATTACTATATATACAACTATGTATTCGTAGATAATACTAATGCATGGTTGTATGCAACGTCCAGGAAGATGGGAGCTGGTCTGCATAAACTGGGTTTTTCAGATGGTGGTCATTGACCGTTTAGGTCAAAAATGCCCCACCCATAAGGTACCGTGTTGGTTAATTTCCTAAAAATTTGTTTATAGTACATCCACCCGCACAGAAAGAAGGTCCTGGATTCTTGGCTCAGGTGTTTCCTTTGTGGAGTTTGCATGTTCTCCCATGCTTGTGTGGGTTTCCTCATTGATTCATTTTCTAAGCTTCTTAATCGTAATTTGGGTCACAGGGAGACTGTCGTCTATCTTACCCAACTCTGGGAAAGGGCAGGGTGAGACAGCTCTCAAAGCCATCGCAGGCCAACACTCACGCAAACATTCACATGGGGTTTTTGGAACAGCCACTTAGCCTGCTGCGCATGTTTTTTGATTGTGGGAAGACATCGGACTTGACACAGGAACACATTGGGGAATCAAACCCAAACTTTCTTGCTGTGTGGTGGACTTCCTAACCACTGTGATTCCATGCTGACCAAATCAATCAATCAATCTGGGTGCCATTTCAGAATTGTGGCATAAGCGGCAGCCATAACAGCTTGTCATGGCTGTATACGAAGGGCAAAAAATCCGCAGTAGCGGCCCAAAGTTCTTTCTGCAGTTTGTTTTTATTGAGACACCATCTTTAGCTAGCTGGCCATTGACTCTAAATAGTTCATCTGCCCTTTGATATGTCTTGTTTTTATTCCTACTGGTTTGCTAGCCACCCTCCTCACCAAATTTGGAACTTGGTGGGGGAGCCAGTTTCGTCGCCGATCACTCAGCCATGCAACAGGTTGTACTGGCTTACATATTACCAGTAGCAGGGCAAAACCTGACCTGACAGGCTGCTGTCCAAAAGGCAAATATATTAAGCTAATTGGATGTGGTGAAGGCGGACATGAAGGTCCTTGGAGTAAGAGTAGAAGATGCAGAGGATAGGGAGAGATGGAGGCAGATCATTTGCTGTGGCGACCCCTGAAGGGAACAGCCGAAAGGAAAAGAAGAAGAAGAAGGCTGTTCCAAATTAGCCCTAGTTCAGGATGCACCCTGCTTAGGCCCCCCCCCAGGCTGAGATGGTCTCCAGACTGCGTACAATCTTCGTAGGATCAAGCAGTTCAGCAAATGAGTGAGGGAGTAATTTGTTTACAATCTTTTATTTGTGGTATTCAGAAAATTTCCTTATCAGCCATATTGTTGTTTAGGGCTAGTAGTTGGTCAGTGCATCGATGTTGCTTGTATTTACGTAATTTCTGTTACCACGCAGGCATAACGACGTTTATAACAAGAGCTCCATGCGCCTTTAAGATTACGGTGGTGACATGCGCATGCGCAGTTAGCACTTCGACGGTAAAAGGTTGTGAACGTTACTTGTCGACTTTTTGGTTGCTTGGTTTACAAAAGGGCGTCTTTAAAATATTACCACAAGGTAATTCTTCAAAAGGTAATTTAAAAAGAAAATGTCAGTTTTCTCCGAATCGGCTTTGGAGAAAAAATTGGCAGAACTTAGCAACTCCCAGCAGAGTGTACAGACACTGTCTCTATGGTTAATCCACCACAGAAAACACTCGAAAACCATCGTCAAAGTGTGGTACAACGAACTCAAAAAAGGTAAGAACACCACACAATGTGCACACAAACACAAAAAGGGTTACGCTCGAATCTGTTGTTTTGAGTTTGCGCACTTTATTAATCATAATTACACAGCTGGCTAGCTACTTAGCACCGAGCACGAGCCATTCAGACAGGGGTGTAAATAATAACAAACATTAGCTACCTCGCCAACCCACCCGTATCCAGGACACCAAAGCTTCTGCAGTCTGCTTCAAGCGTTAGCTAGATAGTCGAGTTTGTTGTTTTCCTTTGATTCCTTTGATTGTTCAGAAATCTGTTTGCTAGCTAACATGTGCAAGTGTTTGGTAACAAACAACGTCAACGTTTCAAGCCAACTATGATATTTAAGAGCATTAAAAAATAATTAATAGGCACTACTATAGATTGTAAATTAGCATCTTGCTAGTGATCAGGTTACTTTTAGATACTTTTAATAGTAATCAGGACTGTTGATCAGTTCTAGTGACTGCATTTAGTATTAATACCCCATAAACTTAAGTTATTAAAGGCAGCATGATTTGAATGTGGCTCCTTTGGGGATCAATAGGTGAGGTGGTGTTAAACTGAACAATTTGTAATCTTAGAAATAAATTAACAGTAACATTATTGCTTTTTATATGCCCATGAATTCAAAATGTGCGATTTTTTAAGACTTCAGTGTTATGGACACTTTAGATTAAACAAACAAATCTCACATAACTGTAGTGGTACTAAGGCAACAGTGGCCTAGTGGTATAGGGCGCTGCATCCCTGATCCTAAGGTTGGGGGTTCCAGTCCCACTCTCTACAAGGTTGTCACTGTCCCCCCAGTGCAACTAACTGGATTATCAAAGGCCTGCCATGTCTCTCACTGTCTATGGTGTGAGGCATATAAAAGAATGTGTTTTTCCGCCCTGTGATGGCCTGGCGAGCTGTCCAGGGTGTACTCTACTCTTCCCTCGCTTGGAGTCGGCTGGGATGGGCGCCAGCCTCCCCACGTGGTTACAGAAAATGAACTGAACTGTAGTGGTACACCCTGGACAGCTTGCCAGGCCAACTTACAGTCTACACTTACACAACCATTCATACTCACACCTAAGGTGATTTGGAACAGCCAATTAACCTACTGTGCGAGTACAAAGCAATATATTTTCCCAAGCTATTTCCATCTACCAGGATTTACTTTGTGTTTTGGACAGCTGGAAGATGATCAAGACCAAACCAGATTTTTTCAGTAGGGCCAATATCAATACCTTCATCCATCATTCATTTTCTGAGCCATTTAATCCCAGTTAGGCCTGGTGCCCATCTTCGCCAATATTGGGCAAGGTCAGAGTACACACTGGACAGCTCATTACACAACCCAATTATCTACTCTTTTTACCAATGATGACAATGGTTCTTTTACATGCTTCTTACTCCAGACTGTAAGAGACATGACTGGAATTTGATAACCCAGTTAGCTGCACTGGGGGGGAACCATCATTGGGAAAACAATTAAAAGTGCTTAATGATTCATCCTGTACTAGTCTTGCTTTAATGGGGCAGCTTGTGTGCAGAAAATGTAACTATTTGGTGTGTATTAGGTTGTGGGTCTTGATGCACATGATTTCATTTTTGTCATTTTATTGTTTTGTGACAAGGTGGCTTAGCGGTCAGCACCTTCACCTCATGGCATAAACGGTTTCCGGTCCCAGTGTCAGTGCAGATGTATTAGTGTGTAGTTTGTATGTCCTCCTTTTGCCTGCATGGGTTTCCTTCTGGTATTCTATTTTCCTCCCACAGTCCAAAGACTTGCACATCAGGCTAATTTGCTGTTCCGGATTTGCCCCTAGGTCTGAGTGTGAATGGTTGCAAGTGTTTTTCTGCAATGGTCTGGCAAATTGTTCAGGTTGTTGACTTTGCCTCCCAGTGACACTAGTTGGATTAACTGTTTCAGCAGCTGAGTGGAATGAAATGAGTTATATTTTGGCTGATAAAGAAATGATTGGGACCATTACAAAGCCACATCATGAACAACAGACAAGAGAAAAGTCGAACAAGAGATTTTAAAAGTTGTGTTGTCAGATGTTGTGTGATGTTTTGATTTTTATTTTATGCCGTTCCTCACATCCACTTAAGACTGACAAGCTTCTTCTTCTACTTGTCCTTTCGGCTTTTCCCTTCAGGGGTCGCCACAGCAAATCATCTGCCTCCATCTCACCCTATCCTCTGCATCTTTTTCTCTTATACCAACTGCCTTCATGTCCTCCTTCACCACATCCATGAATCGTCTCTTTGGTCTTCCTCTAGGCCTTCTGCCTGGTAGTTCCAACCTCAACATCCTACTACCAATATACTCACTATCGCTCCTCTGTACATGTCGAACACTGCATCTGTGGTGCTCTTTCTTGGCATGAAACCAAACTGTTGTTCACAAATGCTGACCTCTGCCCTTAATCTAGCTTCCACTATTCTTTCCCATAACTTCATTGTATGGCTCATCAACTTTATCCCTCTGTAGTTGCCACAACTCTGCACATCTCCCTTGTTCTTAAAAATGGGCACCAGCACACTTCTCCATTCCTCTGGCATCCTCTCATTCTCTTAAGACCTTGTTGAATGTTCTTGTCAGGAAATCTACTGCTTCCTCTCCTAGACACTTCCATACCTCCACCGGTATGTCATCAGGTCCAACTGCTTTTCCATTCTTCATCCTCTTCAATGCCCTCCTCACTTCACCCTTACTAATCTTTACTACTTCCTGGTCCTCAACAGTCACCTCTTCCACTATTTGTTCTCTCTCATTTTCCTCATTCATCAGCTCTTCAAAGTACTCTTTCCATCTTCCCAGCACACTTCTGTCATCAGTCAATACATTTCCCTCTCTGTCCTTAATCACTCTAACTTGCTGCACGTCCTTCCCATCTCTATGTCTCTGCTGTGCCAACCTGTATAAATCATTTTCTCCCTCTTTACTTTCCAACCGAGCATACAAGTCATCATACGCCCTCTGTTTGGCCTTTGACACTGCTACCTTTGCCTTACGCTGTGTCTCCCTGTACTCCTGTTTACTCTCTTCGGTCCTCTCTATGTCCCACTTCTTCTTAGCTAACCTCTTCTTTTGTACACACTCCTGCACTTCCTCATTCCACCACCAAGTCTCCTTATCTCCTCTCCTTCCAGATGACACACCAAGTATTCTCCTACCTGTCTCCCTGATCACATTAACTGCAGTTGTCAAGTCATCTGGAAGCACTTCCTGACCACCCAAAGCCTGTTTCAACTCCTCCTTGAAGACAACACAACACTCCTCCTTTTTCAGCATCCACCACTTTGTCTTCTGCTCTGCCTTTGCCTTCTTCACCTTCCTCACCATCAGCGTCATCCTGCACACCACCATCCTATGCTGTTTGGCAACACCCTCACCCGCTACTACTTTGCAGTCACTGACTTCCTTCAAATTACATCGCCTGCACAAGATGTAGTCTACCTGTGTGCTCCTACCTCCACTTTTATAAGTCACTCTATGCTCCTCTCTCTTCTGGAAGAAAGTATTCACCACAGCCATTTCCATCCTTTCTGCAAAATCTACCAACATCTGTCCTTATGCGTTCCTGCCCTGGATACCAAACCTGCCCATCATTTCCTCGTCCTCTCTGTTTCCTGCACCAGCATATCCGTTGAAGTCTGCCCCAATGACTACTCTTTCATCTTTGGGGCTATTCTTCATGCATCACTTCGTCTAACTCACTCCAGAATCTCTCCTTCTGTTCTAGCTCACATCCTGCCTGTGGGGCATAAGCACTAACAACATTGAACATCATGCCTTCAATTTCTAACTTGAGACTCATCACTCTGTCTGACACTCTTTTCACTTCTAGAACATTCCTGACAAACTCCTCCTTCAAGATGACTCATACTCCATTTCTCTTCCTTGAACTTTAAGTATGCATGTCCAAAACAAATTTCTTTAAAAACTTTCAGTGTGGGCTTGTATCTAAATCAGCAGCCTGTTAGATTGTAAATGTAAAATATATAAATAAAATATGTAGCAAATGGACATTTTCTGAGCTTTCATTGGTAGAAATACCTTTTGTGTTAATTTAGTGATGGCATAAACCTTGATTTCGGAGAGGACGCTTTTGAATGAACGCACATTCACATATTTGTGTAACCAGTTTGTGTTTTGCTTTTAATTTAAACAGTCAATGTGTCTTATAAAAAGTGCATCTGATTGAAAAAAGGTACATTTCTTATCACAGGAAATCGACTAGTCGGAGTGAACATTTTGGATAGACACTTCTTCACATGTATTCAAATCTGCTCTGTGCAGAACAAATCAAGGATATTGCCAGCAATGCATGATGTAGTTAAATGATGTGCTTATCTAATTTTAAATTTAAAAATCTTTCATGACAAACATCCCCCTTATATTATTTTAGTTGGAATACTGAGAATTTTTCAAGTGTGGAAACTTAAATTTGTCCAGGATTTAACTTCCCTGTATATTTTCAAGTCAAACTGATCCTTTTTGTTCATTTTTTTAAATTTAAGGTACTGCATACTATTGTGTATTTAACAATATAAGAAGTTTTACATAATATGTACATATTTTGGAACAATAACCCTAATTTTTTATGTATCCTCAGTGCTTTAGAACAGTGATCCCCAACCTTTTTATCACCGCGGACCGGTCAACGCTTGATAATTTTACCAGGGGGTGGGTTGGGGGGCATAGATTGTTTATATTGTAAATATGTTGTTGTTATTATTATTATTATTATTATTAACACTCCATGAATGTTATTTTTCAACAGCTGAAATAAAGTTGGTGGGGAAGTACAGCTTAAACTTTTCTTAAAAAAAAACAAAAAAAACCCCCAAAACACCGGGGATGATGCACCAGCTGGGAGAATGAAGGCTCAGTCTCAACCAAAATCCCCGCTAATGTTTGAAGCATGTCCAACACGCCTCTGTTCACATGCCTTCACCTTGTGGGTTACATTTTAGCTCTCAAATGACCGACATGTCACCGAGAGAATCTGTTCATTTTTCAAAATAAAAGATTTTCAAAAATAAAAGATCGTTCAGACTCAGGTAATTAATAAACCAGAAATAATTAATTATTTTTCTGCGGCCTAGTACCAACTGAGCCGTGGCCCAGTGGTTGGGGACCCCTGCTCTAGAAGACTGAAAAGGCTCTTATTCTGGAGAAAGAGTCTTGTTTTCAATTCAGGACACAGCAGTTTTTTGAGAACCATAAGCTGACTATAATAATGAATACATTTATCCCTGGCTTTGTGATTTCATTATGGTAGTAATAAAGAGAAATGGGCTTATCAGCATTCGGAACATACACCAGTTCTCAGTGCTCTCTTCAATCACTGGCAGTCTTTTTTTTCTCTCTTTTTAAAACCTTTGTTTGTTAACCGGTGTTTAAATCTGTACTGGACATGCCCACTGAAGTGAGTGTATTACAAGCTCATATGTCCTAAAATGGAATTCCCATGCTTCTACACACACACTGTAGATTTTAGTTAAAAAGTCAGTATTTTGGCTGAATCATGTCACATCGAATTGATGACTCCTCGGAATCTTGACTCAGAGAAAATATTCTCCATCTGTTGAGCAAGTTAAACAAAAGGATCGAATCCATTACCCGGACTATTGGGCAGGTGAAAATTCAAGTGTGCCAACCGTGTTTTCATTACTGAGAAGCCCACTTATAACACTGAAATGGGCGAGTTAATCTCATTGAGTGATATATGATTACCTCAGGATCGGTATATTGATGCACACTGAGTATAATTAAATTACATTTATCTTGGTTAGTGTGTTTAAGAACAAATCTGTCTTTTATACTAAAAATACATATTCAGGACATACAGTGAGTTCATCCTGTGCACCTGAGCCAGTGATTTGTCCACCCCTGCTTGCTGTAATGACAGATGATGGTACTGACAGGGAAGAAGGATTTTAAATAAATAAATAAATAAATGAAAGACAAAAGGATTGTTGAAGGCCTGGACACCTTTTGAGGAAAATCTTTCCAGTTACAGGAGAGGCCCTCTGAAACGCCACATATTTAAAAACATGAGGACTTGTATCCGGGGAAGGTGGAAGCACTATGGTTATCATTCATTCATTTTCTGAACCCTTTAATCCTAACTACAGCCATAGGGAGGCTGGCACCCATCTCAGCCGGCTCTGGGTGAGAGCAGAGTACACTCTGGACAGCTCGCCAGGCCATTGCAGGGGTAGAAACACACTGACAGCTTTGCAGCCTACTCTTGACAAGTCAGCAATGGTTGGAATTTGTTTAGAACCGTAAAGAAAGTATTTATCTGTCACTGTATGAATTAATGTGTACAAATTATTGTTAAAAAAATCCGGGCAACTGATATTAACTTTTTGTTGGTGTACTGGAAGCAAAAATTTCCTTTAAAGTTGTTCTATAGAATGAATCACTTACTAAAATACTGAAATGTGATGCTTGACCACGGATTCATGTTTGTTTGTTGACCCTAACTCACTGTACTGTACACAGCATGATAACCTTTATTCAAAGTCAGAAACTGATTTGTTTGAGAGCCATTGCCCGGCCAGTGTCTGTGGTTTTTACTTGTTCAGGTTCTTTAAGCTGCTAGTGGTATAGGGCGCTGGATTGCTGATCCTAAGGTTGGGGGTTCGATTTCCACTTTCCCCCGCAGCTAACTGGGTTTTCAAAGGCCGGCCATGTCTCTCGCTGTCTATGGTTAGAGGTTCATGGTTCATGTAGAAGAACCATTGCTAACTTTCATAAAAAGAGTAGCTGCACAGCCGTCAGCCTGTTTCTGTCCCTTGCTAAAAGGGTTGTGTCAGGAAGGGCATCCAACATAAAAACCTACGCCAAATCAAACGTGCAAATTATTCGCTGTGGTGACCCCTGATAAAGGGAAAAAGCCGAAAGGAAATCACTCTTAGCTCTGAAGGTTCTTTAACTTCTTCTCCAAACCTCAGAGAGACCACCATCTGCAATGAAAATGCATTATATGAATAAATCAGGTGTTGCAGCAGAGGTTGAACATATCTGTATTGTATTTCAGCTCTGTTGTTTTCCTCTGTGTTTCTGCATGATGATTAGTATAACTTGGATAACTCAGATAAACACCATTTACAACCATGATGAATAGAAAAACATCTCAAAATTCACATTATTTTGCTCTGACTTTAATTTTCTATCACTTCTGTTAGATAAGAGACAAGTTGGAAAAATGTAGGTTTTTTTTTTGCACCAATAAAATCCGTCAGTTGTTTTTAAATAGTCAAGGCAGCCTGTACAGTAGGCCCTTGCCATTCGCGGGGGTACGGTTCCGAGCTCTCCTGCGAATCGAGATAATCCGCGAGTTCTGTACCCGGAAGTAAAACCCCATGTATGACATCACATGCGCGAATGAGCAGCCGGCAATAAAATACTATGTATCTATTACATGCGCTAAAATATGCTTCTTAAAGACATGCTACAGACGGTCTTACTCATTAATACAGTATTAATGTAGTAAAATGTAGTCATGATTAAGAAAAACTTTTTAATTTTGTACTGTGATATTTAGTAATAAAATATATAAACATTATACAGCATATACTGTTGGAAAGCACTCGTTTTAAAGTCTTTTTCAATTATTATTACAGTACAGTACCTAAGTTAATTCTATGGGGCAGTGGTGGTCTAGTGGTATAGGGCGCTGGATCGCTGATCCAAAGGTTGGGGGTTCGAGTCCCACTCTCCACAGGGTTGTCACTGTCCCCCCAGTGTGGCTAACTGGGTTATCAAAGGCAGGCCATGTCTCTCACTGTCTATGGTGAGAGGCATGTAAAAGAACCATTGCTGACATTCATAAAGAGTAGCTGCATAGTCGTCAGCGTGTTTCTGTCCCTTGCTAAAAGGGTTGTGACAGGAAGGGCATCCGACGTAAAAACCTCTGTCAAATCAAACATGCGAATCAGATGATTCGCTGTGGCGACTCCCGAGTAAAAAGGGAAAAAGCCAAAAGGAAGACAGACAGACCTAAGTTAATTCTTAGAATGTTTGTGCGTGAGATTTTATGTTCTGTAGCATATTTAACAAATGATACCAAAAGGATAAACTTTATTATGCTTCATGTCCTTTGACATTGAACTTGGAGTGACGTGTCCAAGATGGCGCTGCCTAGAGAGCAACCTCGTGAAGTTTTCAGAGTCAAATTGTTTCTTTGTTTGTTTTAATTTCTTTTATTTGTTTGTTTATGGTTTGCACTATGCTCGTCTATGATCGGTCGACCCTACTACAGCATGAACAGCTTCAGCTTCGGGCAATAACTTGTATCTTGAGCAGCTATGCTATGCCCAGGCGGAGTTTTGAGATTTTCCGGCGCTTGGTTAGCATGCTTGGTTAGGAGCTCAATGCTAGCGGTTAGCGGCTAGGCCCAGGTGGAGCTCTGAGAGGCTTGGTTAGCACTTCCGGCCATACTACGTACTTGAAAATGTTCATTCCCTTCGAAAAAAGATGGACGAGCTTCATGCTCAGATTGCAGCACAGAGGGATCTACAGGACTGTGTTTCTGTGAAACATGGCTTGAGGAGAGTACACCTGATAAGGCGATTATACCAGCCGGCTACACGGCCTTCATCCCCTGCTATCCTAAACGCCGGAGTCGTCGTTCGGCCCCTTCCCGCCTCGGCTTCTTTGTTAGCCGGGATGCGGCTAGCAGAGCTAGTATGCTATGGAGCCGCATCCCGGCGAACAAGCCAAGTTGAGCATGCTTAGTTATAGCTTAGCAGTGTATAACTAAGCAGAGTTGACATGCTATGGTAGGCAGCGAGCCGCATCCCAGCTAACAAAGAAGCCGAGGTGGGAAGGGGCCGAACGACGACTCGGGCGCTTGGGATAGCAGGGGATGAAGGCTGTGTAGCCGGCTAGTATAATCGCCTTATCGGGTGTACTCTCCTCGAGCCATGTTTCACAGAAACACAGTCCTGTAGATCCCTCTGCGCTGCAATCTGAGCATGAAGCTCGTCCATCTTTTTTCGCAGGGACTGAACATTTTCAAGTAGTGTGTGGCCGGAAGTACTAACCAAGCCTCTCAGAGCTCTGGGCTTAGCCGGTAGCCGCTAGCTAACTGCTAGCTAACCGCTAGCATGGAGCTCTGTAGCATAGAATAGATAGAAGATGGATTATCGCATGCTTAGTTGCCCGAAGCTGCTCATAGACAAGCATAGTGCAAAACATGAACAAACAAATAAAACAAATCAAAACGAACAAAGAAACAATTTGACTCTGAGAACTCCGCGACGTTGCCCTCTGGGAAGCGCCATCTTGGACACGTTACTCCAACTTCGATGTAAAAGGACATGAAGAGTACTGTTAAACATACTGTCTGTCTTCCTTTCGGCTTTTTCCCTTTTACTCAGAAGCCGCCACAGCGAATCATCTGATTCGCACGTTTGATTTGGCAGAGGTTTTTACGTCGGATGCCCTTCCTGTCAACCCTTTTTAGCAAGGGACAGAAACACGCTGACGACTTTGCAGCCTACTCTTTACGAAAGTCAGCAATGGTTCTTTTACATGCCTCTCACCATAGACAGTTAAACATACTATAGAACATAAAATCTCATGCATAAATATGAACATAGAAAAAGATTTTAATACAACATTTCAGAGAAAGGAGAAAGTCTTATTTCTTCAGAAGAGACATCCAGCGTTTTCTATCACTTAGCCAGAGAAGACACAGTATTTGAGTGGTATCATAGAGCTTAACTGGTAATTAAAACACAGAAAAAAGAGGCTCATTGGCAACTTGTGCGTGAATGAGTAAAAAGGGGCGGGACATCAGCTCAACCAATCAGCAGAAAGGAGGACAGCCATTGGCTGAATTTGAATCACGTGCCGGTTGCTGGGCAGACCGCGTGTACTCAAACCGCGAATAGTCAAGGGCCTATTGTATACACAATTTAACCCCCCAAACACACACACACACACACACACACACACACACACAAATACACAAATATGAGTTCAGATAGGACATTATCTGATTCATTGTTCTGGAGGAAGACCCTGGGGGTTTGTGTGGGGGTTCAACCATCACTGGAGCTGAGGTCACTGAGGTAGTCAAATAGCTCCTCGATGGTCAACCTCCGGGGTCATACCTCTGGATTGGCAAACTGGAGCAGTTGCCCCCCCTTTCAAAAAGGGGAATGGATTCAATTATTGTGGAATCACACTTCTAAGCCTACCCGGGAAAGTTTATGCAGGGTTGCTGGAGAGGAGGATTCAACTGATAGTTGAACCTTGGATTCAGGAGGAACAATGTGATTTTCGTCCCAGCTGCAGCACTCTTGACCAACTTTATATGCTCTACAGGATTCTGGAGGAGGCATGGGAGTTTGCCCAATCCATCCACACGTGTTCTGTGGCTTTAGAGAAGGCTTTCCACAACCCAGAGAGTAGCTTGAACCCCCCAACCTTGGGATCAGTGATCCAGAACCTTACCACTAGGCCACCACTGCCATTAATTGAACATTCTTCAAAATCATTGTTTTGTTTGTTTGTTTCTGTTTTTGCTGCTTTTGGATATTCTTTTGTGAAGAGCTGTAAAAATTGTCCTTGGCCTGATTACTGACATTTTTTTATTCCCATAGAAATAAACACGGTTTCTAACTATTCCCCACTGACTGTCATTGCGGTGTTAGCCAGTAAAAACGAATTGTTTTTCAGATCGCTGTAACTTTGAATTTTGTGAGAGTGTTTGATCATATGATGATGCTCCAAAAACAGGAAACACCAAAATATAACATGTCTATTCATCAAAGAAGCAAAACTACCAGCAATTGATGAAATTTATTATAGTTGGCTCCTGAGTGGCTCATCAACAAGGTGCGTGGCTATTAACCAGGAGATTGCAAGTTCGAATCTGATTTAATGTCACAGCCAGCTGTGGTCGGAAGTCTGTGAGAGCTAACTGTTTGAGCTATTATGGGAGCAAGGGATGGCATATGCTCACTTCCCTGTCAGTCGCAATGATGGGGTCTATGAGCTCTTTCATGCAAAGGGGCAGATAGTGCTTTCCTTCCAGGTGTGGTAGACGCCCTCAAATACACATGCGCAGCAGTTTGAAAAGAAACAAGTGTTTAGCATTGCAAATTATGGAGGGGGGGATGTGCGTGGTTTTTCCCCTCCTAGGTTGGTGGTGGTTGTGTGATAGGGAAGGCAATACCCGTTGGTTGGGAAATAGATATGACTAAATTAGGGAGAAAATGGGGGGTTTCTTTTATATATCTTATATATGAACTCCCCAAATGACCTGATACTGAAAGCTACATATGGTGTAGTTTGTTATAAAAATTATGAAGATGATTTCATCAGTTTTAGAACTTGAGATAAAGATAAAACTTTGCTGCTTAATGGTCAGTTGAGGTACAGACGCTCCTTGACTTACGTTTATCCGTTTTATGGTTTTTCAATTTTACGTTTTTTTTTCCCCCCCAAGAAAGTCAAAGTTTGAGTTTAGACGTACCTACGTAGTACGCTGACGTAATGACGTGACGTGTTACAAACAACAGACTGAACGTGCTCCTCCTTCTTCCCAGTTCAGTGTTTTTATATATATATATATATATATATATATATATATATATATATATATATATATATATATATATATATAAAATATAGCATGTTACCCTTGTGTTAAGACGTCTCTGTGATCTTTGTGTTTCCACTGTTTTTGTGGACTTTTGTAACCCTAAGCAAATAGGGTTGGTCAGAAGCTTAATCCTACTAGCATGGGTGCAAATCTCATACACAGAGATGAATTAACTATCTGCTCGGATCGGCGCAATCTACCACGCATACTCAGTTAAGCAACGAGAGTTGTAAAATGAATGAAAACCCGAATCCAGAAGAGAAAGAGAACTGTCCGCTCTGCTGGTCATTCATATCAGTGCAGGCTGAGTACTAAACCAGTATTCAACGGCGCCCTTGCTCACTTGAAAGACCGGAAGTCCGTATAACCCGCGCTTTGTCTCAAGCACAAATAAGTAAACTACTTTCGGTGTTGAGCGTCTCACATATTGTAAGTGTTGATTGGCTGTTTTGAGCTTCATGTAAAGTGACTCGGCTAAGCCTAATGTAATGTGACTCGGCTCAGCTTCATGTAACGTGACCATCCGTCAACCATCGGAACCATTTACAAGCAGAAAGATCGCATCATAGAGAATGTTAAAGGTTATATTTGATACTGTATTTGATATTTGATGAGTGAATTTGATTAAAATTTATCTATTTCAATTTATTTTGCTTGAATTTAATTTATTTGAAATTCATGTTGATATTATTTGATATATTTGATATTATTTTACAAGGTTATGTTTATAATAATTGATTTAGGGGTGTTTTATGAGATATGGCAATAGTATTTATGGATGTATAGTACAGTATGAGCGTCATACGTCACTGTAACAACTTGCGTTCACTTTCAACCTGCGTTCGGCCATCCAGAACCAATTAAACACGTAAGTCGGGGAGCGTTTGTACTTCGAATGCAAAGATATTTACAATGAATACCATATTTAAATTCTGGGTCGACAAAAATAAATGAACTCTTTTCTTAATCCTGCCTAAAATTATTCACTCAACACTATTTTTGGACCATCAACTGGCACCAAACAGTTTCTTGAATGAAAACACAAAGAGTGAGTACAACAGTTGAACCATCGTAAATAATCATAAAAATTCATATATTCCATGTCACTAAAAGGTTGCTTGGATTTGTCGAATACTATATTATATGTAGCTTTAAGAAAATTTATTGTTCTATAGTTCAAAGGTTACAGCCTGTGCATGACACTTCATTTTGTTTGTATTTTCAAATGGCACTGTACTGAGTACGATGAACTCTCCTGCCTCCATGAGTTCTTTCCTCTATAGTGTGTGTGTGTGTGTGTGTGTGTGTGTGTGTGTGTGTGTGTGTGGAGATGTGTACTTTGTTTTCGTTAATTAAATCCTGAGAGATATGAAGCCATCAGCAACAAGTAGAATGAGTCTCTTGTCTTCTATAAAGCTCCCCTTGAAAGAATATTTGAAGATCCACTGCTCTATTTTTAGTCACCTTTCTTCAGAACTAAAAGCAGCCTGTTCCCTCTGCTTTTCCACCCATGAGACCCAGAGGTTAAGAACCTAAATATGTTAGGTGTTATAAGAATGACTAGAAATAATAGATAATTATAAATAAATACCCTGTTTTTCTCGCACTTTATTTGGCTTTACTCAAATAGTAAATATGATGATGAATAATTTTTGTTCCTCTTTTTTTCAGCCCAGGTATCTCGTAAACTGACCTTCCTTTATCTTGCAAATGATGTCATCCAGAATAGCAAAAGAAAAGGCCCAGAGTTCACTCAAGACTTCGCACCAGTTATTGTTGATGCCTTTAAACATGTGTCCAGGTGAGCACTTCTTACTTCTGTGTACTTTCCGTATTCAACAGGATATGCTTTTTGTTCCTTTTTTGTTGTTGTTTAAAAAATGTATTTGATTTTAATGTATCTCCATACAACTGATCCTACCACCAACTTCTTCCATTTGTGCAGTGAAGGGGAGGAAGGCTGCAAGAAGCACCTGGATCGGGTTTTGTCTATCTGGCAAGAAAGAGCTGTGTATGAGAACGATCTCCTCGAGAAACTGTCGATAGTGCTACGTGAGTATATAAAAACCCCTGCCATTTCTCCAGTAAAACCAAATGCAAATATATATATATACACACACACACACGAAACAAAAATAAAAGGACAGGACAAAGACTTTCTATTGAAACTCCATTTATCACTACAGATCTGTTTCGAGGGGTGGTGAAACCATCCTCTCTCTTCAGGTGATTATAGAAGAAGTAAATATATATATATGTATATATATATATATATATATATATATATATTATTTTTTTTTTTTTTTTTTTTTTTTTTTGTGTGTGTGTGTGTACGTTTGAAATTCTTAATGCGCGATTCGCCAACCACCTGCGGTGTTGCATATCTGCAAAATCTGCAATGAATACTACCCAACCCGGTATCAGCTGTTGAAACATCAGAAGGGCGTAAGCTGGGGGGTGCACAGGGTGCACGTGCACCCCTCCACAGCAGGAGTTGAGTTCTGCTGGACAAGAAATTATGTGTATTCACAATCTTATAAATAAACTTAATGACTGTTATTGAAGAGAAAGTCAGAGATAAGTTCCGCATGACTAAAGTCAGGAAGTAAATCGGAAGTTAACGTGTAACGGGCACTGCGCATGTGCAAGCCCGAGCTGACCAATCAACAAACATAATATTATCAGTAAGCAATAATAGTTGAACACTGTCTATCAAACAAAGTGCGAGTGTGAGAATAAAGCACAGTTTGTTAGTATCGCCTCCAGCTCCTGCACATGTGTTAGAACACAAACATTGACGCAAAGAGAATGAATGGCTAAAATAATCATAAACCATCCAGCCTGGATCTGCAGCCTAATGGTCAGTACTGTTATAGAATTAATAGTATGTTTTTGTGCTGTAAATATGGATTAATAATTATTTGTGCCTTTGGATAGATAAATAACTTTATCTCAATTTGTAAATGTATTTAGCACATGTACTTGCAGCTGTAGTTTGAAATATATTTGAGAATGTTTTTGGTTGAACTATAATATTTGATTCGTCTTCTGAGAGTAATAGATGAATCGTTTTCTGCTGAAAAACTGCGTGTTGTTGGCGTGAGATTCCATGTTGTTTATATCATATGATATGCTGTGATATGCATGCACTATATTTCATGTGGTACTTTGTACCAACTCAGTGACATCACGGTAACTTTGTGTAGGCGGGCACTTAGCAACGGCGCCTTTCGGGTCGATAACTTATACGACAAACACATAAAACAAAACCGCTGTGTGTGCAATGGTTTATTTATGATATAAAATTTAAGCCACAATCGCTTCAATAAACTATACTTAAGCTACCGCCAACTTATTTAGTCGGCGTTTCATTTCCCCTTTAAGGCTTAGGCTCCGGTCAACCAAGATGTGCACCCCCGCTACAGTCAGACCAGCCTACACCCTTGCTGATCACAAACCGAAGCGTGGACATCCAAAAGCCAATGGCCAATAAAAAATGCAGACATTTTGAATTATATTTTAATATAAAATAGTATTATTAAAAACTGTCTTTTTTTATTATTAAAACCAAATGTCTTAATATTAATAGGTTTCATTATATTATATCATTATACATCATTAATTCTGTGATTAAAAAGAATTCTTTCAAAGTATATATTTTTATAGATTTCATTATTATTTGACTGGAATATAAAAGAGGTATTGATCAAGGAAATACATTGATTTATTTTATAAAAGAGGTTTGACCATTGTTTTGTTTAATATCTTATTAAAAAATCCTGCCGAGAGATCACCAACATTTATTTGGTGATTTATGTGAACTGCTCCTAAATAAATATGTTAATAAAATGGTTTAATATGTTAATGTCTGTCTTCCTTTCGGCTTTTTCTCTTTTACTCGGGAGTCGCCACAGGTTTTTTTTTTTTTAACGTCGGATGCCCTTCCTGTCACAACCCTTTTTAGCAAGGGACAGAAACACGCTGATGACTTTGCAGCCTACTCTTTATGAAAGTCAGCAATGGTTCTTTTACATGCCTCTCACCATACAGTGAGAGACATGGCCCGCCTTTGATAACCCAGTTAGCCGCACTGGGGGGAGACAGAGACAACCTTGTGGAGAGTGGGACTCGAACCCCCAACCTTTGGATCAGCGATCCAGCGCCCTATACCACTAGACCACCACTGCCCCTAATATGTTAATAAAATGTTTAAATGGTTTAATAAATAATTTTATTTTACTTTTAACACGTATTTCATGCAAAATTGGTGTACTTTTATCATTTTAAAGGGTTTATGGGGTGGTCTTGGGAGCCTTGGAATGAATCAGGCGTTTTACATGTAAAATGTGCCCCTATTTACGAAACTCCCGCGTTACGAAAAAGGTGCTGGAAAGGATTCATTTCGTAAGTAGGGGGCCGACTATACCAAAAACTAATAAAGGTAAATACAATCTGGTTTTTTTTGTGTCGTACAGTATGCCCTTGACTATTCATGGTTTTGCATCCACGGTTTGAGTAATCGCTGACTGCCAACGACCGGTTGATTCTACTACAGCTATAAGATCAGCGTATCTTCGGGCGTGTATAACTAAGCAGAGCTAACATGCTATTAGCAGAGCTAACATGCTATGGTAGGCAGCTCAATGCGAGCTGCATCCCAGCTAACAAAGAAGCCCAGGTGGGAAGGGGTCGAACGACGACTCCAATGCTTGGGATAGCAGGGGATGAAGGCCGTGTAGCCGGCTGGTGTAATCGCCTTATCGGGTGTACTCTCCTCAAGCCATGTTTCACAGAAACACAGTCTTGTAGCTCCCTCTGCGCTGCAATCTGAGCATGAAGCTCGTCCATCTTGTTTCGCAGGGACTGAACATTTTCAAGCGGTATGGCCGGAAGTGCTAACCAAGCGCAGGAGAATCTGACAACTCCGCCTTGGCTTATTTTTTTAACGCATTGAGCTGTCATAGCAGAGCATAGCATAGCAGTTCATGATAGTTGTTGCGTGCTTAGTTGCCCGAAGCTGAAGCTGCTCATAGCTGTAGTAGGGTCGACCAATTGTAGATGAGCATAGTGCAAAACATGAACAAACAAATTAAAACGAACAAAGAAACAATTTGACTCTGAGAACTCCGCTATGTTGCCCTCTAGGCAGCGCCATCTTGGAAACGTCACTCCAAGACGTCACTCCAAGTTCAATGTAAAAGGACATGAAGTGTAATAAAGTTTATCCTTTTGGTATCGTTTGTTAAACATGCTACAGAACATAAAATCTCACGCACAAACATTCTCAGAATTAATTTAGGTACTGTACTGGAATAATAATTGAAAAAGACTTTAAAACGAGTGCTTTACAACAGTATATGCTGTATAATGTTTATATTTTATCATAAATAAAAATAAGAGTAAAAATTGAAAACTTTTTCTTAATCATTACTATATTTTGCTATATTATTACTGTATTAATGAGTAAGACTGTCTATAGAATGTGTTTAAGAAACATATTTTAGCGCATGTAATAGATACATAGTATTTTACTTTCTGCTGCTCATTCGTGCATGTGACATGTTACATGGGGTTTTACTTCCGGGTACAGAACTCGCAGATTATCTTGATTCGCGGGAGGGCTCGGAACCGAACCCCCACGAATGTCAAGGGCCTACTGTATTCAAAAGGATTTCTACTGTCAAATACAATATTAATCTAATTTTTTACAATTTTATCCTTATCCATGATTTTCCCATGCAGCATCACATGTAGGGAATAGTCACTACTGTGAAAACATTAACATTTGAGCAAACTCATAACTTCTGGAATGACTGACATCATATAATGATATATTATTGGGCACAGCATGAGTATTATACTGTAAATAAATCCCGCAATATGTTGAAAGGGAGATTAAGACTGCAACATTTCATTGACCAACACTTTTTTTTTTATGCCTTAATATCTAGATGGAGAAAAGAAGGCCAAGAAACGTCCCTATGAGGAGCTTACAGGGAAAGACGAGGACTTTCCCTCCCAGAGTTCTCCAGCAAATCCACCACAGGTACAGGTGGAACAGCATCCAATGATGGAACTATAGCCGAACTTTGCACAACAATTGCTGTTTGTGCAGTTTCTTTATCCTGAATATTGTCTGGTTCAGACAGCGGATTTGATCCGGGCACTGCAGGAGCTAGAGAATGCGGCCTCAAGTGACTCCGCCCTACGACAGAGGATCTCTGCTTTACCCCAAGAAGTGCAGGACTTGTCCCTGCTGCACAGAATCACAGGTGTGTGAGATAGCCAATGTGACTATTTTCAGAGATAGTTTTGATCCCTGGTAGCAATGAAATGGGAGCCTCCTGTAGTCTGTGCTTTTTATGGTTTTTCACCAGCAGTCAGACCAAATACAAAGAAATGGCACTTTACTGAAGGGGGAAGAAATCATGGCACTATGGCTGCCTCCATGTAGTGGCTACTATTTACAGGCGGTCCTCACTTAACGACGGACTTGGTTAACGACGATTCGGAGTTACGACGGCCTGTTAAAAATTGTCAAATTATCAAAAGTATACTTTTACTGTTAACGAGTTACAGCAGAAACAAAGCAGTTGAGTTGTGTGTGTACGCATATGTTCACGCATACCCAGTGTCAGCAGCATCTCCCATCTCACCTCCCCACTGACACACACACACACACACACACACACACACACACAACACACACACTCACTACTCAGTCGGAAGTCTACCATGCTGCTAGGTAAGAGAGTTCAAGCGATTGCTAGCAGTTATGGCTTCTCACATTCAACGGTCTATACGTATGCAATACAGTAGCCTACTGTACAAATACAAACCAAGAAAAATGTCTACTAAATCGGGGTTTGTTTAACAACGGAATCGCTTAATGATGGGGTCTACAGAACGTAACCCTGTCATTAAGTGAGGACCGCCCGTAGATTCTTTTAATCTGCGTGAATTCTGATTGTTGACTGATGGTATGCACTTTCACATCACCAGCGGCAAGAGTCGCCAAAGTCTGTGATTAAATTTTGTTGTTGTTGGAGCTTTTTGCTTGGGTGTTATATTAGAATTTGTAAGGTGGTTTTCTTTACAGCAGAATTAATTCCGAGATCGTTTTGAATCTTTTGTTAAAGAGTACTGGTATTGGACATCCTTACAGCATAATTTTCATTTGCTTAAAATGTTTAAGTGATATAGATGCTTTTAACATAAATGACCATAAAAAAGACAAAACCGGTAATTTTAAACCAGTGGATTATTAGCGGTGTGCTGGGGTTAGCAGATTTTTTTGCAGGGGGTGACATCAGCACGTTGGATGGGGCTGACATCTCTAGTGAAGACAGTAGTGAAACTTGGATTCTAGTGATTTTGAAGACGAGAATGCTGTTGGAGATGTGGGTGGTGGAAAATTCAAAACGTGTTATTCAGCTAATGTTTTCTCAACTTGTTTATGAAGCTCAGTACTGGCTGATAATGTGTTCTGCTACTTTGGTCAATGATGCAGCCCAGTCAATCCAACGTGTTTCTGTCAGTAGAACATCCCATGAGAAAGGCAGCATTCCTGGAGTTGGAATACTTGCATACCCTAAAAATTGGGCATAGCCTGATGTTGCCGGAATGAACAACTGATGTTATACATGTTCATTTAAAAAAGCTAGTAGCACTAAATTACTACAGGTGCCCTTTAGGGTTTTCGAGAGCTCTTTATATGTGATGACGCCACTCCATAGAACTCATGTTTAAATAGGACCAGTTCCATTGTAGGAAGTTATAATTGATGGCGCCTAATCTGGGATACCTTGTTCCAATTTTATTTTACTCATTGAATTACAATATAATCTAATGATTAATTCATAATTTACTTTAACCTTTATGGTATTTAAATACAGTATATGGTGTATTTACCTTTTACCATGTGCAAATTTAAAAAATAACTGAAAAATGTCAATTGGTGAAGAATACTAAATGGCACCTCTGGATTTACTGTATTCGAGCCTGACCTCAACCTTTGACATGTCCTTGTTTCTTTTCACACTCTGTTCTCCATGTGGAAATGGTCTACATTTTTCCTGATGGCACTGAAGAGGTTTTTTCAGCCCAGTCTATGTGTTTTCATTAGATAAGGAGTCAGGAGAGCGTTTATCCAGATTGGTAGAAGAGGCCTGCATGCTTCTCGCAGATTATAGTGGCCGTCTAGCAGCTGAGATTGATGACCGACGGCAACTTACACGGCTGCTTGCACTATTTCTGCAAAGCCAGCGGGATGGCCTGACCAAGAATGAACAGAAGCTGGAAGTGCGTAAACATTTTTTACTCTGCTTTCCAATAATGGTAAACATTAACAGCTCGGCAGCCCCTTGAGATTTACTTGTGAATCCTTTTTCCACATGTTTGTATTTTTCTTGTCCATAAGATGGCAGCACTAATTTATACATGAACATGCAGGCATATGAAACACACTGATATTTGTGATCCGTGTGTGTGTGTGTGCACTGTAATGGAGAGCAGAAAACAAACCCTGTTTGGTTCAATCTTGAGGTGGGGAATAAGTAAGAACCAACCATATTTAAAATTACTCAGATGTATTCTCATTTATTGTACTCTTGAGTAATCTCACGAAGATGTGTGCACACTGACTATCTTTACAAGAAATGTTTTTTTTATTTATATTATTTATTAGTTCTCGCATGCAAATGTCAAGAGCTGTAAACATTCTTGGCACCGGCTCCATCACTTACACCTTTTTTCATTAATGCGCTTGCGCTATGGAGATGTGTTAAAAAGCTTTTGGTGACATGCCATAAATGTGTGTGAAAAACAAGTTAAATTGCAAAAAAAAAAAAAAAATCACACTTGTGGAGCTTCTGCAAGAAGTCTCAAATCAATTTGGACAAATATATGGGAAGGTAACACACTTTATTTCATTTCACTTAATAATTTAATCCTACATTGGCGAGTCTATAGAAAGCATACATTTTTATCCACATTGCAAAATCCATTTCAAGTAACCTGTGCAGGACTGTCAGCAACATTATCCAAGTGAGTCCTATTCAGCTTTTGATTCACACTGCTTATATTTCTTATCCTAGTGTGATTATAAAAGTATGACACAAACTCGAATTGACACATTTGAAGTTTTTTAATCTTGTTTTGCCAAATTCAGCTTGGTTACATCATTGTGGCTTTTAAAAATAATCTAAAATTTTTAGATAGATTACTGAGTGGGACCAACCATACAAGAAGGTGCACTGCTTTTTGTTAGTATTCTTCATTTTCATCCTCCCTGAACGTCAATATCAAATGCTGAGCTAACATTAGTGCAGATGCTCTGGTGTGTGAGAGAGAGTGCAAGTGACTAGACAAAAGATGACATGGCTGTTTTTCAGTCATTTAATTAGTTCTGTAAAGATTCAGTCACTGATGCTAATATACTTTTTGTAAAATTGAGCAAATATCTCTTTATCATCATCTAATTGTCAGTTTTGTTAGGGTGTAAATAATACAGTCGGCCCCCAACTTACGAAGGCCCCTGTGTACAAAATCTCCGGGTTACGAAAAACGTTTCCGTCCCCGAGATACGAAACAACCCCCTCTTACGAAAAGAAATGAAAAATTCAAACGCGCCAAAGCAAAAAAAAACAGAAGGAAGCTTCACTCTTTAGTTTTAAGTTTAGTTTTTTAAGTTGTTTTAATTCAGTGAATGTTTAATAAATGTGGGCGCATCTGGAATTCCGAGGGAATGCGCTTTGAATTCATGTCTTGTGGGTGTGGCCCGCAGCGCGCGCGCACGAGAGAGAGGCAATAACGCTTTAGTTTTTAGTTTAGTTTTTTAAGTTGTTTAATTCAGTAAATGTTTCATAAATGTGGGCGCATTTGAGCTCATCTGGAATTCCGATTGAGTTTGTCAAGCAGGGAATGCACTTTGAATTCCATGTCTTGTGGGTGTGGCCCGCAGCGTGCGAGTGAGAGAGAGAGATAGAGAGGTGTGTGTGTGTGTGTTTAATAAAAATGTTTAATGATGGTTTAATTAATAAATGTTAAAAAATGGTTAAATATGTTAATAAAATGTTTAAATTGTTTAATAAACAATTTTCTTTTACTTTTAACACATATTTCATACAAAGTTGGTGTACTGTTATCATTTTTAAAGGGTTTATGGGGTTTATCCAGTCCAAAGACTGGAGCCTTGGAACGAATTAGGCGTTTAACATGTAAAATACGACCACTACTTACGAAATCCCTGCTATATGAAAAGGGCTCTGGAACGGATTAATTTCGTAAGTTGGGGGCCGACTGTATAGTGTTTGTACACAGGTTTTGTTCTCTAGCTAATAATCAGGGAGACTTGTAGTGAGCCACACACTATTTCTGTCCATCAGCAAGAGGAGGGGAGTTGGGTATGGTGGTGGCGTTTGCCTTGGCAGTATTTGTTCATGAACTTGGGGACAGGATTTCCGAAGGAAATTTATTTGTATAAACATAATTCAATAATAAAAAAAAAATAATAATAATAAATAAATAATAAATATAATACAAATAAGATTTATTTGTATAAAGTATTTGGCTGTTGAGTTGAACTATTAAGTCTTCCTCCAGAATGGTTTACTTGCGTTTTTAAAGGACGTCTCCCCCCCCCCCCCAGTGTAACTGTCATTAGGATGCACTCATACAGTTTGTTAGTGTGTTTTTTAAGGTGGATATTCAAACTCCCCTTTTCCAGTTAAACTCTGTACAGTATTAGTAAAAGATTTCTGTCTTCATGGTAACATATCCAGTGAGAGGTGAGGTAAATGCTCAAAAGGTAAATGCTCAAAATCATCAGAATACTTTATTGATCCTGGAGGAAATTATGTAAATTAAATTGTGGTGCAAGATGTTCACAGTGCTGGGAAGTTACCGTATCTTAAAAGCTCTCTGAAAAGGGTTCTGGCTTAAAAAAAAAAAAAAAAAAGACATTTTTGCCGACTTTCGGGTGGTAGATTCATCTTGTAGGCAATTACCCATGGTAATGAAACTTTTTTACTTAACTGTACATGCTTCCCTTTTACTTCCTTTTTACTTAACATGTATATGCTTCCTCTGATCAAAATTTCAACTTGTTTTCTCATGTCCTTCACTGCAAAGTAATTTGGTGAAATGTATTCTGTTTCTGCTTTTTTGTTGTTGTTTTTTTTTGCTGAAAATGCCCCTAATCTCATAAATTTTAGAATAGATTTTAGATTAGATCTTAGATTTTATGTATTGCGATATATTACGATTTCTAGCATGTATTGAGATGTGTTGCGATATTCTGCAAGAATTTTAAATTGAAAATGAGCCTGTTCTTGACAGTAATTATTCTTTATTTCAAAAAGAGAAATCAACAAGATTTAAACAGTAATAATCACCTCAGCATGCACCTGATCACACTTTAATAAAATATAAGAAAAATCATTGAATAAGTAAATAAAAATGTAGATTTGGCACAAAAAGAAAACTGAAATGAAGGAGTTTTATCCACTTTTCAATCTGAGATCTGAATAACAAATCAATAATTAAGTCATCACTAATAAATATTAAACTTAAAACTGCATTCACCAGCTAATAATCTAGATTGTTGAGATTAAGCAATTGTTTCAAAATCTCTTAAATGCTGATACATGTAGCTTCAGAACCCATGGATTTATTACAGTCTAATCTGAAAGAACAAACCTGAAATCTCTATTACAAACTTTGTGGTATATGAAAACAAACTAGGTATATTAAGATACCAGTGACTTCTCAAAAAGGTAATCATTAAATGAACATTTATCTACATTGGACATTAAACACTACAGGCAGTGGTGGCCTGGTGGTAAAGGGCACTGGACCGCTGATCCTAAGGTTGGGGGTTCGAGTCCCACTCTCCACACGGTTGTCACTGTCCACCCGAGTGCAGCTAACTGGGTTGTCAAAGGCCGGCCATGTCTCTCAATGTTTATAGTGAGAGGTTCATGTAAAAGAACCATTGCTGACTTTTGTAAAGAGGAGGCTGCAAAGCCGTCAACATGTTTCTGCTCTTTGCTAAAAGGGTTGTGTCAGGAAGGGCATCCGACGTAAAAACCTATGCCAAATCAAACATGCGAATCAGATGATTTGCTCTGGCGACCCCTGATAAAGGGAACAAGCCGAAAGGAAAAGAAGAAAGAAGTAGAGACATTAAACATTAATGATCAGTACAGCACTTGAATACTAGAACACAAGTTAACAACTGCAGTTATAAATCCACTCCGGTGTAAATTCAACTTTGATAAATTGAAATGATGTTGGTATTTCAGTTCAACTGTCCATTGTTCTCAAATATATTTGTCATTTATTTGATTTAAACCATGTTCTTTTGCGAAAAAACACCAGAGTATCCACGCGCTTTGGCTTCAGACTTGCCCTTTTGTCTATGACAAAGGCACCAGCTGCTGAAAACACCCTCTCAGAGGGAACACTGGTGATAGGCATACATAGATAATTCTTAGCCAGTCTGGCCACAAGAGGAAACTTGCTTTGATTTTCTCTCCACCTGTCCAAAGGATTAGTGGTCAAGCCCCCATGTGCGAACTCGTTCCTCTAGCTGTGGCTATCTAGCTTTTAGCCTGCGATTATTTTTTTTTGTTTACTTCATTGCAGTAATAATAATCTCCACTTTTCTGCCCTCTTGTTGCCTTCTTGCGGTTGTGAGTGTAATAATAAACATGCGAAAGTATGTTCGTTATTATTATGATGAACAGAATTATATGTAATAATTTCACTACCCAGACATGGAGACGCAACTGCACTGTTGACAAGCCTCTCCCTGCATCACGTTGCTCAAGCACCCATGTGTGAGCTTGTTCCTCTAGCTGTGGCCATCTAGCTTTCAGCCTGCGATTAGCTTTTTTTGTTTTCTTCATTGCAGTAATATTAATAATAAAAAGTTTCACGTGGTGTTGCTGCATATGAGCGATCAGATTCGATGTACTCCCTGAAAATTTGATGTCACCTTTGCATGTTTTGCACACGGCATTTTTAATGTTGACTGTTTGACACAATAGTAAAGCTGTCATCCTCTGTGGTCGCCACCCCCCAACAAAAGCATTCTGGTTCAATGAGTTACTTCCGGTTCACTTAGTTGGACAAGCCAAAGTTTTTTTTTTTTTTGTTTGTTTGGTTTTTTTTTTTACTGTTCCGAAGTTTTCCGAATGCATGTCAAAAAACGGTTTTGCTTCAGAGTACAGCGGTACCTCACCTTATGAAAGTTCCAACAAATGAAAAATCCAGGTTACAAAATGTATTTTCCTAAAATTGTTGTCTCTGGATACAAAAGTTCACGTTACGAAAGCGCCATCTCAAAAACTCAAACAATGTGCGAGTTGCTCTCCCATTAGCCATCTCCCAACATCCCGCCCCGCTGGCCTCTCATTGGCTAGGAGGGATGACGCAGCTCCCTCCCATTGGCTATTATGGAGCTACATCTCTATAATACCCATGGTGCTTTTCATGTAAAGAACAGAGTTCCTGTTGTTTTGTGAGTTTTTGGAGTGTGCTCAGTGCAACTTTATTTTTTGGCTCAGGCTTTTAACCTTGCATAAAAAACATTTGTAAGATTATAACTCTGCTAAGAAGACATGGTCAACACACGCTCACGCACGCGCACACACACACACACACACACACACACACATGTGCGTGTGATTCCCGGTGCGAGTGAAAAGAAGTGTGCTTGTGGCATGCAGTTGAGTGATATCGCAAAGGAATATGGCCAAACCCATCGCCCATCGGTACGATATTGAAGCGGAAGGAGGCCTTAAAAGGTATACTTTTATAATTTTTAAAGGGGTTAGGGGTAGTATTGGAGGCCTTGGAACGAATCACACGTTTTACATGTAAAATGCGGTTAAACTTATGAAAAATCCAGGTTACGAAACCACTTCTGGAATGGATTAATTTCATAAGGTGAGGCACCACTGTATCACAATACGTATTGTTTGTATGTTAGAACCGGTTTAAACAATAAACCGGTTTTATTGCGCAGCCCTAATCTCTTTGCATTAAACAATAAAAGTTTGACATGGCTGAAGTTGCACTTTACAGACGCATGCTTAAGTCCAATGTTGTTGACTTGAGCACCATTCTTCTAAAAATCCAGCTGACCTGATAAGTTGGCAGAATAGGAAGGACATGTCAGA
>CM045728.1:68712349-68767349 GCA_024760905.1 Plotosus lineatus | reverse complement strand
GACAGCTTGCCAGGCCATCACAGGGCAGAAACATGTTGACAGCTATGCATCTTACTCTTGATGAAAGATAACATCACATTCAAAATTCAGAAATAAGACTCAGAAGGCTTTATAGTCAATTTGCAAAAATAACATGTTATAATGTTAAGATAGGTCATGTTATATAATTCTGCTCAATCTATGCAACAGCCTGATTCCTACAATAAGAGTAATAAAATAAAGATTAATAAAATAAAATAAGAACGTGATCAAATTTAGGATTTTATAATTATTATTTTACAGGTAAAGTTAACAAACAGAAAAGAAAAACATTAGTTTGTCTGTAAGTCATCATTGTTAAAGTCATTTGCTGTTAATATTACTGCTTAATTCAAAAGAGAAATACACACCTAACTATCAAATAATATATTGTGTCTTGAGAAACATTGTGCAATTTGAACGTTCATGCTAACATTAGCATCTTGTATGCTGTAAATCACAGGCACTAATCATGTATGTTTTTTTTTTTTTTTAGGAATACAAGCGCAAGCTGGCACAAGTTACCCAGGTACGGAAAGAGCTCCGATCTCGCCTCAATGGCCTCCCAGATCTTTCACGGCTTCTCAGCGTAACAGGTAGCCATGTACGCCTGCCCTCGTCTGGTGATCTCTACAGCCCATCTGACTGAACTGAACTGCTGAGCCCACCATTTTCTTTTCTTTTTTTTTTTTTTTTTTTTGTGTCCTCATCTTGAGCTTTTTGTTGTCCATTGCTTTGATACTCTCAGTACGTGGACGTGTCCTGAAATACAAAACAGGGTTTTAATGAGTGGTTTAACTCACTCATCATGGTTTTTCATATGCTACATAAGCCATGTTTTAAAAGGTCGTAGTCACCTTTGCTCGGCCTTGAGGACAGGCTTTGCACAGAAAATGCTCCACGTCCTCCAGTGGCACCCCATCAGTTTGGTGGTGATGTCACAACCTCTCAGCTGTCGTTAAACTTTTTTCTCTGCCAGCTTAAACTAATTTAATCCTGATGACCTGAAAGCTTTGGTTGCGTTCTGGTTTGAACTAAGTCCTAGCAGAGTCCTCTGTGCTACAGTCAGTAATTTCTCTTATGCTTTTCAGATCACCAACCATTAGAACTGCCTACTAGGACTTCAGATATGCTGTGATAGTATATATATATATATATATATATATATATATATATATGATTTTCTGAGTAGATCCTTCCGTAGGAGAGTGCTCAATACTTTTTGGTAGAGCAAATAACAATAAAAATAAAAGGACAGGACAAAGACTTTCTATTGAAACTCCATTTATTACTACAGATGTGTTTCGAGGGGTGGTGAAACCATCCTCTCTCTTCAGGTGATTATCGAAGAATTCTTCTATTATCACCTGAAGGGAGAGGATGGTTTCACCACCCCTCGAAACAGATCTGTAGTGATAAATGGAGTTTCAATAGAAAGTCTTTGTCCTGTCCATTTATTTTTATTGTTTTATATATATATATATATATATATATATATATATATATATATATATATATATGTAGTGAATTTTAATGAATTCATTGAAGCATAGAGTATAGCTTGTGAAAAAACAAATCGTCATTGCAGTATCTTAAAATCAACTGCAGTATTTTATTATAGAAAATGTTTTTTTTTTAACTTTGTCCAGGTGTGAAAAAATTAGGAAGTGCTAAGGTTGATAGTTTGTTCTAAAATACTGCAAAGTGCCCCCTGCTCAGTTTAGGATTATTACTCTAATGATGCATGAAAACCATATAGTATGGTTCTTTTAACCATTTGAGTAATTTTACTGTGATTATAATGTAATGTTGTAGGTCATCTTAAAAGTTGGAAGCATTTTTATGTGTCAAAGTACAAAAGGTCCCTTTATTTTCTGTAGTTTTATTACTGCTCAGTAATAATTTATGAACAATATCTTTTTTTTTTAAGTCCATTATTATTCTAAACATAACTAATAGAAATTTGATTTCTGTTGCACAAGAACCCCAACGATTTTTAACTGAATTGCTATAATAATTGTTAGTGTATGTCCTACATGGAAATGGCACAATCTGAATTGGTTCACGATCTCAAATGATGAACATTTAAATCTGTTAAAAATCAATAGTTTGCCCTTTTATGTTCTCATGTAGTTGAAATACTAAAACAATTTTCTGCCTCGAGTATTGGTGGATGTCTCTGAATTGAATAATCCCCTTATTCAGCAATGTCCACTGTACCTTTAGAAAATAATTATTATTCATCAGTTAAATGAAGAGCTTGTTGACCTGAAACATTTGTTTGGTGTGTGTTTACTGTAAAAACACTCCTTTGTTCATTATCTGGATCTGAAAAACAGATTGTGTGTTGTAATGACAATTTATAACTTATTTGCCACTGTGCATTTTATCATCAACCCTTCAAAAAATGTTCAAATGCTTGAACCAAATAAAGAAAGGTTGAGATGTGAAAAAACCCAAGAAGACTTGTGGATCTACTCATTAAAAAGTGTGTGTGTGAGAGGCTTATTTATATATACAGTGGTACCTCATCTAATGAATGTCCCTTATAACGATTTTTCAATGATATTAACTTCGAACCCACCAAAAACCTGCTCCATTCACTGAGCAAAAATTCACTTTACAAGCTCTCACGTGCGACTATAAATAGTGTTTACTGCACTTCATATCGTTTGCTCGGTGCTTTTCCCCTACACCATAGTGCAACAATGAGAGCGCCACTGCCAAATACTGGAGTGGATGCACAATTACACTTAATTCTAGTATGGCAAAAAAGCATGTTCTCCAGGGTCATACCCCTTGCCCCCTGGAATCGTGGGGGGCGTGACCTACTATAAGAGAAGCACTGGCCTTGTGGGAACTCACCACGAGCCTTTTCTCGCTGGCATTCGTAGCGTGCACGCGTACACAAAATTCTCCTCCTCTGTTACGCACCACCTCCAGCCTACCCATGTGACCTCTTCACCGCAGTCGATGATTGGGTGAGTTGACTTACTGTTTATTCTTGTTTTATTATTAATTATTATCCATGTTAATGTCCATGTATTATTATTATTATGAAATATTTATTGTTACATGTTTGTCTTTAATATATTAGATCAAATATACGTGTTTACGGCAGGTTATATGAGTTTGGGAGGGGGTTGGTATGGATTAATTGGTTTTCCGTTATTTATTACTGGAATAACTATTTCATCTCACGAATTTTTCGGCTTACGAGCTTGCCCTCGGAACAGATTAAAATCGTTAGCTGAGGTATCACTGTGTGTGTGTGTGTATACTAGTATATACACAGTGGAGCCTCGGTACTCGAAATTAATCCGTTCCAGACGGCTGCTCGGATTCCCAATCCGCTTTTACCATTACAAATAATGTAAATGGTGTTAATCCATTCCGTCGTCTTTTGAACGGAAATTAACGATACCGTAACTCGTACCATAGATCCTCAAATTAAGTGAAAAAAACATTGAATACAGTACATTGTTATGGTTTGTGTTGTGAGAGACTTTTAACTTTTCTGTGGTTTTTATTTTAGTGTTAATGGTCTCTCAGAAAAGAGTTGTGCGTTGGAGAGGGGCATGGCTCGAACATGCGGGATGGAGTGCTAAACACACATACATTTAATCATTTCCGTTTAATCACAGGCTATAAAGATTAGCAGCTCTCTTCCCAGTGCTAGAAGACTGTCCTTCTTGATCTCTCAGCTCTGTGCTCAAGCAGTTCAATTTTAGTTTGATTTCCGTGTTTCTCCAGTCTCCATTACAGATTTCCCTATTTCATCTATAAAAATGGCTGTGCTTTATTGTTCACAGGGAAGGCACTAGAAACAATAACTAGAGCACTAGAGCACTAGAAACATTTGACCAATAAAGCACAACCCGATTTCATAGATTAGTGTGTTAGAGCCACGCCCCTCTCCAACGCGCAACTGTTTTCTGAGACCATAACACACTAAAATGAAAACCACTGAAAAGTTAAAGCATAAGAACAATAAAAATAATAATTTTAACCTTTTTTGAAAAGCCTTCTTTTCAAAACCTTACGGACGTGGCTCATAACATCATCATTAAAGGTGTTCACAGCGCTGCTCGCGCTTTAGCTTAACTTTAGGGCTTTAGCTTAGCTTACTTACATACATACTCTTCAGCTTTGTTCAGCCAGTTTTGCCTCTAAGCTGTTCTGCTGGTTTTCTGTTCGGTACTCTAAATTGTATTTGTCGCTGGAGGTGGTATATGGCGTTAGTGTTGAGAGAGCTTTTGTGCTTTAGCGCAGGCTTTAGCTTTCGTACTGTATCAACAACTTGCGGACTTCACCAGGACAGATTTATTAAGGTGATATATAAAGCACCGACCTGATGAGCCACTAGGCTTGGGTGTAAAAGCCCAAACAGATCTTACATAGTATCAACAACTTCCGGACTTCCGCAGAACATAGTATGAACAAGTCGCGCACTTTTCCTCTCTCTCGGTCTCGTTTTTTTCTCGCGCGTTTCTCGAGTTCGACTTCCGATTTTTGTTCAGATTCCCGGACGAAGAACTCATGGATTTTTTTTGTTCTGATTCCGATTTGTTCGGACTCTCGAGCGTTCGGATTCCGAGGCTCCACTGTACGTACATACATACATACATGTGTGTGTGTGTGTGTGTATATATATATATATATATATATATATATATATATATATATACACATACATACACACACACACACACACGTCCTCAAAAAATTAGCATATTGTGATGAAGTTCATTATTTTCTGTAATGTACTGATGAAAATTAAACTTTCATATATTTTAGATTCATTGCACACCAACTGAAATATTTCAGGTCTTTTATTGTTTTAGTACTGATGATTTTGGCATACAGCTCATGAAAACCCAAAATTCCTATCCCAAAAAATTAGCATATCATGAAAAGGTACTCTAAACGAGCTATTAACCTAATCATCTGAATCAACCAATTAACTCGAAACACCTACAAAAGATTCCTGAGGCTTTTAAAAACTCCCAGTCTGATTCATTACTCAAAACCGCAATCGTGGGTAAGACTGCCGACCTGACTGCTGTCCAGAAGGCCATCATTGACAACCTCAAGCAAGAGGGTAAGACACAGAAAGAAATCTCTGAGCGAATAGGCTGTTCCCAGAGTGCTGTATCAAGGCACCACAGTGGGACGTCTGTGGGAAGGAAAAAGTGTGGCAGAAAACGCTGCACAACCAGAAGAGGTGACCGGATCCTGAGGAAGATTGTGGAGAAGGGCCGATTCCAGACCTTGGGGGACCTGTGGAAGCAGTGGACTGAGCTACAGGTGCCGCATTCCCCAGGTCAAGCCACTTTTGAACCAGAAACAGCCGCAGAAGCGCCTGACCTGGGCTCCAGAGAAGCAGCACTGGACTGTTGCTCAGTGGTCCAAAGTACTTTTTTCGGATGAAAGCAAATTTTGCATGTCACTCGGAAATCAAGGTGCCAGAGTCTGGAGGAAGACTGGGGAGAAGGAAATGCCAAAATGCCTGAAGTCCAGTGTCAAGTACCCACAGTCAGTGATGGTCTGGGGTACCATGTCAGCTGCTGGTGTTGGTCCACTGTGTTTTATCAAGGGCAGTGTCAATGCAACTAGCTATCAGGAGATTTTGGAGCACTTCATGCTTCCATCTGCTGAAAAGCTTTATGGAGATGAAGATTTCATTTTTCAGCACGACCTGGCACCTGCTCACAGTGCCAAAACCACTGGGAAATGGTTTACTGACCATGGTATTACTGGGCTCAATTGGCCTGCCAACTCTCCTGACCTGAACCTCATAGAGAATCTGTGGGATATTGTGAAGAGAAAGTTGAGAGACACCAGACCCAACACTGGATGAGCTTAAGGCCACTATCGAAGCATCCTGGGCCTCCATAACACCTCAGCAGTGCCACAGGCTGATTGCCTCCTGCCACGCCGCATTGAAGCAGTCATTTCTGCAAAAGGATTCCCGACCAAGTATTGAGTGCATAACTGAACATAATTACTTGAAGGTTAACTTGTTTGTATTAAAAACACTTTTTTTTATTGTTCGGGTGAAATATGCTAATTTTTTGAGATAGGAATTTTTGGTTTTTCTTTACTTTTTTGCCAAAATTATCAATATTAAAACAATAAAAGGCTTGAACTACTTCAGTTGTGTGTAATGAATCTAAAATATATGAAAGTCTAATGTTTATCAGTACATTACAGAAAATAATGAACTTTATCAAAATATGCTAATTTTTTTAGGACTTGTGTGTGTGTGTGTGTGTGTGTGTGTGTGTGTGTGTATGTATATATATATATATATATATCTTCTTTTCCTTTCGGCTTTTCCCTTCAGGGGTCGCCACAGCGAATCATCTGCCTCCATCTCACCCTATCCTCTGCATCTTCTTCTCTTACACCAATGACCTTCATGTCCTCCTTCACCACATCCATGAATCGTCTCTTTGGTCTTCCTCTAGGCCTTTTGCCTGGTAGTTCCAGCCTCAGCATCCTATTACCAATATACTCACTATGCCTCCTCTGTACATGTCCAAACCATCTCAATCTAGCCTCTCTGACTTTGTCTCCAAAACGTCTTACATGTGCTGTCCCTCTGATGTGCTCATTCCTAATCCTATCCATCCTCGTTACTCCCAAAGAGAACCTCAACATTTTCATCTCTGCTACCTCCAGCTCTGCCTCCCGTCTTTTCCCTAGGGCCACTGTTTCTAACCCATACAACATCGTTGGCCTCAACACCGTCTTGTACACTTTTCCTTTCATTCTTGCCAATACCCTCCTATCACACATCACACCGGACACTTTTCTCCAACCATTCCAACCTGCCTGCACACGCTTCTTGACCTCTTTTCCACACTCTCCATTGCTCTGGATTGTTGAGCCTAAGTACTTAAAATCCTCCACCTTTCTTATCTCTGCTCCATGTAATCTCACCGTTCCTCTTGGGTCCTTGTCATTCATGCACATGTATTCTGTCTTACTGAGGCTAATCTTCATTCCCCTCCTTTCCAGGGCATACCTCCACCTCTCTAGATTTTCCTGCACTTGTTCTCTGCTCTCACTACAGATCACAATGTCATCTGCAAACATCATAGTCCATGGGGAATCTTGTCTAATCTCGTCTGTCAGCCTGTCCATCACCATAGCAAACAAGAAGGGGCTGAGAGCTGACCCTTGATGCAGTCCCACCTCCACCTTGAACTCTTGTGTCACACCGACAGCACACTTCACCACTGTCTTACATCTGTCATACATGTCCTGCACCACTCTAACATACTTCTCTGCCACTCCAGACTTCCTCATGCAATACCACAGTTCTTCTCTCGGCACCCTGTCATATGCTTTCTCCAGATCCACAAGGGCACAATGCAGCTCCCTCTGACCTTCTCTGTACTTCTCCATTAACATCCTCAAGGCAAACACTGCATCTGTGGTGCTCTTTCTTGGCATGAAACCAAACTGTTGTTCACAAATGCTGACCTCTGCCCTTAGTCGAGCTTCCACTATTCTTTCCCATAACTTCATCGTATGGCTCATCAACTTTATCCCTCTGTAGTTGCCACAACTCTGCACGTCTCCCTTGTTCTTAAAAATGGGCACCAGCACACGTCTCCTCCATTCCGCTGGCATCCTCTCACTCTCTAAGACCCTGTTAAATGTTCTTGTCAGAAAATCCACTTCCATACCTCCACCGGTATGTCATCAGGACCAACTGCCTTTCCATTCTTCATCCTCTTCAATGCCCTCCTCACTTCACCCTTACTAATCTTTGCTACTTCCTGGTCCTCAACAGTCACCTCTTCTTCTCTTTTTTCTCTCTCATTTTCCTCATTCATCAGCTCTTCAAAGTACTCTTTTCATCTTCCCAGCACACTTCTGTCATCAGTCAGTACATTTCCCTCTCTGTCCTTTATCAATCTAACTTGCTGCACGTCCTTCCCATCTCTATTTCTCTGCTGTGCCAACCTGTATAAATCATTTTCTCCCTCTTTACTTTCCAACCGAGCATACAAGTCATCAAACACGCTCTGTTTGGCCTTTGACACTGCTACCTTTGCCTTACGCTGTGTCTCCCTGTACTCCTGTTTACTCTCTTCGGTTTTCTCAATGTCCCACTTCTTCTTAGCTAACCTCTTCCTTTGTACACACTCCTGCACGTCCTCATTCCACTACCAAGTCTCCTTATCTACTTTCCTTCCAGATAACACCAAGTATTCTCCTACCTGTCTCCCTGATCACATTAGCTGTAGTTGTCCAGTCATCTGGAAGCACTTCCTGACCACCCAAAGCCTGTTTCAACTCCTCCTTGAAGACAACACGACACTCTTCCTTTTTCAGCTTCCACCACTTTGTCTTCTGTTCTGTCTTCGCCTTCTTCACCTTCCTCACCATCAGCATCATCCTGCACACCACCATCCTATGCTGTTTGGCAACACTCTCACCCACTATGACTTTGCAGTCACTGACTTCCTTCAAATTACATCGCCAACACAAGATGTAGTCTACCTGTGTGCTCCTACCTCCGCTTTTATAAGTCACCCTATGCTCCTGTTTCTTCTGGAAGAAAGTATTCACCACAGCCATTTCCATCCTTTTTGCAAAATCTATCAACATCTGTCCTTCTGCGTTCCTGTCCTGGATACCAAACCTGCCTATCACTTCCTCGTCCCCTCTGTTGCCTGCACCAACATGTCCATTGAAGTCTGCCCCGATGACCACTCTTTCACCTCTGGGGGTACTCTGCATCACTTCATCTAACTCCCTCCAGAATCTCTCCTTCTCTTCTCGCTCACATCCTGTCTGTGGGGCATAAGCACTAACAACATTGACCATCACACCTTCAATTTCTAACTTGAGACTCATCACTCTGTCTGACACTCTTTTCACTTCTAAAACATTCCTGGCAAACTCCTCCTTCAAGATGACTCCTACTCCATTTCTCTTCCCATCCACACCATGATAAAACAGCTTAAACCCTGCTCCTATGCTTCTAGCCTTGTTACCTTTCCACCTGGTCTCCTGAACACACAGTATGTCCACCTTCCTCCTCTGCATCATGTCAGCTAGCTCTCTACCTTTTCCTGTCATAGTTCCAACGTTCAAAGTCCCTACTTTCAGTCCTAGACTCATGCCTTTCCTCTTCTCTCTCTGGCAACGGACACGCCTCCCGCCTCTCCTTCTTCGACGTCTTCGACCAACAGTAGTCCAATTTCCATCAGCACCCTGTTGGTTGACGGCACTGATGGCGGTCGTTGTTAACCCGGGCCTCGACCGATCCGGTATGACATTATCACACACACATATACAGTCCCCCCCCAATTTACGAAAGTAATCCGTTCCAGAGCCCTTTTCGTATCGCGGGGATTTCGTAAGTATGGGTCGCATCTTACACGTTAAACGCCTAATTCATTCCAAGTCTCCAGTCCTTGGACTGGATAAACCCCATACACCCTTTAAAATGATAAAAGTACACCAATTTTGTATGAAATATGTGTTAAAAGTAAAATAAAATTATTTATTAAACCATTTTATTGACATATCAAACCATTTTATTAACATTTATTCATTAAAGCATTATTAAACATTTTTATTGGTGGAGCTGGTGGTGTAGTGGTTAGAGTGCTGGGCTCATGATCGGGAGGTTGTGAGTTCAAATCCCACTGAGACACTCACTGTGCTAAGACCCCTGGGCAAGCTCTCAACCACAAATGTGCCTCTGTTCACCCAGCAGTATAAATGGGTACCAGTAAAAATATACTGGGAAGGTAACCTGCGATGGACTAGCGTCCCATCCAGGAGGAGTTCAACTCCTGATTGCTTCACGCTACGGAAACCGGGGATAAGCACCGGCCTGATGAGCCGCTAGGCTCGGGTATAAAAACCCAAACAGTTAATCAAAAAAACATTTTTATTAACACACACACACCTCTCTCTCTTTCTTTATATTCTTCTATCGCGCGCGCGCTGCGGGCCACGCCCACAAGACGTGGAATTCAAAGCGCATTCCCTGCTTGACAACTTCAACCTTAATTTGATTCCTTGAGGGATCAGGATGCCAGATAAGATCAAATGCACCCACATTTATGAAACATTTACTGAATTAAACAACTTAAAAAACTAAAAACTAAAGCGTTATTCTTTCTCTCTCTCTCACACTCTGTCTCTCTTGTGCGCGCACTGCGGGCCATGCCCACAAGACGTGAATTCAAAGCGCATTCCCTGCTTGACAAACTCAACCTTAATTTGATTCCTTGAGGGATCGAGATGCTAGAAGAGCTCAAATGCGCCCACATTTATTAAACATTCACTGAATTAAAACAACTTAAAAAACTAAAGCGTTATTCCCTCTCTCTCTCGTGCGCGCGCGCTGCGGGCCACGCCCACAAGACATGAATTCAAAGCGCATTCCTTGCTTGACCATTTACTGAATTAAAACAACTTAAAAAACTAAAGCGTTATTCCCTCTCTGTCTCTCTCTCTCTCTCGTGCGCGCGCTGCGGGCCACGCCAACAAGATGTGAATTCAAAGTGCATTCCCTGCTTGACAAACTCTACCTTAATTTGATTCCTTGAGGGATCGGAATTCCAGATGAGCTCAAATGCCGCCACATTTATTAAACATTTACTGAATTGAACAACTTAAAAAATTAAACTAAAGAATGAAGCTTCTTTCTGTCTCTATCTGGGAGGCCAGTGGGGCGGGATGTTGAGAGACAGCCAATGAGAGAGAGCAACCCGCTCGTCATGTGAAATTTTGATTGGCGCGTTTGAATTTTTAATTTCTTTTCGTAAGAGGGGGTTGTTTCGTACAAAGGGGTCTTCGTAAATTGAGGGCCGACTGTATGTGTGTGTGTGTGTGTGTGTGTGTGTGTGTGTGTGTGTGTGTGTATATATATATATATATATATACATATATATACATATATATATATATATATATATATATATATATATATATATACACACACACACACATACATATAGGATCCCTCACTTTCCGCGATTAATTGGGACCGAGATCCCCACGCGACCATAGAAATATATTGAATAACACAAATACCAGTAAAACTCTTTTATTGTTCTGTTATTATTCATGTTTTCCACCTCTATGGTAATAAGCACTTACCGTTCCACTCTGCTGGTAACCATTTTAATAAGCGCCCACCCACTCCAATTTTTTAAGCACCCTGGGCACTTATCACGTCAAATACAGTATTTCCTTTATTCCTCAGTTATCCTTAATACCAAGCTAATTTTGACATCTCTGATTTCCAATGATGTCGATTTCTTTACTTCATACCAAGTTCCCTTATTTCTAGGTCAAAGTGGGAGGATTTAATAAAATATAGCATTTACTTAAGCACTTACTTCTTTATTTGACTTCATTTGGTGAATTCCCCTTAGTTCATTCACAATGCCTAGCACAACAATGTTTAAGTACCTTTTCTCTTTTATTTTACTAACTAAATATTTTAATCTCTTATCTACTTTAAGCCTCATAATGTCTGTTAATAAGCCTGAGAGAATAAATGTATTCTTCTTCTTCTTCTTTTCCTTTCAGCGGTTCCCTTCAGGGGTCACTACAGCAAATGATCTGCCTCCATCTCGCCCTATCCTCTTCATCTTCTACTCTTACTCCAACTACCTTCATGTCCGCCTTCACCACATCCATAAATCTTCTCTTTGGTCTTCTTCTGGGCCTTCTGCCTGGTAGTTCCAACCTCAGCATCCTACTACCAATATATTCACTAACCCTCTTCTGTACATGTCCAAACCATCTCAATCTAGCCTCTCTGACTTTGTCTCCAAAATATCTTGAATGTGCTGTCCCTCTGATGTACTCATTTCTGATCCTATCCATCCTCGTTACTCCCAAAGAGAACCTCAACATTTTCATCTCTGCTACTTCCAGCTCTGCCTCCTGTCTTTTCCCCAGGGCCACTGTTTCTAAACCATACAACATCACTGGCCTCATCACCATCTTGTACACTTTTCCTTTCATTAGAGAATAAATGTATTATATTCTTTAATCATGTTCTCCTGTTACCAGTGTACCCGTGCTTATTTATGTCATTTCTGGGTGCATGCCTCGATCACCATGCCTTCAAGTGTTACATTTTCTTGCTTTTCAGCTAAGTGTCCTGTATTAAGATTAGATTGTTAGAGGACATATAGCTGGTGTTCATTTTCTGTAACCACTTCATCCTAATTAGGGTCGCGGGGAGGATGGTGCCCATCCCAGCCAACTCAGGGTGAGGGCAGCGTACACCCTGGACAGCTCGCCAGGCCATCGCAGGGCGGAAACACGCTGACGGCTTTGCAGCCTACTCTTGTCGAAAGTCAGCAATGGTTCTTTTACATGCCTCACACCATAGACAGTGAGAGACATGGCCTGCCTTTGATAACCCAGTTAGCTGCACTGGGAGGACAGTGACAACCTTGACAAACTCGAACCCCCAACCTTTGGATCAGCGATCCGGCGCCTTATACCACTAGACCACCACTGCCCTCATATAGCTGGTGTTCTCAAGTTATTTCTTTGTTTTCAGCTCAATCAACTCATCCCTTCCAGAGATCAGAGCGTGTCCTTCAGCGTTATCAGGACTGCCAGTTTACAGTTCTGGTCATGTGACTTGCTACATTTCTGGAACATTTCGCTGAAGCACCTGTTCCTCAACATCCAAATCTCACACACTTCATTGAACATGTCATCATGCGCCATGAACAAGGCTCCCAATCTCGACCTGAGACCCATGACCATGACAATAGTTAGGTCTGTTCTTGGCATATTGTACCCACTGTCCTTCATGCTCATCTACTCTCACCATTATCCAATGTACCCAGACTGAAGATATCCTAGCTAAAGTTGGATCAGATGATTCCTATAAACTCTTCCATCCCTTCTCCTGTCTATTCATCATCTTCACCTTACTGGGTCCCTTTGTCACCTGACAATCCTTTCCTAGATTCCCTCAATAATTATACTCTCCCGACAACCCCCAAATGCCATCTTTATGTACTGACTTTTCAGTCCCAGAAATTCCTCTGGAGTGGCTATTTGATATTTGATCCGTTCTTTGATCCAAATGTTACCTGGTTTGCAACACTGTATAATAAATCTTCCCTTTACTTTTGTTTCATTTCTCAGGGTTGTTCTTTTGAACTGGTACATCATATTCTCAAGATTAGATTACATGTATTGTTAATGATTTGTGACAGGTTTGTGTAGAATTAATATGAGTGCAGAGTTCTCTATGATTAGATAATTCTAAGTGCTATAACCTACTTATTAGCTAAATACGTACATTCATTTATAAGCTTAATGTAAACAAGTTTTAACTTTAAACATTAATATTGAGCTTGATATAATTCATTTTTGAACAATATCTAACTTAAAATTCAACTGTGAATTAGTAAATTAGACTAATATTTGAAATACACAAATTTGAAATACACACAGTCTGCACAAAAAACTGCAACTGAGATCGGCTGAGAGACTACGCAAGAAGCAGAGCGAGAAAAAGAAACATAGAAAGACTTTTCAACAATCTATTTCGATTCACTCTGGACTTACTAGGAACACCCAGGAATGGCAGGCTTGAATGTTCACAAGCAGAAATTGAAGGAAGCATCAAACAGGCACACAGTGACTCATAGAGAGTCATTCCATTTGGAGAACCAGCATGTCCAGAAGAGGAGCTAGAACAAGGTGTGCTATTTGATCTGTCTGATCTGCGATTTGAAGGAATTAAGAAAGTTGTCAACAGTGCAAGATCAAGTTCCTGCTCCAGAGGCATCAGGAACGACATACAAGATTTACAAGAACTGCTCAAAGCTTCTTAATCGCCTCTGTAGGCTTCTTCGCACAGTTTGGAAGCAGAAGCAGCTACCTTCAGCATGGACACCAGCAGAAGGCTGTTTTGTATCAAAAGAGCTTAATTCCAGAGGGCTAGACCAGTTCAGAGAAATCTCTCTGCTGGATGTGGAAGGGAAGATCTTTTGGTCTGTAATAGAAAAGTGACTTAATACCTTTCTCCTGACCAACAAGTACATCAACACCAGTGCCCAAAAAGGAGGCGTCCCGGGCCACTCAGTATGCTTAGAGCACACAGCGTCGACAAGCCAGCTGATCAAAGAAGCAAAGAGTAACAAGAAGAACCGATCAGTGGTGTGGCTGGACATTGCCAAGGCCTGCCCCAGCATCCCTCATCTACTGATAGAGAAAGCTCTACAACAATACCACGTCCCAACAGAAGTCGTGAAGTTAGTCATGAACCATCTTGCCAACATCAAGATGCGTTTCACTGTGAAAAACTTCACAACAGGTTGGCAAAGTCTGGAGAAGGGCATCATGGCAGTGTGTACAGTTTTTGTTGTATTAATTGTCGCAGCCATTAATATGCTACTCAAGGCAGGAATCAATCAGTGCAGGGGGCCAAAGTCTAATGATGGTACCAGGCACCCATCATGCAGAGCATTCATGGATGATGTCACAGTCATGACTGAATCAATAGCAGGAACCAGTTGGATTCTTTCAGCCTTGGAAAAGATGGTGAATTGGGCAAGAATGAAAATCAATCCATTCAAATAAAGAAGCCTCCCAATCAACAAAGGCAAGGTTGCATCACATATCTTTATCATTCAAGTTGAGAAGATTCCCACCATCCAGGATGAGAGCATTAAATGCCAAGGTAAACTCTTTGACCATTCACTGACTGATCTGAATAACAGCAAAGACGCCCACAAGGGACAGAAGAACTGGCTGCAATCAATTGATGCAAGCCATCACCAGGGTCGCTGTAAGGCTTGGTGTTTCGAGTATGGTATAGTTCCTAGGCTTCAGTGGCCATTCCTGCTGTATGACATGGCCTTCTCTGCAGTAGAGGCAATGAAGCGACTGTGTAGCAGATTTCTCTATAAGTGGCTGGGGGTTCCACCAAGATTCAGCACTGTTAATCTCTACAGTAGGTCTGCTAAGCTTCCCTTACCCCTGTCATCTGTGACTGAGGAATTCCAAACTTCAAAAGTGCAAGCCATATCCACACTGCGCTTATCCAAAGACAGTAGTGCATCATGCAGGAGAGGCTGTAAAGACTGGCAAGAAATGGAACCCACATAAAGCAGTCAAGGGGTAGTAGGAACAGTTTGTAAAGGAAGATTGGGCCTTGGCAACTATGGGGAGAGCCACTGAAGCACAGCAGACAACAAGACAAGAAAAGACATGATTGTACAGCAGACTAGAAAGGAAGCAGAACACAACAGGTTTCTAAGGGCAGTCAGTTTAGGGAGCCAAGGTAGCTGGACCAGGTGGGAGTCAGCTCTCCAATGTCCACTATCCTGGAAGGACCTATGGACTATTGACCAAGGACAGCTCAGCTTCTTACTTCGCGCAGTGTCAGATCTGCTTCCAACACCTCCAAACTTGTGTATTTGGGGAAAAGATGTTTCATGCTCACTGTGTAAAGGGAACAAATGCTCTCTGAATTACATCCTGACAGCATGTCTGAGAGCTCTAGGAGAAGGGAGGTATAGATGGAGGCACGACAATGTTCTTAGAGAAAATGCAGTAGTATTGGATCAGTCAAGAATGGAAGCAAACTGTCAGAGTAAATAGGACACAGTAGAGTTTGTACAGTTCCTGAAAGAAGGTGAGAAGATGAAATCCAGCAAGTATGCAAAATCAAGCTCACTTATGTCAACAGCCTCTGACTGGCAGCTTCTTGTGGATGTGCAGAAGAAGCTAGAATTTCCAACTGAGTCACTTCAAACCCCCAGTGCAGCTACCTGGGTTATCAAAGGCCAGCCATGTCTCTCACTGTCTATGGTAAGAGGCATGTAAAAGAACCATTGCTGACTTTTGTAAAGAGTAGGCTGCATAGCTGTCAGCATGTTTCTGCCCCTTGCTAAAGGATTGAATCAGGAAGGGCATCCGACACAAAAACCTATGTCAAATCAAACATGCAAATCAGATGATTCGCTGCGGCGACCCCAGGTAAAGGGAAAAAACTGGAAAGAAAAGAAGACAGCAGTCACTTCAAAGCGCCCAGATTTGCCGGTACTATTGCGGGAGAAGAAAACCATCCATATCGTAGATCTCACAGTCCCCTGGGAGGATAGACTCGACATTTCTCACGAGCTGAAAGCAGCTGTACCAAGACTTGGTAGACAAAGTACACTTCAAAGGGTGGCTAGTAAGCCTGATGCCAACTAAGGTTGGATGTAGGGGCTTCGTCGCATCAAAAACAAGGAACTTCCTTCGCAGGTTAAGTCTTTCCCCTACCAATACAAAGAATGCAATCAAGGCTGTAAGTGCCTCGGCTGAGTCAACCTTGAGATAGCTATGGATGAAAAGATCGGAAGTGTGGATCTCAGCCAATTAGAAGCCAGGGGAGTAGCGTGTGGATGCACCTACAATGTACCTCAGCAGCACCATCCATACCAATCAAGTCAAGAAAATAGTGTGCATTTTTGCCTACCTCAACAGATCTTCAAAACATGCAGCTAGGAGCCAGACTGCGGGTGAAGACAGTTTCTTCACTCAGGTGAAGCGTTCAGGTTTAGGGCCAAAACACTAACGATCCTGACATACCTGCTGAAGATGCAGACTAGGCATAGAAGCAGACGAAGTAACTACCTGCCCGAAGTTGCAGATGTCACAAAGCCCACCAAGCTTTGCGTAGTGATTCATCATGGATGTTTTCAGAAACTATGCTATATTAAGGCAGTATGGTGGTGTAGTGGTTACCATGTCTGTCTCACAGCAAGAAGTTTGCACCTAGGTATAAATCTGGAACAGCCAGTTACTGTTATGTGTATGCCTTTGCATTATATAAGGAAACCAGAGCACCCAGAGGAAACCTATGGAAACATGGGTAGAACATTCAAACTCCACATAAACACACCCTCGCCTTGCCCAGGACTTAAACCCAAGACCCTTCTGCAATGAGGCAGACGTGCAAACCAGTATACCTTCTAAATGATAAATATATTACACAACCCGAATTCCATCTTTAAATTGGATAAAATGAAAACTAAAACATTCGAATCATCACATGAGCCAATATTTTATCCGCAGCAGAACATAGATAACATAACAAACAAACAGAGAAACTGTACAATTTTATGCATAAAGAGAGCTCATTTCAAATTTGAAGACCTCTTCAGGTCCCAAAATAGCTGGGACCGGTGCAACTCATGGCTGAAAATTCAAGAAAGTTTATATTGATTCCACTGGTATAACACCTGGCAAATAACTATGGTCTGTGACATGATTAACTATAAAAGGAATGTCTTCAGCATCAGGACCTCCGGCATCCCAGAAGGAGAATGTGCAGAGAGAGAGAGAGAGGGAGAGTGAGAGAGCGAGAGAGCAGTACAGTGGTATAATGGAAATAGAAGATTTTATTACCTAGGTGAGTATGTAGAGTGATGGAGCGACAGCATCCCAACTTCACAGTTTACTAGGACTTTCTATGCCTGAGACTGCCAGATCCGCTCCTTTACTGAATAAAAGACAACAAAAAACCTGACTAATCAAGTACGTTTTCAGCCTCGTCTTAAAAACAAAGACTGTGTCTGAGTCCCAAACATTAACTGGAAGGCTATTCCACGACTGTGGGGCTTTGTAAGAGAAAGCTTTGCCCCTTTCAGTAGTCTTCATTATTCGAGGTATCATAAGCATCCTCTTCCTTTTGATCTAAGGGGGCGTGTCGGATCATAAACAACAAGAAGTTCGCTGATGATATGGTGCGACACCTTGAAGTGCTTTATAGGTTAAAAAAATTAAATTATTTGATTCGAAATTTAATTGGGAGCCAGTGCAGTTTAAATAAGAACGGGATGATATGCTCATGTCTTTTGGTTCTAGTAAGGAGTCTCACTGCTGCGTTCTGGACTAACTGGAGATTGTTTATACACCTATTAGAACAGCCAGGGCAGTGGTGGCCTGGTGTTAAGATGCTGGAACACTGATCCTGAGGTTGGGGGTTCAAGCCCCACTATCAATGGGTTGTGACTGTCCCCCCAGGGCAGCTAATTGGGTTATCAAAGGCTGGCCATGTCTCTCACTATCTATGGTGAGAGGCATGTAAAAGAAACATTGCTGACTTTCGTCAAGAGTAGGCTGCATAGCTGTCAGCATGTTTCTGCCCTGCGATGGCCTGGTGAGCTGTCCAGGGTGTACTTTGCCCTTGCCTAGAGTTGGCTGAGATGGGCACCAGCCTCCCCGCAACCCTAATTAGGATGAAGTGGTTACAGAAAATGAACACCAGCTATATGTCCTCTAACAATCTAATCTTAATACAGGACACTTAGCTGAAAAGCAAGAAAATGGCTGAGATGGGCACCAGCCTCCCCGCAACCCTAATTAGGATTAAGTGGTTCAGAAAATGAAAAAATAGAACAACCAGACAGTAACGCACTAGAATAATCTAATCTGTAAGTTACAAATGAACAAGTTTTTCCGCATCATGCACTGACATCATATTTCTCATTTTAGAAATAATCTTGAGATGAAAGAAGACTACCCGAGTAATATTATCCACATGAGCTTCAAATAAAAGACCAGCGTCAATAATCACTCCAAGGTTCTTTACCGTGACACATGATGAGACCAAAACACCATTCAAACTGACTACCTCATGAAAAACCTAATTTCTAGCTGTCTGAGACCCGAGTACAAGTACTTCTGTCTTATCAGAGTTTAAAAGGAAGAAGTTCATCAACACCCAGAAAGAGACAACGCCGGAGACCTTTAATGGATACCTGTGGTCTTCAGGCCCTCAGAAGACATTGCAACACTCATCGGCATGACTGTGTCAATGACATGACTAACTAAACTACGCACTGTCCGGAAACACAACCCTCCGTGCCATCTGCAGATGCCCACTTAAACTCAATTATGCAAAAAGGAAGCCATATTTGAGCATGATTCAGAGGCACTGTTGTGTCCTGTGGGCCCAAACTCATTTGAAATGGACTGTTTCAAAGTGGGAAAGTTTTCAATGGTCAGAAAAAAATCGTTGGTCACGCTCACTTGTTGGTAATCACAGACACCGTGTCCACTGGGTTAAAAAGGAGGGAGACCTTCCAGCGTGTTCATTCATTCATTTTCTGAACCACTTAATCCTAATTAAAGTTGCGGGGAGGCTGACGCCCATCTCAGCCAACTCTAGCTGAGGAGAAGGTACACCCTGGACTGCTCACCAGACCATCGCAAGGCCACACTCACACAAACATACATACCCCCCATTCACACCTAGTGGCAATTTTGAACAGCCAGTTAACCTCCTCTGTATGTTTTAAGACTCTGGGAGGAAACCAGAGTACCTGGAGGAAACCCACACAAGGGGAGAACATGCAAACTCCACACAGAAACGCCTGAGCTGGGAATCAAACCCAGGACCTTCTTGCTGTGAGGTGTATGTGCTAACCACTGTGTCCCAATTTTGTTCATTGACAAATGGAAAAATTGCAGAAATATAGCCCGTGTGTTGACTATTAATAAAGGTCCCTGGCTGTTTTCACATATTACAATAGTTTGTGTTCTTATACTTCAGTCCAACTTAAAACAGACATCTGAGGGATACAATAAAGAACAGACAGCAAGAGGATTTGATTAAAAATTGCCATAGTTGGTAACATGCCTCCTGTCGTTATCTAATTCCACAGCGTTGTACTTTACTGTAAGAGTTGTTTTAAACTCCTGATATCCTACTGCACTTCTCTCTTCTAAAAACTTTGGCTATCGTTCCAATGCTCTGTTTGCCTTTTAGGGATTGAACAAAAGGCAAAAAGTCTGTTGGGTTTTTACACCCGAGCCTCATGGCTCATCAGGCCGGTGCTTATCCCCGGTTTCCATAGCATGAAGCGACCAGGAGTTCAACCCCCCCTGGACGGGACGCTAGTCCATCGCAGGTTACCTTCTTAGTATATTTTTACTGATACCCATTTATGCTGCTGGGTCACACATACAAGAGGCACACTTGTGGTTGAGACCTTGCCCAGGGGTCTTAGCACAGTGAGGGTCCCAGTGAGATTTGAACTCACAACCTCCCGATCATGAGCACAGCACCCTAACCACTATGCCACCAGCCCCACTAAGGAGATTGAACGGTGGTGTAATATTTAGCGCATCTGCCTCACAGCAAGAAGGTCATGGGTTCGAGTACTGGTCTTGGTTGTTTCTGTGTAAACAACTTGGTTGTCTCTTGTGTGGCCCTGTGCTTGCATGGGTCTCCTATGGGTAATCTGGTTTCCTCACACAGTCCAAAGATATGCACAGTAGGTTAATTGACTGTTCCAAATTGCCCCTATGTGTGTGCGTGTGTGTGTGTGTGAGTTGGCCCTGCTATGGTCAGAATGTACCCTGCTTTTACCCACTGTCGGTTGAGATAGGGTTCCGTCTCCCCGACCCTAAAAGGCAAATAATTGAGGGTGACTGTTTACTTGAAGATACACGAGAGCTGTCGAACTGGGTGCCTGAGGAAGCTTCAGCCCCTTCCACTTTTCTCATCCCAAAGAATTTTTAAGTGTGTCTACTGTAGTGCTTCTCAATTATTTTCTGTGAAAAATTTCCCTGAAGAAAAAAAAACATTTCACGCCCCCCCCCCTCGAGCGACTATAAATAGTATAATTTGTCTATAAAATTATTAGCACACCTCTGCATAACATTTTATCTTTATTAACATTAAAAACAAAAGAGAAAGAAATATAGTTCAAGTTACAATAAAGAAAAACGTTATTAACATTGTTTTTTTATTCTGCAATTGAAAAGATTTAAAGTGCACTAATGTGCTTGAAATAAAAAAATACATCCTTATTTAAACTCATTCACCTTATTTATTTCTTCATATTTCCGTCTCTCTCCACCTTTCTCTTCGTTCCTGTGAGAAAAATTTCCTTGTTGTTTCTTGAGAGGTTGTTTACTGCACTTCATGTCGTTTGCTCGTGCGAAAAACCGCTACACCATCACGCGACAATGAGAGCGCCACTGCCAACTAGTGGAGTGGAGAGGAAATTACACTTAATTCTCGTACTGTAAACAATTCCAGACAAGCCTGTTTCCCAGAGAATCACACCGCGCCCGCTGGCATCAGGCGCGCCCCACTATTTGAGAAGCACTGGTCTACTGACATCTCAAAAATGTTTAAAATGCGTAGTTTGTAGAAGCTCTCCCCTGACCTACATGTACATAAATGCTTATGCACCGAGCATATAGTAATTACTAAAAACTAAAATCAGTACAGTGGTTTTACAAACCCAAACAATGGGATTTGAGTTCTAAATCTCTAAAATCTCAAAATTACCCCCCCACACACACACACACACACACACACACTTTCCAAGACCCCACCGGCCCTGGACACGCCCCCTTTTACTTGAACGTGCACAGACTCTGTTCACGCTGACTGAACTTAACCTTTGGCTTCTTTAGTCACTCTCGGATCACCGACACCAGTGCAGGACGCGCGACGGCGATTTTGTCCTGAAAGATTTGTCATCAGCCAAAATGAGCTAATCATAGAAGATAAATCACTCAGGATTACATATAGGAAATGTGCACTTTTATGCATGTCATGGTGTGTAGGAATATTAATAAAGGAATAAAGCTGTTTTCCCCCATTCTACATTTCAACAGCTGATATTCTTAGATGTGTGTGTGTGTGTGTGTGTGTGTGTGTGAGAGAGAGAGAGAGAGAGGTGTGTGTGTGTGGGGGGGTAGTTTTGCAAGCAGTTTTCCACCCCGCGCAGTGGTGCTGAGAGCACCCTAAATATTTGCACACGGTTCCCCGGTCACGCGACTTCACACCGCATTTCCACACACAACCTGAGGATGCTGCAAACATCTCCACACACACGCACACACTCATCCATACACACACTCACTCCTCACCCTGCAAATTCTTTTAACAACAGAGGGGAAAGCCCTCCCCGGTGGATTTTTCTTTTTCTTTTCTTTTCTCTACTTGTTTTTCTTTCTTACTTTGTTTTTTTTTTAACTTGTTTTTGTGTCTAAGTAATCGGATTTCGATCGAATCTTTTTCAATCATGTTCAAGAAGAATGATCCAGAGCGGCAGATGTTACTCAGCCATAAGTCTAGCCAGATGTGCACTGTGAATCGGGAAAGGTAAAGTAACGCATGATGGAAAATATTCAAAATAAATCCTCCTCAATCAATGAAAATCATGTGTTTTAGTTTGTATCCTGATACTTTATCTGCTGAATGAAATCTTGTGTAGTTCATCGCCTAAAGGAATTGTTGAACGGGGGGGGGGGGTGAGTGGGGGGGCGCTGGGGAGGTTCAGGACTTTACACACGAGTCTTTTTTTGACGGTGCGCAAAATTAAAAAAAAAAAAAAAAACGCCATCACCACTGGAAAGAGAGCAGCTAGTCATGTGTTAGGCTAACACCCCACCCCCCCCACACACTGTTTTGGCCAAATTGCTAAACTCAGACTTGTCACGATGCATCATCATCATCATCATCATCATCATCAACAACAACAACAACAATAATAAATATTATTGTTATAAATTAATTTAATCATTAATGTCAATTTCATTCCCCCTTAGAGAATATTTGTTCAAAGGTGGGAAAATATCAGAATTGTAGACATTCAGACAAGTTTGATCTGAGCTAGATCAACTGTAGCTGATTTGTTATTGAAGTGGCTTTGGGACCAAAAAGACACTGGTTTGATTCCCGAACTCGCAGGAAAAAATGTGTGGTGGTTTGGGGAGTGAGCTGCACCTTCCTATCCTCGACCTCAATTATCTCGGGGTCTTGTTCATGAGTGAGGGAAGGATGGAGTGGGAGATCGACAGGCGAATCGGTGTAGCCTCTGCTGTGAAGTGGAGCTTATACTGTTTTGTCATTGCAAGGAAGGAGCTGAACCACAAAGAAAAGTTTTCAATTTACCATTGAATTTTACATGCCACGGCTCACTGATGGTCATGAGCTTTGAGCAGTGACTTAAAACGATCAGGGATACAGGCAGCTGAAATAAGCTTCTTTTGCAGGGTGGCGAAGCTCTTCCTCAGTTATAGGGTGAGAAGCTCAGCCATCCGGGAGAAGCTTGCAGTAGACCTGTTGCTCCTCTGCATTGAGAGGAGCCAGTTGAGATGGCTCAGACATCTGATTAGAATGCCCCCGAACGCCTCCCTGGTGTGGTGTTTCTGGCATGTCCAACCAAAACGCTGGAGGTACTATATCTCTCCGTCAGCACGGGAAAGTCTCTGTGTGTCCCTGCAAGAGCTGGATGATATGGCTGGGTAGAGGGACATCTGGACCTCACTGCTTATACCCCCATTTCACTGGAGGGCGAATGCAATGAATGTGGCGGAAAGGCACGGAACGCACTCTATGGAGGAGCTACGGCATTTTTACATTGAAAATGGGTCAAAAACCTACGGAAAATTGTACCCTCGGAACACCTTCGGAACGTTCACGGAATGTGGGGAAAAGACACAGAAAGACCTCGGTACAATGTCAGAATACATGCGTAAAAGCGCTCGGATTACCTTCGGAACCAGTGCGGATTGCAAAGGAAGACCTTCAGATAATTCACGGAACATTCACGGAAAGCATGGAACACTCGAGGAACGACTACAGCACGACTCCATTTTAGAAGGAAGAGCTACGGAATGATTGTGGAACAGGCGGAATGAAGGTGGAACGTTCACGTTCAACACGGAAAGACAGAGGAATGACAGGAATACCTGGCATAACCACGTTTCAATGAGGAAAAATCATCAAAGATCAAAGGATTTGCTCCTGATTCCGCCTATAAATATGCGGAATCGACCAAGGAAGCTCATTGTTTCATTCATATAATGTTTATAATTTTATAATATGTTTATAATGTACAATAAATTTTAAATTTAACATATGTTTGTAATTTACCGTATGTTTCTAATGTGCAATATGTTTATAATTTACAACAAATTTAAAATTGAACATATGTTAATCTGTTTAATATCAATAATGTCAATACAGTACGTTCCTTTTATTTGCACCTCAATAAATCATTCCAGACTAAAAACCATGCACACAAGTCCAAACCACAATGATTATAACTTTAAAACTTTATAACATGAACAAGAAAACAGAAAAAATAAAGTGAGTGAACTGGAAAAATTTATAGTGGAAATGACTTCCTTGAGTGTTCCACAAGTCTTCCGTGTTGTCCGCAGCCATTCCACAAATGTTCCGCATGTATTCCACAAACCTTCGGTGAGTATTCCATGGCCGCTTTTGACCACCCGGAAGAGGGGGGAAGGCTCACGGAACAATCAAGGAATACTGGCGGAATAAAAGGAATGATCAAGGAACGTTTGGGGAACGACTGAGGAGCCTAAGGGAACACCGTCTGAAAATTTTTCCGTGAACGTGATTTTGAACATGTTCAAAAGCACGTTCGCGGAAGATTTTGGCCTGCCGGAAGCAGAGAAATATGTTCGGAATCATACGGAAGGACACAGAAGATGATGGAATGACTGAGGAACGTTGGAGGATAACTACGGTTTTGCTTCCGCGAGTCTGCCGCGCTCCAATGGGGTATTAGGCCGCTGCCCTGTGACCCGACCTCGAATTAAGTGGAAAAAGATGAAGATGGGGACAGTCGCTATATAGTATTCCAATCTAGTGGTTGTTTCTCTGTCCTTTCTAGTATGTCCATTGAAGAGAAGAACAGTAAGCACTGTCATGACAGCAGTCGTTCTTTTGAGGAGCGGGAAGAGGAGAAAACATTGGCTAAGAAACGTCTCTACATCTCATCAGCTATTTGTCTGGTTTTCATGGTGGGAGAAGTACTGGGTATGACTTTTATACTTTTGGATTATTTTATTAGAAAGGAAATGTTGTTAGCCTGCTGTATGTTAGGTCCAGAGAAGTATATACAGTGGTACCTCACTTTACGAAAGTCTCACCAAACGAAAAATGCAGGTTACGAAATGTATTTTCCTAAAATTTTTGTCTCTGTATATGAAACATGTTGACGTTACGAAAGCACCATCTTAAAAATTCAAACGCACCATTCAAACATTAAAATGCGCCATTCAAACATTCAAACAATGCACGAGCTGCTCTCCCATCAATGACGTTCAAACATCCTGCTCCGCTGGCCTCCCATTGGCTAACAACTGAGCTGTCGTTCATGTCGCCTTCACTCGAGCACCATCTTGGACAGGTCCATCTGATGCCATCTTGGACAGGGATCTCATTGGCTAGGAGGGATGACGCAGCTACCTCCCATCGCCTGTCTCCCAACATCCCGCCTCGCTAGCCGCCCATTGGCTAACAACTGAGCTGTCGTTCATGTCACCTTCACTCGAGCGCCATCTTGGACAGGTCCACCTGACGCCATCTTGGACAGGGAACCCATTGGCTAGGAGGGATGAAGCAGCTCCCTCTTATTGGCTATCTCCCAATATCCCGCACCTCCGGCCTCCCATTGGCTAGGAGGGATGACGCAGCCCCCTCCCATTGGCTACTATGGAGCTGAATCCACCATGATGCTTTTCGTGTAAAGGACAGAGTTACTGTTTTTTTAGGCTTTATTTCTTGACACAGGCTTTTAACCTTCCATAAACATTTGTAAGATTAAAACTCCGCTAAGAAGACATGGTCAACACACGCGTGCGCACGCTCTCTCTCACACACACACACACACACACACACACACACACACACACACACGAGTTCCGGTGCGAGTGAGAAGAAGAAACGGGCTCGAGTGATATCGCAAAGGAATATGGCCAAACCCGTCTACCATCGGTACGATATTGAAGCAGAAGGAGGTCTTAAAATGTATACTTTTATCATTTTTAAAGGGTTTAGGGGTAGTATTGGGAGCCTTGGAACGAATCACGCGTTTTACATGTAAAATGCGGTTCAATTTACGAAAAATGCAGGTTACGAAAAAGGCTCTGGAACGGATTACTTTCGTAAAGTGATGTACCACTGTACTGTACCTAGAATGGATGTCACATGACCTCGCATGAGATTCACAGACACCATTTTGAGATTGCAATTCTCAATATAGGGAAGCTGCACTATGCTCACAAACTCAAGATGTCTACTGTATAGATAAGGGACACTGGCTTGCACTGTGTATCATGCAGGCATGGTGCCATTTTGAATGGTTGCAGTGTCGTCTTCTTTTATATGAGATAAAAAAAAGGTAAAAATCTTGTTTCAGCGTCAATTTCTAAATTTTAAAAAGTGAAGTGATATGGTCAAAGAGTTCTATCAGTTCATGTATAAAAAGGGTGATTGTACACCTTAAACATCCTACTGTGGACTAGGTTATATTTATGATCTATATTTTGCAGACTACAATGCCGAATTGATATAATTATCCTGATAAGGTCACTTCTCAAAAGCAGATTAAGTCCTAATATTGACCCTAACTCAAATGCTGTCACTAATCCTAATACAGACCCTAGCCCTTCATACTTTGCTGATTATTTTTTCCCTTTTGCCCTCTCTTTTTTACCACGAGGGGATCATGGTTCTCTGAAATTTAAGACTGTAATTTTAGTAACTGGTGACAAACACAGTACATACAACCGATAAGTAAAATCTCACCCACACAGACCGAAAATATGTATAAGAAGAAGTTTTTAATATATATTACAATATGATCTATGACAATTAATCCAAGGGCATAGGCTGGGGGGGGGGGGTGCACAGGATGCATGTGAGTTCTGCTGGACAAGAAATTATGTATATTCACAATCTTATCAATAAACTTAATGACTGTTACTGCAGAGAAAGTCAGAGAAAATTCAGTATGCAGTAAACCAGAAACCGAAAGTTAACACCAGAAGTTAATGTGTAACGGGCACTGCACATGTGCAAGCTCGAGCCGATCAATCTACAATCAACGACAAGTACTGTACCTACTTTCGCCTACCTCACATATTATCAGTAAGCAATAATAGCTGAACACTGTCAATCAAACAAAGTGCGAGTGTGAGAATAAAGCACAGTTTGTTAGTACCGCTTCCGGTTCCTGCACGTGTGTTAGAACACAAACATTGACACACAGAGAATGAATGACTAAAATAACCATAAGCCATCCAGCCTGTATTTGCAGCCTAATGGTCAGTACTTTTATAAAATTAATAGTATGTTTTTGTGCTGTAAATATGTATTCATATTTGTTTGTGCCTTTGAATAGATAAATAACTTTAGCTCAATTTGTAAGTTTATTTAGCACATGTACTTGCAGATGTAGGGGCAGTGGTGGTCTAGTGGTATAAGACGCTGGATCGCTAATCCAAAGGTTGGGGGGTTCGAGTCCCACTCTCCACAAGGTTGTCACTGTCCCTCCCAGTGCAGCTAACTGGGTTATCAAAGGCTGGCCATGTCTCTCACTGTCTGTGGTGTGAGGCATGTAAGAGAACCATTGCTAACTTTCGACAAGAGTAGGCTGCAAAGCCGTCGCCGTGTTTCCGCCCTGCGATGGCCTGGTGAGCTGTCCATGGTGTAGTCTGCCCTCGCCCGGAGTTGGCTGGGATGGGCACCAGCCTCCCTGCGACCCTAATTAGGATGAGGCGGTTACAGAAAATGAACTGAACTTGCAGATGTAGTTTGAAATATATTTGAGAATGTTTTTGGTAGAACTGTAATATTTGACTCATTTTCTGAGAGTAATAGATGAATCGTCTTCTGCTGAAAAACTGCGTGTTGTTGGTGTGAGATTCCATGTTGTTTATATCATATGATATGCTGTGATATGCATGCACTATATTTCATGTGGTACTTTTTACCAACCCAGTGACGTCACACTAACTTTGTGTAGGCGGGCACTTAGCAACGGCGGCTTTCGGATTGATAACTTATACGACAAGCACATAAAACAAAACCGCTGTGTGTGCAATGGTTTATTTATGATATAAAATTTAAGCCACAATCGCTTCAATAAACTATACTTAAGCTACCGCCAACTTATTTACTCGGTGTTTCATTTCCCCTTTAAGGCTTAGGCCTATAGCCCCTGGGACTCGAGTTCCGGTCAACCGAGATGCGCATCCTTACACGGTCTTCCACAGCGGACCTTGTTGCTATCTTGATGCGTTGCAATCCGAGCATGAAGCTGGTCCATCTTGTTTCGCAGAGACTGAATATTTCCAAGCAGTATGACTGGAAGTGCTAACCTTCCACTGCTAACCAAGTGCCAGAGTCGTCATTTAGCCCCTCCTCGCCTGCCACGTCTCCGCCTGAGCTTATTGTCATCCGGGGTGCGGCTAGCATTGAGCTGCCGTAGCATGTTAGCTCAGGATAGGAGTTGAGCATGCTCAGTTCTAAATGTTCGAAAATACTGCACTATCATAGCTGTAGTAGGGTCTACTGTTCATAGATGAGCATAGTGACATGAACAAGCTAAAAACATGAACAACGAAAACAACAAATAAAACAAATCAAAAGAAACAACATGATTCCGAGAACTCCGCGACGTCGCCCACAGGGGAGCGCCATCTAATCTAATACTATATATATATATATATATATATATATATATATATATATATATATATATATATATATATATATATATACACACATATATGTTGTATAATGTTCATACTGTATTTTATTATCAATAAATATCACAGTAAAACTTAAAACGTTTTTCTTAATCATTACTACATTTTACTACATTAATACTGTATTAATGAGTAAGACTGTCTATAGAATGTGTTTAAGAAGCATATGCACGTAATAAATACATAGTATTTTACTTCTGGTTGAGCATTCGTGCATGTAATAGGATACATGGGGTTTTGCTTCCGGGTACAGAACTCGCGGAGTATCTTCATTCATGTGAGGGGCCGGAACCAAACCCCCGCGAATAATGAAGGCCTACTGTACCAACTCAAATAAAGCTTAATGTGATTTTGTATACAGACACTCCCTGTTCATTCGTTTTACGTATTTTTCGATTTTACGTTTTTTTTTTTTTTAATTGTCAAATTTTGACTTAAGCGTGCTCTCTGTAGTATGAGATGTACCTACGTAGTACGCTACTTCCGCATGATGATGCGTCCATTGTTTACAAGCTACATACTGAACATGCCCTCCTTCTTCCCAGTTCACCGTGTGTTACCCTTGTGTTAAGATGTCATCTCTGTGATCTTTCTGTTTACACTGTTTTGTAACCCTAAGCAAATATGGTTGGTTAGAAGCATAAGCCTACTAGTGATAGTGCTAATCAGAAAAAGCGACAAGCCATCTCATAAGAAACGAAGATGGCTATTATCAAGAAAATTGATGCTGGTGAAAAACATGTGAATGTTGCATGTTTCTTCCAAATGGCTCTGTCGACCATCGGAACCATTTACAAGCAGAAAGATCGCATCACAGAGAATGTTAAAGGTTATATTTGATACTGTATTTGATATTTGATTAGTGACTTTGATTAAAATTTATCTCTTTGAAATTATTTTGCTTGAATTTATTTGAAATTAATGTTGATATTATTTGATATATTTGATAAATTTACAATGTTATGTTTATAATAAGTGATTTTAGGGGTGTTTTATGAGATACGGTAATGGTATTTATGGATGTATAGTACAGTACGAGCGTCATAAATCACTGGAACATACAGTAACAACTTACGTTTTTTTTCACCTTACGTTCGGCCGTCCAGAACCTAACTAAAATGTAAGTTGGGGAGCGTCTGTATTTGTTGAGTAATAACTTAGACTTAAATGTGTTGTAATTTCTCAAAGTAAGCTTGTGAAAAAAAAAAAAAAAAAAAAAAAAAAAAAATATATATATATATATATATATATATAAATATATATATATATATATATATATATATATATATATATATATATAATTTTTTTTTTTTTTTTGCCATTGCTCTGGACTTGGTGACCCTGTTTTTATAGTTTGTACAGTTCACTATGAAGCATTGTGTACCTCTTGTCTCAAGTTTGCAAACATAGCACAACTTTCCTGAATTGAGACTTGCAACCTTTAAAAATTATGTCCGTGAAGCTCATGTGTGAGATTTCTGTTAGGTACACAGTGCTTCGTGGTGAACTGTACAAACTATAAAAACAGGGTTACCGAGTCCAGAGAGCTATTTTTCCACAAGTCCATTCTTATCACTGTAACTTAAAATATGTGAGTTCTGTAACTATCAAGTTAACAGACTGCTGCAAATACAAATGATCCACAGTGCAATCTTTCAAAACGGCACTACGTCTGTACATGAAGCACAATGCAAGCCAATAGGATTTGTCCATTCTCGGTATACGTATATACTTCTGTGGTTATGCCCTATGCCCAGTGGCCTATTGTATCATTCTGTGTGGTTGTGTTCTACAGGTGGCTATTTTGCTGGCAGTCTGGCAGTGATGACAGATGCCGCCCACCTACTTGTAGATTTCACTAGTTTCATTATTAGCCTGTGCTCTCTGTGGCTATCATCCAGGCCTGTTACACACAGACTCAATTATGGCTGGCACCGTGCAGGTAAGTCATCGTTGACATGATCATCATTCATTCATTCATTCATTCATTCTCGAAGACACTTAATCCTAATTAGAGTTGGGGGAGTCTGGTGTCAGTTTCAGCCAACTCTGGGTGAGGGCGGGGTACACAATGAACAGCTTGCCAGATCATTGCTGGGCCAAAACACAAACATTTATACTCACACCTAAGGGCAATTTGAAACAGCCAATCAGTCAACAGTGGATGTTTTTGGACCCTGGGAGGAAACTGGTGTACCAAAGAGAAAACCCACTCAAAACTCAGGAGCACATGCTAACCCCACACCAAGACACACCGAAGCCAGGAATCAAACCTGGTACCTTCTTTCTGTGAGGCAGATGTGCTAAGCACTGTGCCACCAGATGTGTCGTCGTCGTCATCATCATCATCATCATCATCATCATCATCATCATCCTACCACAGAAGATGTTTATCCTTGAATATTTTCTGTATTCTCAGAGATCCTCGGGGCTCTTTTGTCTGTCTGTACAATCTGGTTGGTGACTGGTGTGTTGGTGTATCTGGCAGTGGAACGCCTCATCAGTAATGACATTGAGATTGAGGGTAGTGTCATGCTCATCACCTCTATTTGTGCTGTCATAGTCAACATCGTGTACGTAGACTCTCGTTGTTCTGTTCCTAATAAACATAAACATAACCTTACCCTAAGCTTGTGCTTTTGCCTTATAAATGTAACAGAACACTCCTTTTTCCTGTATCACTTATAGAATGGCATTTATCTTGTACCAGTCAGGGCATGGTCACAGTCATGGTGGACTGAGCTCTCATGGTCATGGCCATAGCCATGGAAAGAAGAAAAATTATAGCCCTGCTATTACTAATTACCACACTCTAGAAAATCAAGGGTACGGGAAGAAGAAACAGGAAAATGCCAGTGTGAGAGCTGCCTTCGTGCATGTGATCGGAGACCTTCTTCAGAGCTTCAGTGTCCTTGTTAGTGCACTCATCATCTTCTTTAGGGTAAGAGCTTATATATACTAAGCATAGCGTATTTATAAGTATTCTAAGCTGAACTGACTTTCAAAACAGCCTTGAACTTTAAAGTAGCATACCATTAAATAACATTGAATATGTTTCTAATGTACCTGATAACCTTACCTCTTACAGCCAGAGTACAAGATTGCGGATCCAATCTGTACATTCCTGTTCTCTCTATTTGTCCTGGGCACCACAGTCACCATCATGAGGGACATCCTGGTGGTCTTAATGGAAGGTCTGTCCATAACCCTCTCTCATGAAGCTATCAGAGCTTTATTATAAACTTAAATATGGAATTCAATGATATTTACTCACTGGTCACTAACTTATTCACCAAATTGTTTAATTCTACTATTAATGCCATGGAAAAAACCCACAGCCTATCTTAGCCAACACTGGGTGAAGGCAGGGTACATCTAGAACTACTTGCGAGGTACTCAGATGAAACCCATGTGAGTACGGGGAGAACATGCAAATTCCACACAGAAACGCTCGAGCCTGGAACTCAACCCCAGCTGTGATTTGCAACTGTCTTCCCAATATTCATTAACAATACAGTGTTGTACAGGAATTTCTAAGTGTTTAATAACAAACATGGTCTATTTTAGTTTAGTGTATTGTGTTACTCTCATCACCATCATCATCATCATCATCATCATCTTACTCCGCTTAATTCGGAGTTTGGTCGCAGAGGCAGCAGATTAAGCAATGAGGTCCAGAAGTCCCTTTCCCTAGCCACTTTCTCCAGCTCTTCTACAGGGACACCAATGTCTTCCCAGACCAGCTAATAGACATAATCCCTCTAGCGTGTTCTGGGTCGACCCCAAGGTCTCTTCCCAGTTGGACATGCCTGAAGCACCACACCACTGGGAGACATTTGCACCAGATATCCAAGCCACCTCTCCATGTGGAGGAGCAGTGGATCAACTCTGAGCTCCTCCCTGATGGCTGAGCTTCTCACCCTGTCTCAAAGAGACAGCCCCGCCACCCTGCGAAGGAAGCTCATTTCAGCCACTTGAATCCGCGATCTTGTTCTTTTGGTCACTACACAAAGCTTGTGACAGTAGGTGATGGTTGGAACATAGATTGACTGGTAAATAGAGAGCTTTGCCTTGTGCCTCAGTTCCCTCTTTACCACAACGGATTGGTACAAGCGCCGCTTTACAGCAAAGGCTGTAGTGGTCACCTGTCGATCTCCCGCTCCATCCTTACCTCACTTATGGACAAGACGCTGAGATACTTGAACTCCTCCACTTGAGGAAGGACCTCATTCCAGACCCGGAGGTTACATTCCACTCTTTTCTGGCTAAGAACTATGGCTTCAGACTTGGAGCTGCTAATTCTCATTCTGGCTGCTTTGCACTCAGCTGTGAATCACTTCAATGAGAGCTGGTGGTCCTGGATTGATAAAAGGATAACATCATCTGCAAAAAGTAGAGATGAGATCCTATGGCCACCAAAACTAGAACTCCTCAATGCTCCTCTCTTTACCTGAGTGTCCAGAACATGCAGTTGCAGGTTCAGTAACACGACTACAAAATCGATCATTGAACTGAGGCTTAGGGTGTCCTGTTGCCAAGTGCACTTATAAACACTCTTCTGTTCAAACATGGTGTTCGTGATGGACAAGCCACGATGAGCACAGAGGTCCAACAACAAAACACCATTCGGGTTCAGGCTGGAAAGGCGGTACTGTATCTACTGTACCGTTCCAGGTCAATCTGTTGTTGTCCACATGGGTGTTGAAGTCTCCCAGGACAACGAAGGAGCCCCTAGGGGGAGTGTTCTCCAACACCCCTCTAAAGGCTCCAAGAAGAATGAGTACTCTGAATTTGGTGCATAAGCACAGACAACAGTGAGGACTCATACCCCAACCAAAGGAGGAGGGAAGATACTCAACATGTGGGCACCGAAACGGGTGTGTGTGTGTGTGTGTGTGAGATTCCCAGGTTTCCCAAACTGGCTCACCACCTCTCCCCATGAGCAACTCCAGAATGGAATAAAGTCTAGTCCCTCTCAAGATGGGTGGTTCCAGAGCCGAAGCTATGCGTTGAGGTGAGTCCGACTATATCTAGTCACTATCTCACAACCTCACACACCAGCTCAGGCTCCTTCCCCACCAGAGAGCGGACATTCCATGTCCCAAGAATTAAGAGTCGAGAGCCGAGGATTGGTCTGACAGAACCCATGCCTTCGCTGCCACCCAACTCACAATGCACCCGATCCCTATAGCCCCTCCCACAGATGGTGGGTCCATGGGATGGTGGACCCACATTTCCTTTTTGGGCTGGGCCTAGCCGGGCTTCATGGGTAGAAGCCCACCCAACAGGCTTCTGGCTCCAGGGTGTGGACCCCGGTGACCTGCCTCCGGGCAAGGGAAACTGTGACCTTGTATGTTTTTCCATTTAGGAGTCTTTTGAATTGCGCTTCGTCTGGACCTTTACTTATGACCTGTTTGCTTTGTATGACCCTACCAGGGGCATAATACCCCTGACAACATAGCTTCTCGGATGATGAGGGCACGCAAACACCTCCCCATGATAAGGTAGCAATTCAAGGAGCGGTGTGTCACTCTCATGTAGCCTAATTATTATAAATACCATGATTATACTTGTGATTGTTGCAGCATTATATTGTATACGAGATTCTAATACTAGAGACATCTGATTATTGAGTTGTGAGTCTACTGTGCAGGTACACCAGCAGGTGTGGACTATAGCGAGGTGAGAGAGAGGCTGCTGTCCATTAAGGGTGTGAAAGCTGTACATAACCTCCACATCTGGGCTCTGACCATGAACCAGGCTGTTCTCTCTGCTCATGTGGCTATAGGTGAGAAATAGCTTCTTCGTTGAATTGATGTCACCTCTTTGCATGGAAGCATTTCATTTTCAATTATCAGACTTAGGGAAAAGCATAACATAGTGGGAGTACATACCTTACTGTACTGTTTGACTTGTGCTGTAATCATAAAACCGATTTGAAGGAAAAACAAGTTGACTTGTTCATGGCTCTGAAAATCCTCAGACATGTGAATGTAGTGCAGGAATTAAATTCTGTCAATGTACCAGCTTATAAAGTTTTATAAGTCTCCTTTACTCTGTATGTAGAGTAGTCTAACCCGTCCCTGATAGTTTACAGAATGAGTGTTTTCTGAGTACCGATTAAGAACGGAAATTTTTTTACACCAAAATCAAGGGATTTCTTATGGTTTTTTTTTTCCCCCAATAAAGTTTATTCCTTACTATTCCTCACTTCATTGCACTTTTTGGAGCATATAGCTAAAAACACCTTCTGCCATCAAAGCTGGATCGTCTAAACTTTTCCCTGGGTTTAGACTGGGACATGTGTCCAAGATTTCTACAATTTTAGAGCATCATGAGGAGCATGGTGCTGTTATGATCTTGAGGGGGGGTTGTTATGATCTTGACTGTCAAAAATTTTGTAGCGATTATTACAATGCATTACGATTTGATACCAATCATGATAGAATGTGGGAATCATAGTAGAATGGAGTAGGCCTTAACAAAGTGTAACAGACGTTGATATGCCATTGTATGGAGGCTTGAATAACTTAGAAAGTTTCATCCCTTGCATGCACCCTGCTTCCTTTTTATAACTCAATAAAAATAGCAGAGGGAGGATGCAACCATCATCATCATCATCATATACTTCTTCCGCTTAGTCCAGGGTCGGGTCGCGGGGGCAGCAACCTTAGCAAAGAGGTCCAGACATCCCTCTCCCGAGCTACTTCCTCCAACTCTCCCGGGGGGACACCGAGGCGGTCCCAGACAAGCCGAGAGACATAGTCCCTCCAGCGTGTTCTAGGTCGACCCCGGGGTCTCTTCCCGGTTGGACATGCCCGAGACACCACACCAGGGAGGCGTCCGGGGGGCATTCTGACCAGATGCCCGAGCCACCTCAACTGGCCCCTCTCAATGCGGAGGAGCAGCGGATCTACTCCGAGCTCTCCCCGGATGGCGGAGCTTCTCACCCTATCTCTAAGGGAGAACCCCGCCACCCGGCGAAGGAAGCTCATTTCAGCCGCTTGTATCCGTGATCTTGTTCTTTCGGTCATTACCCAAAGCTCGTGACCATAGGTGAGGGTTGGAACGTAGATCGACTGGTAAATTGAGAGCTTCGCCTTGCGGCTCAGCTCCTTTTTCACCACAACGGACCGGTACAGGCACCGCTTAACAGCGGAGGCTGCAGCGATCCGTCTGTCGATCTCTCGCTCCATCCTTCCCTCGTAAACAAGACCCCAAGATACTTAAACTCCTCCACTTGGGGCAGGACCTCATTCCCGACCCGGAGGGTGCATTCCACCATTGTCCGACTGAGAACCATGGCCTCGGACTTGGAGGTACTGATCTTCATCCCGGCTGCTTCGCACTCAGCTGCGAATCGCTCCAATGAGAGCTGGAGGGCCCGACTTGATGAAGCCAAAGGACAACATCATCCGCAAAAAGCAGAGACGATATCCGATGGCCACCAAACCAGAACCCCTCATCGCCTCGACTGCGCCTAGAAATTCTGTCCATAAAAATTATGAACAGAATCGGTGACAAAGGACAGCCTTGGCGGACTCCAACTCCCACTGGAAACGAATCCGACCTGCTGTTACCAATACGGACCAAACTCTGGCTCCGGTGATACAGCGACCGAACAGCTCGGAGCAACGGATCCGAACGCCGTATTCTCGAGCACGCCCCACAAGATCTTTCGAGGGACACGGTCGAAAGCCTTCTCCAAATCCACAAAGCACATGTGGACAGATTGGGCAAACTCCCATGCCCCCTCCAGAATCCTGTGGAGCGTATAGAGTTGGTCAAGAGTGCTGCGGCCAGGACGAAAACCACATTGTTCCTCCTGAATCCGAGGTTCGACTATCGGTCGGATCCTCCTCTCTAGTACCCTGCATAGACTTTCCCAGGTAGGCTGAGGAGTGTAATTCCCGATAATTGGAACACACCCTCCGGTCCCCTTCTTAAAAATTGGGACCACCACCCCAGTTTGCCAATCCAGAGGTACAGCCCCGATGACCACACGATGTTGCAGAGGCGTGTCAACCAAGACAGTCCTACAACATCCAGAGCCCTGAGATATTCCGGGCGGATCTCGCCCAACCCGGAGCTCGCCCACCGAGGAGCTTTTTGACAACCTCAGTGACCTCCACTCCAGTGATGGGCGGACCCTCACCCGAACCCCCAGGGTCTTCCTCTTCCACGGAGGGCGTGTTGGTGGGATTGAGAAGGTCCTCAAAGTATTCCCTCCACCTCTCAACAACATCCCCAGTCAAGGTAAGCAGCTCCCCACCTCCACCGTAAACAGTGGTTGTGGAGAACTGCTTCCCTCCTGAGGCGTCGGATGGTGGCCCAGAACCTTTGAGGCCAACCCGATAATCACTCTCCAGGCCCTCACCGAACTCCTCCCACGCCCGAGATTTTGCATCTGCGACAGCCTCGGCTGCAGCACGTTTGGCCTGCCGGTACCCGTTTGCTGCCTCAGGAGTCCCACAGGCTAATAAAACCCGATAGGCCTCCTTCTTCAGCTGGACGGCCCCCTTCACCGCAGGTGTCCACCACCGGGTTCGGGGATTGCCGCCACGACAAGCACCGACGACCTTACGGCCACAGCTATGGGCTGCCGCCTCAGCAATGGAGGCACGAAACATGGCCCATTCAGATTCCATGTCCCCCGCCTCCTCCGGAACGTGGTTGTAGCTCTGCCGGAGGTGGGAGTTAAAGGCCTCTCGGACAGGGGCTCCGCCAAATGTTCCCAGCAGACCCTGATTACACGCTTGGGCCTGCCAGGTCTGGAAGGCAACCTCCCACACCACCGAAGCCAACTCACCACCAGGTAGTGATCGGTAGACAGCTCAGCTCCTCTCTTCACCCGAGTGTCCAGAACATATGGTCGCAAGTCCGATGACACGACTACAAAGTCAATCATCGAACTGCGACCTAGGGTGTCCTGGTGCCAAGTGCACTTATGGACACCCTTATGTTCGAACATGGTGTTCGTGATAGACAAACTGTGACGAGCACAGAAGTCCAACAACGACACACCATTCGGATTCAGACTGGAGAGGCCGTACCTACCGATCACACCCTTCCAGGTCACACTATCGTTGCCCACATGGGCGTTGAAGTCTCCCAAGACAACGAGCGAGTCTCCCGAGGGAGCGTTCTCCAACACCCCCCCCCAAAGACTCCAAAAAGGGTGGGTACTCTGAACTGTCATTTGGTGCATAAGCACAAATAACAGTCAGGACCCGTCCCCCCACCCGAAGACGGAAGAAAGCTACCCTTTCGTCAACCGGGGAGAACCCCAACATTTGGGCACCGAGACGGGGGGCAACAAGAATACCCACACCGGCTCGCCGCCTCTCCCCATGAGCAACTCCAGAATAGAAGAAGGTCCAGCCTCTTTCGAGATGGATGGTTCCAGAGCCCAAGCTATGCGTTGAGGTGAGCCCGACTATATCTAGTTGGTATCTCTCCACCTCACGCACCAAATCAGGCTCCTTTCCTGCCAGAGAGGTGACATTCCATGTCCCGAAGGTCAGAGTAAGTAGCCGAGGATCAGTCCGACAGAACCCATGCCTTTGGCTGCCACCCAACTCACACTGCACCCGACCCCTAAAACTCCTCCCACGGGTGGTGGGTCCATGGGAGGGCGGACCCATGTCTCCTTTTCGGGCTGGGCCCGGCCAGGCTCCATGGGCATAAGCCCGACCACCAGGCGCTCGCCTTCGAGCCCCTCCCCTGGGCCTGGCTCCAGGAGGGAACCCCGGTGACCCGCGTCCGGGCAAGGGAGACTGATTCCTATGTTGTCTCGTGTCTTAGGGGTTTGTTTTGAATTGCAACCATTGGTTGGATGCAACCATTTAAAATGTAAAAACACTATTTTGCACGATTTGCACAAGTAGTTTTAGTGCATTTTTGCATAGTGCATATCGTTACATTATTTAAACTAAAATAGTCAAGTTAACAATAACACTGTATATTGAGGCAGGAAACAGGGTTATATTACATATACAGTGGTACCTCAATTTACGAAATTAATCTGTTCTGGAAGTGGTTTCGTAACCTGGATTTTTCGTAAGTTGAACCGCATTTTACATGTAAAACGTGTGATTCGTTCCAAGTCCCCCAATACTACCCCCTGAACCCTTTAAAAATTATTAAAGCATACCTTTTAAGGCCTCCTTCCGCTTCAATATCGTACCGATGGTAGACGGGTTTCGTTATTCCTTTGCGATATCACTCAACCGCATGCCACGAGTCCACTTCTTCTTTTCACTTGCACTGGGAATCACATGTGCGTGCATGTGTGTGTGTGTGTGTGTGTGTGTGTGTGTGTGTGTGTGTGTGTGTGTGTGTGTGTTGCAATCAGTTGCAATCAGCACACTCCAAAAACTCACGAAATAACAGTAACTCTGTCCTTTACGCGTGTTTGAACTCTGTGGTCGAAGGCACATGAAAAGCATCATGGGTATTATGGAGCTACAGCTCCATAATAGCCAATGGGATGGAGCTGCTTCTTGGCTATAATGGAGATGCAGCTCCATAATAGTCAATGGGAGGGAGCTAAGCCATGGGTATCATGGAGATGCAGCTCCTTCCTAGCCAATGGGAGGCCAGCAGGGCGGGATGTTGGGAGAGAGCCAATGGGAGGCCAGCGGAGCGGGATGTTGGGAGTAAGCCAATGGGAGAGCAACTCGGGCATTGTTTGAATTTTTGAGATGGCGTGTTTCGTAACGTAAAATTTTTTCATATCTAAAGACGGAAATTTTAGGTAAACGTGTTTCGGAACCTGGATTTTTCGTTTGTTGGGTCTTTTGTAAGATGACCACTATATTACAAACAGAACAACACTTTCTAGTTCTTTGACTGCTCCTGATGGCAGTAGGTCGGTAATATACCAACTCCCCTAGCATGCACAGACACACTTAATTATACAAGGGACTGTATCATAATTATATGCTCCATGATTTGAAAGATGATTTGTGGTCACATGATACTAACGACAAGAGTAATAAACAATTAAAACGAGCAATAGTACATTGAGGGGGAAGTGGTGGCCTAGTGGTATAGGGGCTATATCACTGTTCCAAAAGGTTGGGGGTTCGAGTCCCACTCTCCCCAAGGTTGTCACTGTCCCCAAAGTGCAACTAACTGGGTTATCAAAGGCTAACCATGTTTCTCACTGTCCATGGAGTGAGGAATCTAAAAGAACCATTGCTGATTTTCGACAAGAGTAGGCTGTAAAGCCATCAGCATGTTTCTGCCCTGCGATTGCCTGGCGAGCTGTCCAGGGTGTACTCTGCCCTCGCCCGGAGTCGGCTGGGATGGGCGCCAGCCTCCCCGCAGCCCTAATTAGGATTAAGTGGTTATAGATGGATGAATAATACAATGTTGGAACTATGACAGGAAAAGGTAGAGAGCTGGCTGACATGATGCAGAGGAGCAAGGTGGACATACTGTGTGTTCAGGAGACCAGGTGGAATGGTAGCAAGGCTAGAAGCTTAGGAGCAGGGTTTAAGCTGTTTTTTCATGGTGTGGATGGGAAGAGAAATGGAGTAGGAGTCATCTTGAAGGAGGAGTTTGTCAGGAATGTTCTAGAAGTGAAAAGAATGTCAGACAGAGTGATGAGTCTCAAGTTAGAAATTGAAGGCGTGATGTTTAATGTTGTTAGTGCTTATGCCCCACAGGCAGGATGTGAGCGAGAAGAGAAGGAGATTCTGGAGTGAGTTAGATGAAATGATGCAAAGTACCCACAGAGGTGAAAGAGTGGTCATTGGTGCAGACTTCAATGGACATGTTGGTGAAGGAAACCGAGGGGACGAGGAAGTGATGGGCAGGTTTGGCAACCAGGACAGGAACGCAGAAGGACAGATGTTGATAGATTTTGCAAAAAGGATCGAAATGGCTGTGGTAAATACTTTCTTCCAGAAGAGACAGGAGCATAGGGTGACTTATAAAAGCGGAGCTAGGAGCACACAGGTAGACTACATCTTGTGCAGGCGATGTAATTTGAAGGAAGTCAGTGACTGCAAAGTAGTAGCGGGTGAGAGTGTTTCTAAACAGCATAGGATGGTGGTGTGCAGGATGACACTGATGGTGAGGAAGGTGAAGAAGGCAAAGGCAGAGCAGAAGACAAAGTGGTGGAAGCTGAAAAAGGAAGAGTGTCGTGTTGTCTTCAAGGAGGAGTTGAAACAGGCTTTGGGTGGTCAGGAAGTGCTGCCAGATGACTGGACAACTACAGCTAATGTGATCAGGGAAACAGGTAGGAGAATACTTGGTGTGTCATCTGGAAGGAGAGGAGATAAGGAGACTTGGTGGTGGAGTGAGGAAGTGCAGGAGTGTGTCCAAAGGAAGAGGTTAGCTAAGAAGAAGTGGGACATTGAGATGACCGAAGAGAGTAAACAGGAGTACAGGGAGATACAGCGGAAGGCGAAGGTAGCGGTGTCAAAGGCCAAAGAAAGGGCGTATGATGACTTGTATGCTCGGTTGGAAAGTAAAGAGGGAGAAAATGATTTATACAGGTTGGCACAGCAGAGAAATAGAGATGGGAAGGATGTGCAGCAAGTTAGAGTGATTAAGGACAGAGAGGGAAATGTATTGACTGATGACAGAAGTGTGCTGGGAAGATGGAAAGAGTACTTTGAAGAGCTGATGAATGAGGAAAATGAGAGAGAACAAATAGTGGAAGAGGTGACTGTTGAGGACCAGGAAGTAGTAAAGATTAGTAAGGGTGAAGTGAGGAGGGCATTGAAGAGGATGAAGAATGGAAAAGCAGTTGGTCCTGATGACATACCGGTGGAAGTATGGAAGTGTCTAGGAGAGGTGGCAGTCGATTTCCTGACAAGAACATTCAACAAGGTCTTAGAGAGTGAGAGGATGCCAGAGGAATGGAGAAGTGTGCTGGTGCCCATTTTTAAAGTTAATGATAAAGTTAATGAGCCATATGATGAAATTATGGGAAAGAATAATGGAAGCTAGACTAAGGGCAGAGGTCAGCATTTGTGAACAACAGTTTGGTTTCATGCCAATAAAGAGCACCACAGACGCAGTGTTTGCCTTGAGGATGTTAATGGAGAAGTACAGAGAAGGTCAGAAGGAGTTGCATTGTGCCTTTGTGGATCTGGAAAAAACATATGACAGGGTGCTGAGAGAGGAACTGTGGTATTGCATGAGAAAGTCTGGAGTGGCAGAGAAGTATGTTAGAGTGGTGCAGGACATGTATGAGAGATGTAAGACAGTGGTGAGGTGTGCTGTCGGTGTGACAGAAGAGTTCAAGGTGGAGGTGGGACTGCATCAAGGGTCATCTCTGAGCCCCTTCTTGTTTGCTATGGTGATGGACAGGCTGACAGACGAGGTTAGACAAGAATCCCCATGGACTATGATGTTTGCAGATGACACTGTGATCTGCAGTGAGAGCAGAGAACAAGTGCAGGAAAATCTAGAGAGGTGGAGGTATGCCCTGGAAAGGAGGGGAATGAAGGTTAGCCTCAGTAAGACAGAATACATGTGTGTGAATGACAAGGACCCAACAGGAACGGTGAGGTTACAGGGAGCAGAAATAAGGAAGGTGGAGGATTTTAAGTACTTAGGCTCAACAATCCAGAGCAATGGAGAGTGTGGAAAAGAGGTGAAGAAGCGTGTGCATGCAGGTTGGAATGGTTGGAGAAAAGTGTCCGGTGTGATGTGTGATAGGAAGGTATCGGCAAGAATGAAAGGAAAAGTGTACAAGACGGTGTTGAGGCCAGCGATGAAACCTACAACAGATTTTATCCAGTCAGAGGAAACCTAAAGAAGCCACAAAGAAATGAGAATTACAGTATTGTATACTGTATGTTAAATGTGTGATATAAACATTTAAAACATATAACCACCATAAAGCCAACATAAACCCACCATGAATTACTTTTCTAAAAGTAAATTTATTTATACCTATACAGTATATGGAATAGGATGGAAGAGGAAGGTGCAACAAAGAAGGCCCAAGATAGTTGAACAGTTAGAAACCTGTATTAGACAAGAATGGGACAGCATTGCTATTTCTAAACTTGAGAAACTTTTCTCTTCAGTCCACAGACGTTTGTAGACTGTTGTAAGAAGAAGAGTGGATGCCTCACAGTGGTGAAAATGGCCTTGTCCCAACTTTTTTTGTGATTTGTTGGCACCATGAAATTTAAAATCAACATATTTTTCCCTTAAAATGATATATTTTCTCAGTTTAAACTTTTGACCTGTCATCTATGTTATATTCGGAATAAAATATTTAAATTTGGCAGTTCCACATCATTGCATTCAGTTTTTATTCACCATTTGTGTAGTGTGCCAACTTTTTTGGAATCCAGTTTGTATATATTGGTGTTTGTCTGTCTTCCTTTCGGCTTTTTCCCTTTTACTCTTGTACTACCTTTGCAATTAGTTAAAATAATGATCACTGTCTTCTCAGATGATTCTGCAGAGCCACAGCTGATGCTCCAAAAGATAACACAGTTCTGCTTCACCACATATAGCCTCCACTCTGTCACCATTCAGCTGGAGCACCAATCAGACCAGAGACCAGACTGCAGCCTCTGTCAGGACCCCAAACACTGAAACATTAACAGCCACACGATGTCTCTACAACTCCAGTAATCAGGCCAAGGCAGTAATATTAAAGTCAGGGCCTAAACTAAATATTACTGAAATGCATCATCCCTTTGCATATTATTCAGTCTTGGACTTCTCTGTTTGGTTTATTTTACCAGTGAGGGATGGATGCATTTGATGTCACATGGGTTTGAGAGAGGAAATTAGAATGGTGACCCTGAAACCTATGTAAAGGCTCCTGTTTATATATTGGTACTACACTGCACAAGTTGTTTTATTATGTTCTCTCGTAAGTTTTACCATATTGTTTAACAGATGAACAGAAAATTAGCATTTAAATCAACATGTATAATAATATAAAAATAAAATTATCAAATGAATTTTCTCAGATGAAGTACAAATAGCTCTTATTACAATAAATTATAATTAGTTAAAAAACATTGCAAACCGATTGTTTTAATGAAAATGAATAAAACATGAATTACATGTTATAATAACATTTTTTGAGAATAATAAACAGTTTATATTCCACCTAGTCTCTTGAAATATAACTACATGTTTGTTTTACAAGTTTCATAAACCCTGCAAAATGACACTGTGCCATGTTATCATTCATCATATGCCACTGCTAGAACAACTACTATTACTACCACATCTACATCAAGTACTAATTTTACTACTGCACTTATTACTAATTGTCCTGCCAAATTTATACAACAATATCAACCAGTACCGCATCTACTACATGAACTACAACATTCATTCATTAATTTTCTGAGCCTTCTAATCCTACTAGGGATATGGGATCTCAACTGACCCTGGGCAAAAGCAGGGTACATCCTGAACATCTCACCAGTCCATCACAGAGCCAACATACACACAACCATTCATACTCACTCACCTAGGCACAATTGACAACAGCAAATTAAATGTGCATATCTTTAGATTACTAGAAGAAACTGGACTACTCGGAGGAAACCCACAAAAGAAATTTCCTCACAGCCCAGAACTCGAATCCGAGACCTTGGTGTAAGGTGACCATGCTAATCCCTACACCACCGGACTGCCTTACTACTAAACCAATTAGTAATACAACTACATTAGCCCTACAGATACTACTACAACAGGCCGTCAACCGAGAATTAACAAGGTCTATCCACCATGTAATTTAAATGGCAGATAGACCTTGTTAATTCATGGTCGGCAAGCTGCGTCTGCCTCTACTCTTAATATGTCTACTGCTACTCCTATTACTATAACATGGAAGACAATAAAAACGGCTGATGCCACTACTATTAGGACTAACAACAGCAGCAACAACAATAATAAAAAAAACCACAATAAAACAATAACAACAAAATAGCAACAATAATAATAATAACAACTATAACAATAATCAATAATAATAATAACAATAATAATATCCTCACCTCCCTATACAGTTTAATGAAACACGATAAGCAATAGTCATCCAACCATTTCACACTGTTTTGTCACCTCAGTAATTGCCTCTAATTATCTTCTTGGATTAAAACGTTTATGGTTCACAAGTGAGGTGGATCAAATAAACACAAACAAGTCCGTACAGTGGTGGGATCCTTTCCTCAGCTTAATGGACATTCACTATGGTCTTGCTTTCCTTAGATTTCTTGAAAGAATGAGCATTGTACACTTAAACAAATTAATAAAAAACACTAAGTGCATGTCTGCATGTTATAAATTTAAAGAGAAGTGTTTCCGCACCCTGATCCTATACCTCTGTCCTGCACATTTCAGAGCTTTCCTACTTTCAAAATATCAGATGCAACTTGATTAAAAGCCCTTTCAGAATACAAGTGGGTGTACGATAACAGAGGTGACACTAAAAGAGTTCATCAAGCTCAAATCTTTCACATCCAATCCTTTCCCTGTTACACAGGTGTACTGTCCTGGTGCCCCTTCTTTTCATCTTCTTTTCAAGCAATATTTTCCTTCAATGCAAAATCCATTTTCAATGCTCTGCGGATGACACCGAACTTTACCTCACCAGTCAGCCCACTTGCACTCCCCTATCCCTTATCGCTCTGATTGCATCACAGAAATAAATGCCTGATTCTTACTCAACTTCCTTAAATCAAACAGTGACAAAACTGAGGTTCTCCTCCTTGGCACCAAAACCACACTATCCAAAAAGGATAGATTTTTCTCGCATAATTGACAACACCTCTGTAACCGTATCCTCTCAGATCAAAAGTCTGGGTGTCAGTCTTGACAACCCTTTATCCTTCCAGTCTCATATCAATAACATCACCCGGTCTACATACTTCTACTTACATAATATTAATTGTCCTCACTCTTCCCTCACCCCTCACACCATTGTTATCCTTGTCCACAACCTTGTCACTTCCCGATGGGCTTATTTCAACTCACTTCTCTTGGGTCTCCTTCAAAACTCACTCCATAAACTTCAACTGGTGGAGAATTCAGCTGCCAGTATCATCACAAGAACCCCCTTCATCCACCACATTACTCCTGTTCTCCAGCAGATTCATTGGCTCCCTGTTAAATTTCCTATTCAGTTTAAAATTCTCCTAATAACTTTTAAAGCCATGCAAAGCTTTGCCCCTCTATATCATTTTGGTGGGATTGAGGTCCTCGAAGTAATCTTTCCATCTCCAGACAACATCCTTAGTCGAGGTGAACAGCTTCCCACTTCCACTGTAATCATTATTTATGGAGAACTGCTTCCCCCTCCTGAGGCATCGGATGGTGGTGTAGAACCTTTTCGAGGCCCACTGATAGTCACTTTTCAGGTCTTCACTGAACTCCTACCACTCTTGAGATTTTGCATCAGCACATTTGGCCTTCCGGTACCTGTCTGCTGCATCTGGAGTTCCACAGGCCAATAAGACTCAATAGGCTCACACTCAATATGTGGGAGTGCGTCAAGGATGCTTGCTTTCCCCTACACTTTTCAATGTATTCCTCAAAAGGATCATGGAAGATGCCTTGGAAGACCATGAAGGCACAGTCTCCATTGGCGGTAGAAATATCACCAACTTGCGATTCGGAGATGACACCAATGGCCTGGCAGATAGCAAGGATGAACTCTCGAGCCTTGTCCAACATCTGGACAAAGCGACTTCTGCATATGGCATGGAGATCAGTGCCGAGAAAACCAAGCTGATGACGAACAGCACCCAAGGTATTTCTTCAGACATCAGGGTCAGAGGGACATCCTTAGAGATGTTAAAAAGTTTTAAGTACCTTGAGTCCATCATTTTTGACGAAGGGTCAAAACCAGAAGTGGTGGCAAGGATTGCACAAATAACAACTGTACTTTCAAAGCTCCAGACCATTCGGAGAGACAAGAACATCAGTCTGCGCTCAAAGATCCGCCTGATGCGCGCCCTCGTACTATCAGTCTTTCTATAAGCCTGTGAAACCCGAACACAATGCAGATCTACAAAGAAGAATCCTTGCAACAGAAATGAGATGCTACAGAAAGATTCTTGACATCCACTACACAGACCATGTGACAATAAAATACAACAGGCAATCGGACTCCATGACGACCTCTTCACTGTCATCAAAAAACGAAAAATTAGCTGGTACGGACACAGGTCTCGTTCAACTGGCCTTGCTGAGACCATCTTGCAAGAAATGGTCAGAGGAAGCCCCAGGCGGGGAAGACAATGAAAAAGATGGGAGGACAACATTCATGAATAGACAGGCTTGAACCTGGCAACATCCCAGAGAGCAGTGGAGGACAGAGACAGGTGGAGGAGAGTGGTGGCCAAGTCTTCACAGGTGCCCCAACGACCTCAGTAGAGGTCACGGTATAGGTGCAGATGCAGGTGCAAGAACCCTTCACCACAGGTGACCACCACTAGATTCGGGGAATACCGCCACAACAGGCTCAAATGACCTTCCAGCCACAGCTGGAACTGGACTGCTGGAATGAAACGCATACCATTCGGATTCATGTTCTCCGCCTCCTTCAAGGTGTGGTCCAACAACGAAACACCATTTAGGTTCGGACTGGAGAGACCATACATACAGATCACACCCTTCCAAATCACACTGTCATTGCCCACATGGGCGTTGACTGTCCCAGGACTATGACGGAGTCTCCTGGGGGAGTATTCTCCATCACCCCCCCCCAAAGACTTGAAGAAGATAGCGGAGGGAAGCTACCCTTTTGTCAACCGGGGAGAACCCCAATGTGTGGGCACCGAGACAGGGGGCAACAAGGATGTCCACACTGGCTCGTCACCTCTCACAATGAGCAACTCTGGCTCTTCGCCTCTCATCATGAGCAACTCCAGAATGGACCAAGGTCCAGCCCATCTCAAGATGTTTGGTTCTAGAGCCCACGCTATGCATTGAGGTGAGTCCGTCAATATCCAGTCTGCATCTCTCAACCTCACGCACCAGCTCAGACTCCTTCACCAAAGAGGTGACATTCCATGTCCTTAGAGTCAGTAGACGAGGATCTGGCCGACATAACCCATACCTTCAGCTGCCAACCAACTCACAATGTACCCAACCTCTATAGCCCTTCCCACAGGTGGTTGGTTCATGAGTTGGCAGACCCATGTCTCCTTTTTGGGCTGGACCTGGCTGAGCTCCATGGGCAGAAGCTCAACCTCCAGGCGACCCCCGTCTGGGCAAGGAAAACTGTGATCTCATATTTTTCTCCATATAGGGGTCTTTTGAACGCACTAGCGTTATACTTTGTCTGGACCTTCAACTAGGACCTGTTTGCACTGGGTGACCCTACCTGGGGCATAGCGCCTCGACAACATAGCTCCCAGAATCATTGGAGCATGCAAACCCCTCCACCCCAATAAAATGGTGATTCAAGGAGGGGTCCCACCAACCTATTTTAAATTGCTTATTCTACCTGCTTTAAAAACTCAATTGCAGATTTTTTTTTCACTTTTAAATGTTCCCAATGTGCTCCCTGTATGTACTGGAGAATATCAATATGATAGTGAGAGTGGCTCTTGTGACATTTTGATTATCCCGATATCTCAAGAAGAAGTTGTATCTCATATAAACAGACTTGGTAGTAAATCACCTGGACCTGATGGTTTGGCTACAGAGTTCTTGAAACACACAAAAAGTAGTGTAGCAATGGTTTTAGCCTATGTATTTAATAATGTAATGGATAGTGGGACTTTTCCAGTGTCATGGGGTAAAAGTATTATTTGTCCGCTGTTCAAATCTGGGAACAAGGAAGATGTTAATAACTATAGAGGTAGTTCCTTAATTGACTCTCTATGTAAAGTGTTTACATCCATTCTCAATACAAGATTGAAAGACTATTGTGACAGAAATTGTATTGTTGATGAATCTCAGGCTAGCTTCAGGTCAAAATATTCAACTGTTGATAATATGTTTATTTTGCAGTCTTTTGTCCAGAAATATGTTTGTTAAAGGAGGGGTAGGTTTTACTGTCTATTTGTTGACTTTTCAAAGGCATTTGATACAGTGAGACATGATTTACTACTAAGTAGTCTCCGGGATATTGGGATAAGAGGTAAATTTCTTAACATACTCAGTTCCGTGTATACAAATCTATTTTCATGTGTCTGGGGTGAAAATAGGTTGACTCAGTACTTTGCTTGTAATACTGGTACCCATCATGGATGTATACTTAGTCCACAATTGTTTATTATTTTTATTAATAAGCTTGTTCATCTTATGGAAGATATTGGTGGTAAAGGTGTCTTTGTATCCAGTGATTTTAAAGATATATTTGCTATTATGCTTGCTGATGATGTTTCGTTAGTTGCTGATACTGCTTTACAATTACAAAGGAAAATTAATGCATTAGCAGTGTTCTGTGATTTAACTAGTATGAAAGTAAATTTGAATAAGACAAAGGTGATGGTCTTCAGAAATGGTGGTCTGTTGAGGAGTTATGAGAAGTGGAATTTTAATGGTAAAAATATCGAAGTTGTATCTATTTACAGATACCTAGGTATTGTGTTCTCACCTAAATTAAGTCGGTCTCAAGCTCAAAGTTGTTTAGCAGCTCAAGGCACTAAAGCTATGATGTTATTAATAGATTTCGGAATAAATTTTTTTTCTTACCATGTAATGATTTGTTTAAAGTATTTGAGACTATTGTTAAGCCAATCTTGTGCTATGGTTCAGAAATATAGGGCACTTCTTTCTGCAAAATAATTGAAAATGTACAAATTAAGATGTGCAAAAGAATATTAAATTCTAGGTTCTAGGTGAATGTGGTAGGGTACCTCTTCAATTATGCTGTATGACAAGAGCTGTAAGATATTGGTGTAAATTATTATGTATGGACGAATCTCGCTTGCCTTTTCAGTGTTATAAGATGCTTCTATCATTAGATGAGATAGGTAGAATAACTTGGGCTACTCACATTAAGAATATTTTTTTCAAATATAGATTTGGTTTGGTATGGGTATTTCAGGAAGTGGGTGATGTGGAAATGTTTATTCGCTCTTTTAGGCAAAGATTGATAGATAACCTTAAACAGGAATGGCAGGTACAACTAGAGAGTCTGCCAGACTCATTCTCATACAAGCATTTTAAATCAATTTTACATGTAGAGACATATATGACCTTTACCAGTACATTTTAAGATAGTATTAGCTTGATTTAGATGCAGTAATTTTAGAATTGCTGTTAATAAAGGAAGAAACAACAGTACATTATATGAGAATAGGTTATGTACATATTGTTTTGAAAATGGGAAAAGTTATATTGAGAACAAAGAACATGTATTACTGTTTTGTGAATGGTATAATCAATTGCGCTTTAAGCTTTTGGGTATATCTATAAATAATTATGAATTTACATTTGTAAATTTGATATCAGTTCAGAATTACAGTATGTTAAAAAGGATATGCACATACATGTACTTGTATAAAGGACAACAAATAATTGACAAAACTGATCAAGTATGTTGATATGTATATGTACAATTACCCTTTTTTTCTGTTCTTTTTTTCTATCATACACAAGTCGATGTAATGAAAAGCACACAGTGTTTTCATGCCATTATGAGTGTATAATGGGCCTATGGCCTTAGTACTGAATAAACGTCTGTCCGTCTGTCAGTCTAAAAACTCAATTGTTTTATTTATTTATTTATTTTTATCTTATCTATATTTTGTGTATTTTCTGTGGTTAACTTGCTTTTTTTTATCTGTACGAGGACCTTGAGTACCAAGAAATATGTCTTTCAATAAAATGATAAAATGTATTATTGTTGTTATTATTCATATTCATCAGTTCATTTTCTGTAACTACTTAATCCTAATTAGGGTCACGGGGAGCCTGGCGTCCATCCTAGCCAACTCCAGGTGAGGGCAGAGTACACCCTGGACAGCTTGCCAGGCCATCACAGAGTGGAAACAAGCTGACGGCTTTGCACTGGGGGGGGGGGGGGGGGGTTTTAATGACAACCTCTGGTAAGTGGGGCTGGAACCCCCAACCTTAGGATCAGTGATAGAGCACCTATACCACTAGGCCACCACTGCCCATTGTTATTATTATTATTATTATTATTATTATTATTATTATGTGCAGGACACAGGGTTCATTCGGGGAAAAAAGCATGTCTGAAAAACATGTTGGATATATCTGTAAATATTCAAAAAGTTCCCAAGAAATATATTGTTAGTGAAATATATATCCGTAAATTTATTAATTAATCTTATCCCTATGCCTAAGTACTACAGAAGCTGAAACATATACATCCGATGGATTTTGTCAGTTACAGTCAATTTAAAGTTTATGACTACATACAGTTTGTTATAATATAATAATATGATATATTGTGGGTCATGGGGAAGCTGGTTCCAATCCCACTTGGTTTTAAGTGAGAGATTGGGCAGGTCACTGGTTTATTGCACCTATGGACAATTTAGAGTAACTGGTTGACCTAATCCATATGACACTGTGGAAGAAGAACATATAAACTCACAAGAAATCATTTGGCCATCTGGCAGTTTCAAGCCTGGTGTCTGTTTGCTGTGAAGCTACAGTGCTATCTACTGAACAATGCTCCCTTATCTGTATTTTTTCATATTTCCTTCTATTTAATCAATTTAATATATTTTGAATATATTTAATGCTTAAGCCATTTTATATTTCAAAATAATTGTAAAAATTGAAACTACAATATAATTTTAGACTAATCCACATATTTTTCTGTATGAGATTTTATGGGATTCATTGTGTGATTATGGTTTAGAAACCCGTATTGAAGCGTATTTTGTAACTTTGGAGAGACTTTTTTTGCTTTATAAAATTGTTCTTATGGTGAGACCAGCATGAGTTTTTTGCAATTTAAGTCCTGTGGTGTTTTTATTCCAGCCAAACTCTAAAACACTCAAATATTTTCAATTAATAGCTATAAGCAAACTATTAATTAGTAACACTGTACTGCTTTTCTTTCAAAAAAGTAATAATGACTCTTGAAATTATATCAAATAGGTATGACACTGATTCAATTCAATTTTGTTTTATTTGTATAGAGCTTTTTTACAGTTGACACTGGCACAAAGCAGCTTTACATGGTAAAAGTAGGAATTTACAAAGTACAAAAGAGTTCAAACATTTTTTACACCCCCTACAAATTCCTAACAAGGAAACCCACGGCGATGGTGGCAATGAAAAATTCCCTCAGAGGAAGAAACCTTGAGAGGAACCAGGCCCAAAAGGGAAACCCATCCTCATTTCCAGTAAAACCATAAAAATACAAACCATATAAGAGAAACTTAATTACAGTCCAACATGAAATCATTCATTTATTCATTTTCTGAACAGTGTAATCCTAATTAGGGTTGCAGGGAGGCTGGCGCCCATCTCAGTTGACTCTGGGTGAGGGCATAGTACACTGTATACAGCTCGCCAGGCCATCACAGGGCAGAAACATGCTGACGACTATGCAGCCTACTCTTGTCGAAAATCAGTCGTGGTTCTTTTACATGCCTCGCATCATAGACAGTGAGACACAGCTGGTATTTGATAACCCAGTTAGCTGCAATGAGGGGCCAGCAGTGACAACTGTTCACAGTGGGGCTTGAACTCCAAGTGTGGGATCAATTCATATCACAACCGTAAATCCTAAATAATTGTAAACAGTGCAAACAATTTATTTTCACCAGCAGTGAGAAGTCATTTTCACAGTCTGTGGGTGCACATCTAAGTCCATATGGATCCTCACCAGCTGGAGCAAAAGGCTTCCAAGATAAGAACTCCAAGCAGCATCAGCACATCAGGAGAGACCACAGGACTTAGAAAGCAGAAGGATTAGGATCACGACATCACAGATGGAACATGTGTACCTCAGCAAAAACACACACACACACACACACACACACACACACACACACACACACACACACACACACACACACACACACAGAGAGAGAGAGAGAGAGAGGTTGTTAAGTATGTTCATAAAGTGTAATGGTTAATGAATAGTTTATTATTGCTGAGTACAAGCAGGGACTCTGGCATGACTTACTATGGCAGCATAACTAAAAGAGAGAATCAGAAGGAAGGAAGACATCAGGGCACCTTGTGATATTGGGCAACCAGCCACTCCACCGTCAATGGACCTGGGTGAGCATGTAGAGTGGGGGAGTGACAGCATCCCAACATCACAGTTCACCAGATCTGCTCCTTAAATTCAACTCAATTCAGTTTTATTTGTATTGCACTTTTTTACAACTGACATTGTTGCAACGCAGCTTTACTAAAAGAGTTTAAACATTTTCTACAACCCCCTACACATCCCGAATGAACAAGCCCATGTTGATGCTTGCAAAGAAAAACTCCCTCAGTTGACAGAAGGAACCAGGCTCCAAAGGTAAACCAATCCTCATTTGGGAGAAACCATAAAAATACAAAACATATCAGAGAAACTTAATTACAGTCCAACATGAAGTCCCGTTGGTTTTACCACAACTGTAAATCCTAAATAATTGTGAGAAATGAGTCTATACCACTAGCAGTGAAAAGTCATCTTCACAGTCTAAGTGCACATCCAAGTCCAAATAATCTTCATCTGCAGGAGGGAGGGTCTTCCAAGACTCCAGCCAGCCTCAGCACACCAGGACAGGCCACAGGACTTAGAAGGAAGAAGGATGAGAATTACTGTCATTCCAGAAGCATCATGTTTACCTCAGCAAAAGCAGCAAGAGAGAGAGAGAGAGCGAGAGAGAGAGAGAGAGAGAGAGAGAGAGAGAGAGAGAGAGAGAGAGAGAGAGAGAGAGAGAAGTTGTTAGGTATACTCATAACCGTGTAATGGAAATAGAGGAATTTAGTATTGCTGAGCCCGAGCTGGGACTCCGGAATAACTGTCTATGGCAGCATAACTAAAAGAGAGATAATCAGAAGGAAGGCAGACATGAGGGCACCTTCTGACAGGAAATCAGCTACAGCACTGTCTACAGACCTAGGTGAGCATGTAGAGTGGGGGAGCGACAGCATCCCAACATCACAGTTCACCAGAACTCTCTATGCCTGAGACCCCAGATCAGCTCCTCTACCTAACAAAAGACTATTAACAAAATGCTCCACGAAACAGCCTCGTCTTAAAAACAGAGTCTATGTTTGATTCTCAAACATTAACTGTAACTGGAAGGCTATTCCATAACTGTGGGCCTTTGTAAGAGAAAGCGCTGCTCTGCAAAAGACAGCAGCAGTAGTCTCCATTATTCGAGGTGTCACTAAGCAGCCTGCACCTTTTGATCTAAGGGGGTGTGCTGGATCATAAACGAGAAATACTAAGATATTGTGGTGCGAGATTATGAAGTTCTTTATAGATTAAAAGTAGTACTGTATCTTATATTCGATTCGAAATCTAAATGGAAGTCAGTGCAGTGCAGATAAATGAATAAATAAGTGCTTGTGCCTTCTAGTTCTAGTAAGGACTCTTACAATACTGTAATCTTGAAGTAACAAAAGCATGAACAAGTTTTTTTCGCAAGATGCAGTGACATCATAGTTCTTATTTTAGCAATATTCCTAGGGCTAACTGAGTAAGATGATCTACGTGAGCTTCAACTGAAAGACCAGCATCAATAATCACTCCAAGATCCTTTACTACTACACATAATGAAACTGAAACACCATCAACAATTCCTACATAATCAGAAACCTTATTTCTAGCTGCCTGAGATCTGAGTACAAGTACTTATATCTTATCAGCGCTTAATAGGAGAAAGTTGGTTTCTAATGTCCTTTACACATTTCTCAACTTTATTAAACTAATGTCTCTCATCTAGCTTCGCTCAATTATATAACTGTATATCATTAGCAGAACAATGAAAGCTAATACTGTACCTTGATCATGAATGATATTGCCCAAAAGGAGCATGTATAGACAGAACCTTGCGGAACACCAAACTTAACAACGTACAGAGAAATCAACCCATTCCGTTAACTCCAACAGCATTTTCTAATCTGTCAATGACAATCTTATGATGAATAGTGTGAAATGCGGCACGAAGGTCAAGTAACAGAATCAGGGAAACACAGCCGTGGTCGTAGGCCACCAGTAGGTCATATACCACCTTAACGAGTGCTGTCTCTGTGCTACGATGAGGCCTAAATCCTGACTGGTACATTTCGTGAATGTTATTCCGACAAAGATATGAACATAACTGCTGTGCTACAGGTTTTTCTAAGACTTTAGAGATAAAAGGAAAGTTTGATATTAACCTATTATTGAACAGCTGCTATGGGATAACTGCTAGTTTAAAGTATTTAGGTACATAACCAGTGCTAAGGGAAGAATTTATTACATTTATAAAGGGTTGATCACTTCTGATCGTATTTGTTTAAAGACACATGTAGGCACTGGATCAAAAAC